>VYZW01036932.1:0-378744 GCA_013401315.1 Balaeniceps rex | reverse complement strand
GCTTGGGCATTCCCAGGTCTGGGGAATTTGGGGTGAAATATTACGGTTTAATGGACCGTTGTCTTGGTGGGGATGGGCCTGGGGGCATGGGCATATCGCTCACAAAGTGCCGCTCACGGGTCATGCTCTGCCTCCCCATTTTGTCACTCCTTGAGGGTGAACACCCTGGAATTGGCCCTGTCGGGACTGCCGGAGTCAAACCAGGAGTGAGGCCCCAGGAGACTGCTTTAAAATCCCAGGATTTTTAAACGAGCGCTATTTTTGAGCTCTTCCCACACACACAACTCAACATCTCCAGCAGATCGCCTCCAGCTGACAACCCTGAGCTCATGGTGGCTGCCGCCTCCGCTCTCCCCCTGCCCTCAAGCTCGTTTCCATCCTGCCAGGTGGCTGGGGATGCATTTTAAAATCTGAAGCTATACATATAGTTAGGTAGTCGGTATAGAGTCGTTGTTAGTGACCTGAGATAAATTCTCAGCTAAATTAAGAAGGCTGTACATGGAGGCTAAGTATTATCCTGGCCTGGAGGCTGATCATTAATTCATAAGCTTCCTCCTCAGAAAGCTGGGATCAGTCTGTTTTGAGGCTGCATGTGGAACAGGAGTTTGGAGGATTTGTTAGACCTTAGTCGTACTAATATAGCCAGCAAACGGTTGGCAAGATCCAGCAGCTGGAGATGAGAAATCAGTGTTTAGCCAGGAGGGCAGTTAACCACTACCTTCAGAGCTGGCAGATGCTCTGGCATGTAGGATCTTTAGATCAGCACGCAGCGTCTCTTTCTCTAGATCCAGTTCAAGCAGAAATTACTGTGCTGGAGGCAGGTGCCAGTAAGTGAAACTTTGTGTCAGACTACATCATCATACGGTCCTCTCGGAGCTTAAAATCAGGAGGGATGTTTGACCAGAGTGTCAGAACAGACTGTCAGTCCACGAGAGATGCAGCCTGGAGTAATGGAGATAAAAAGTCAGCATATGCCTGCACAGTGCTTACCTTCACGCTACGCGCTCCTCATTTCCCAACAGACACATCAAATCAATCTCTGCATCCACCTCGTGCTGATTTTCCAAGGATATATACGAAATCTCTGCAGTTAAAAAAATCCATGACTCCCTTTATTTTTTCCAATATGTTCTTTTACATCTGGGAAAACTAAGGTAGCCACCGTAAAAACTGCACATTGAAATTAAACTTTGTATCACAAAGGATGAAAAATGTCACACAGGAAGTACTGTTATACTGTATGTTTATGAAATAGGTACACATTCTTAGGTTTTGAATGTTGACAGATATATTGAGTTGCTCTCCACATTAGTGTTCTTCATATATTTTTCCCTTTTAAGTAAGTGTTTTAAAATAGGAAAAAGGAATTAAAACAGAGAAAATAAAAACCATCAACTTTGTAAATGTGTAAACAAGAGCAAGGTACATCATAGGGCTCAGAAATAACATACAAATAAACTTACCACAGTAACACTGTTTCAGAATAAGCTAATATTTGTAGAGCCAGAGGCTTGAAAAATGAACATGTCATCCCTGTGTGTGAGCATGTGGTTCCATCACACAGTGGCGACGCTATCTAGAACATGCTGTCAGAAGGCGCCGTGCTCTCAAAGACACCCCCGCTGTACCTGGACAAGGCCCTGAGCAACCTAATGTAGTGCTGGTGTTGCCTTTGCTTTGAGTGGGGTGGGACTAGGGACCTCCGGAGGTCTCTAGACCTCCGATCTAAATTGTGCTTTGAGTCTATGTTAATGTGCACAGAGATAAATTCCTTGACTTGACTCGATAGGACTTCTTGTCCTATCCTTGGAGCGTCTTCTGGGATTGCATAAAAAGGTCCCAGCTAGTACAGTATGGGGAAGAAACTTGGGAGAACCTTATCCGAGGGCTTCCTTTTGGGTTGCTCCCTCAGGCTGGCTCAAACTTAGAGACCTCTTGCTGCTGGGACAGTGCCAGCCCCGTAGGTGGGAGGAGACGCCTGTGTTGTGGCGTATTCGAAGAGGCAGTTGGGATGTGCCGGGATGGGGCCTGACACTGAAGTAGTGTTGGTGGTCTGCGTGGCATGACTTTTGGGGTAGATGGTACCGAATCCCACACACGGCAGACCTGTTCAGGCCAGCCAGGGCCTGGCTCCTCGTGCCCCCAGGACTACCCTGCAGAATGGCCTGACTGAAACACAGCACTCATGCTGACTGAGATGTTCTCCCATCCCTGTGCTAGGATATCAGGGAAGCAGTTACGCAGCAGATGCACAGGCTTGGCTCACCAGAGCTGCGATACGTCCTAGCTCAGTATCTCCTGCACCAGCCGTGCTGGGAAAGCTGCTGTTACACTGCCACTCGTGCTGCAAATCAAATCTAGTCTGCCCCAGAATTAATATACAGAGACTGTGTCTCCAGGTCATGTGGGCTAAGTACACTGAGACGAGATCCCCATGAAGCCCAGCATCTCCGGCTGTACTCCAGCCCTTCTTCTCTCAGACGTACTCAGTATTTCTCCTTAGAAAGGCAAGTCAGGCCGTTTCACTAGGGACCAACAGTGCAGGGCCCAAATTCCCAGCTAGAGACAGTTTGCATTTACTGTTCTTATGGATCATGGTTGAAATCTCTCCCGTCCTTTCCTTACTGTCATGTACATCACAGTGATAAAAGTTTTCAGAGCTGTCATTGGCCATCAGAGTAATCTGAGAAATGCAATAATTCCACAACTGGCTGTGCGTTTTGGAAAAATGACTGATGTGGCTGAGAGAAACAGAACTCTATCACAGGGAGGCACAAGGATTTCAGGGAACAGAGAAATGGATTTTGGAAGAGCTGAGAGTGCATCAAAGAGATAGGACAGAGCCATGCCAGACTTGTCTGCCTTCATATACCCCAAGAGCTTGCCGTGTCAGCGTGAGTCGCAGGCACTAGTCTGTGGTGTCGGAGGAGTAAACGTGTGCAAGAACTCTAGAGACAAAATAGATGTGCCCAGGACAGATCAATAAGAGCTTTAGCCAAAGTACAGGCAAAACCATTACAAACCAATTTTGATTTGTGAACAAACTGATCTTATTTGAAATGCTTAAGTTATAAAAAGTCTTTTGGAAGCTTAAACACAACAGAGCTAATATACTGTTAAACTGATGTCTTTCATTGTTTATTCTCAGAAAAAATGTTTTATGTTAAACGTTCTTTTGATTCCCCACACCCTCTCCAGTTTTGCATACCAGATCTTCAAAAAAGAAACAAAACCCAAAATGCAGCATTTTTGTTCTTAGGAGCTTCCATTTTTGTCTGGGCTCTCATGCCTTTTGTCCTACACTGGACAAATTTGTTGTGCTTGCTGGGCACACAGAATTGTTTTGTTGTTATGGGAGGAGGAATGGTTTGGGGAAGGCAGAGTAAGGAGGGTTGGAACTGGGTTGACTGTGAGTCAGTTAGGTCAAAACTGACAAAAGCCACGACCAGATTTGGGAATATCCTCTAGAGGATAATCCTCTACCAGCTAGAGGCACTCAAAGTGCCTACTGGCTTCAGATAGGCATGGCATTGAGCTGCTCATCTGAGGACATGTGAGTCTGTTTTCAATTCTTGTGCTGCAGTTTCTAGAAGTCGTCAGTCACTGCATTTCAGCTCTTATTACAAGCCCCGGGTTAAGAAATGTCTTTATTCTTTTCCAGTCCAGCTGCCTGATGGATGTTCTTCAGCTGAAAACCAGGCAAGGTTTGCAGGAAGAGGTGATTTCTTATATCAGAGCAACTGACATTCCTGGAAAAACAGGCCAGTGTTTGGGCACTCAAGCTCTCCTTCAAGCCTGGAGCAGAAGCAGGCCGCTCCAGATTCTTCTTCAGCAGTGGTTTACCAGTTTGGGATGGGCAAGATTATTGTGGCTGTGATTGTGGAAGAACCCAGACTCTTTGATCCTCCACTTCTTACATGTTCATTTACAATCTGGCTTTACTGTGGAGCAAGCCAACTGGATCCCTGGGTGAGAAACTCGTGCTCTCTGTCAGGGGAGTGGTGGAGAGGGGAACCAGGCTGGGCTCCGTCATCAAGAGGTAGCAGGGTTGTGACTGTCACTGATGTGGTCCGTATTCACCCATAGCTCTCCCAAAATATTCCACAATACCTTCCACTCTTCCTTTTATGCTCTCTCTGTTTCAATATCCCTCTACAAAAGTCTGTGAAGAAAACACAACCACCCCCCTCTGCTTTTCTTCTTTCCAGGGAAGCAGTTTTGTCACTGTTTCTCGTGTCTGGAAGACTCTTGCTGGAGCTGTGAAGAGAGCTGGGAGCCATCTGGCTGGTGCCATATCGGTACAGCAGCACAAGGTCACTTCCCTGGATATTGGCCAGGCTGGATACACCTGAGGGCAATGTAAATAATTATAATAATAAAACAACTCAGAAAGGTGAGTAACAAGACCGCAACTGTCCTTCTGGGGCAGCGTGTCTTTTCATGACTGCTGTGTGAAATCGGTGGAAGGGAGACTTCCAATGAGCCTCTGGTGATATCTCATAAATGTAGAGCCAGGACAGGCTTAGAGGGGGTAAGGAAGAACCTCAGGCGTAGGCCTTGAAAGTCATTGGTGCTTTAGACTTGGGAGTCAAACAGGAGCCCTCCTCCTAGCCAGACATAAGGCTTTTGTCAAGGCTGGGATGATTTCCATGATCTGAATGTTTCAAACATCCATAAGGACACGCTCAGGTCTGGGATGAGTGGTTGTGAGTGTGTGGGCACTAATAGCATGAGCAGGGAGGGCAGAGGGCAAAGAAACATGACTCAGTCTAGGGCAGATATGCTGCTGGAGGTGATGGTCACTGTCTGCAGCCCAGAGAAGGAGTCAGAAGGGTGCACGTCTCCTGACTGGGCAGAGATCCCCACACTGTCATCTCAGAGCTGTGCCTTCTCTGGCCAGAGAATTGTTATTCTGGGCAAGGCTTATGTCGGGCACACTTCTCCTTTTAGAAGAAGCGACTACGCAAGGCTGGCTAGAGTTTCAGTTTAGCAACAAGATGCATCACATGCAGGGCCTTGGCTGCTTTACTGGGTCATGATCAGGTGCATCTCCAAGAGAAGCTGCACCTGACCCATCATGGCTGTCTTTCTTCTAGGGCTACCCCACACATCTTCCTTTGCTGACAGTTTTTTCTGTAGGGGACTCATAGCTGGCAGGGAGTCAGTGTTGGCCTGGCTCACTGATGGACCATGACAGATGATCAGATTGGGATTGTTGCAGTCTGTAGGCATGGAAGGATTCATAGCAGATTCAATTTTTTTCCTCTATGAACTGCAGGGTGGTGTTATCTTCAGCTGTCTGCAATACGGCTGTTCCAGCCCTTCCCCTGCAACTGGAGTTGGCAGTGGTAATCCTGTGATGATGATTGTCTTCTCTTTGCTCTTCATGGCATAAAATGGGGGCTGTGGTCCAATGAATGTAGACTTAACAGGGAAAATACTCGCAAATCCAACATCACTTAGACAGTTGAAATCAAATCTCTGATCCTCCCCCAAGACACCATTACATAACCATTATGTAAACTGTCTCAAAAAATCTGTGAAATACCTCTTGTAAAAATACCCCACCTCCATCATGGAGCTATTGTGAAAACACACTGAGGAGACCAAAAATACTGCCAAGGAGCTATCAGGAGTAAGCCTAAATCCCCACAAAGGAGCCATTGTAAACAGGACCATAAAAAATTGAGGGATCGTTGTATAAATCCCTTCAAAAGGCCCCCATGAGAATGCTTCCAAAAATCACACAAAAGATTTTTAATACTGGATGCTTTGTGGGATTTTTTGGTTGTTTTTTTTTTTTTTTTTTTTATGGTCCTTTTAATGGGGTGTTTATGGCTGTGCTTTGACATTACAGATCACTTCCAAAATGGCTTCTATGTGGTGTTATTTGGGGCAATTTTAGAATCACCAAGATGTTCGCAGTGAATCCATATGACTCTAGGGCAGCTTCACAACTGCCTTGACAATTTTCACAATTGTTTCATCAGTAATGCCCTATGGGCGTTTTCTAAGTGTCCCTTCGATGGGATCACTGAGAGATTTGATAAATTGCTTTGGTGAGGCCTTAGATCTATATATTTTCAAAATTGCCTTTGGCTGTGGTTTCTGTTGTGCTGGAACTGTAATTCAGAATTTTTTCCAGCTTTCAGAGCGAGTCACAGAATGGATTCTGGGCTGGGTCTTTGGATGATTTTTCAAATTCTTCTTGGCTCTGTCCCTTAGCTGAGGTCTTTGAGACAATTTAAAAGGACTTTTGGATATCAAGGTTCCAGCGTTGGGGAGTGTCTTCAGGAATATTGTAAGAAATGTCTCACAAGTGTGATCTGAGAAGCGCTTTAAAAAGCATCCGATGACATCTTAGGCTCATCTTCAAAATGGCATGTGTCTCTGGGGCATGGTTTAGATGTTTGTTGGATGTGATCTCTCAGATACTTTCAGAATGGTCCGTGAGCCCATGTGCAAATGAGTAGGGCATCTTCTACAGACATTGATAAGGATGCTATAGTGATAAGTTATAAGGATGTGATGTAGTGATAGCCATAAAGGTGCAGCGAGATGCGTTACTGCAGAAATGTCCACACACCACGCGAGGGCAGAGTAGCTCCAAGTCTGCTGTAGCAGCTCTACAAAGAAAGGATCTTCCCAGCATCAGTGTTGTAAGAACTATATAAACCCCGTGCATGTGTGTGTGTGTATGTGACAGTGGCTGGAAAGACCCCTGGTATTTCTTCTGAAGCACCCAAGCAGGAGCTAATGGTCCCTCTTAGCTTACCAGCCATCCAGGCAGGGCAACACTTGAGTATGGTCATGTTGTGTCCAATGCAAGGTTACCCAGCACTTTATCCAGTCTGGATCTGAAATGTCAAAGGAAGCGTCACTGTTTTGACATCTGTACACGGGAGCATGTATGGCACACAAGCTCTACCATCCGCAGAGTGGGATGGCTGTGGAAGCATGTCCTTTCTGCTGTATAGCAGGGTGTGCTGTGAGAGTCCTGCGTCCCTGACGCATTCCCCAAGGATGGATTCCCAGGCATCAGCGCTAGGAAGTCTGCACGTCGCGAGGGAGTGGTGATCCCCCAAGAGCACCAAGCAGTACTTGTGGGCACAGGATCTGGAAACTGTTCCTGTGCCTAGGGCTTGACGCAGTGCTCTTGCCGCTCACCGGGGAGCCCACCTGCTGGCTGTCATAGCATGCACTGCAGTTGCTGCCACTGGGACCAGTCTCTCTTCACCTTCTGCCACACATTTAACCCCTGTTCCTGTTTCAAAACCCATTTTACCTGACTTTGCTCCCAATGGCCATGCAAGTGTACCTTAGGGGACATCTACTCACATCCGCACTACTGGTGGTTGGATACTGAGTGGAGAACATGCCCTTGATGGCTTGTGAGGAGGTGACTGTGGGACCCAATGCGTCTCTGCCTCTCTCTTGCCTTCATCTTTATAGAGTCACCCAGATCAAGACCTTCAGTTTCACACACAACCTTCAGTCTTTACCTCTTCCCTAGAATACCATGACATGTGTGTAATCTGTACGCTTTCCCTTGCATGTCCCTTGCTGGTGGGCAGGGCTGGAGTGCCAGACTCAGGAGTCCAAGTGATTACATGGGACAAGTAATGAAATGAGGAGGACAACGGTGTACCCCAAAGGCTAAAACAAGAGGACCAGAGTGGGGGTGGTGCACAGAACATCCCCAGCTTGCCCAGCACTCCTTGGAAGGGTCTGGTGCATGCTGCCCCGGAGTTCTCTGTCCCTAGATGGGAGGACACACAGGAAAGAATTAGACCCTGCAGCTGCGGGGAGCTTTTTGCCCACCTTCCCCTGCAACTGAGTTTCATTCTTCTGGTATTGGGGTTAGCCAGTATGATGAGGGCCCTGGTGCAGTTGATGCAGAAGTCCCTTGATTTTGTGAGGCTTCAGACAGGGATTTCATAGGCCAGAAGGTGAGGGGAAAAAAGCAGAAAGAGCCTCACCATGAGGTCTAATGGTCATTTCATTTTTGATGAAAGTGCTGGCCTAGGGGAGGTGATGGATCTGCTAGTTACGCATAAGGAAGTTTGGGGATGTGATGGCTGATGGCAGCTTTGGCTGCTGGAATCATGACTTAGTGGATTTGAGAGAAATGAGGCAGGCAAGCAGCAGAGTAACAGCTCTGACACCGGGAAATTGGACTTTGGCATATTCAGGGGTTAGGTGAGATTGCAATGGAGGCTGCCCTCAGAGGGCAAAACCACCCAGAAAAGCTGCTAAATTTTCAAGGATGACCTCCCCAAACAGAAGAAAGGCCCAGCGTCATCGGCATGAAGCCAAGCAAGCATGGCAGGAGGCCAGCATGGATGAACAGGGAACTCATGACTAAGCTCGAATTAAAAAAAATGAAGTACACAGAAAGTGAAAGCAGGGTTGGGCTGCCCAGAAGGAACATAGAAACATTGCTTGAATGTGCAGGGGTGGAGTTAGGAAACGTCGGCCCACTGCTGAATGGGTTGGGTGTCCTGTTGACAAAGGACATAGAAAAGGTCCCAGGCTTAGCTAGTATGGCCTCTCTGGTCTCCATGCCTAGTGGCAGATTTCGGGAGAGAGAGGTACATTAGAAGAAGATAAAATTATAGGTCTTTTAAGGAAACTGGACATAGGTGACCCTGTGAGACCAGACAGGATGTACCTGAGAGCACTGAGGGAGCTGGCTGATGTCATCGCAAGGCCATTCTACATCATCTTTGAAAACTCTTGGCTGCTGGGGAAGGATCCTGATGACTGCCATGAAAAAAGCAAGTGTCACACCCATCTTCAAAAAGGGCAAGAAGGAAGATCCAGGAAATGACAGGCTGATCAGCCTCACCTCAGTCCCTGGGAAAGTTTTGGAGCAGAGCCTCCTCGAAACCATGTCCAAGGACATGAAGGCACACAAAGGACAAGAAGGTGACTGGGAACAGTCAGTGTGGCTTTACTGAAGGTAAATCTTCCCAATTAATTTCCACAGTGAGGTGACTGGCTGTGTGGATGGAGGATTAGTGGGTGCTGTTTCCCCTGGCTTTTGCAAGGTTTCTGACACGGTTTCCCATACATACTTGTAGCGATGCTGCGGCAATGAAGGTCAACCACACGCTGGGCTGCATTAGTAAAAATGCAGCTAGCATATGGAGAGAAGTGTTTGTTCATCTCTGTTTGGTTCTTACGAGGTCACACCTGAAGTACTGTGTCCATTTTGGGGTCCCCCAGCATAAGAAAGACATAGACATATTGGAGAGTCCAGATGAGGTGGTCGGGGGCTGGAGCACAGGACACATGAGGAGGGGCTGATAGAGCTGGGTTTCAGTTTGGAGGAGAGAAGGTGAAGGGGAGATCTTGCTGTCTTCAACTACCTAATGCGTGGCCATGTCAGATGTGCACGCTGAAAAGGCAAGAGGTCATGGACACAAATTTCAGCAAGGGAAATTCTGCTGCAAAATTTTTCCCCATTTGAGTGGTGCAGCCCTGAGATGGTACCAGGGACCTGGTGGGATCCTCATCCTTGATGGGTTTCAGAACTTAACTGGACAAGGTGCTGAGCAACCTGATCTGGCTTTGGTGTTAGTCCTGCTTTGTGTAGGGAGTTAGACTGGAGTCTTCCAGAGGGTTGGTCTGACCAAAATTATTTTAGGTTTCTTTCATCTGTCTGCGTACAGGGCTGTATTCTAGTTTAATCTAAACATCCTATTGAAGACCATAAAAGGTCCAGCATTTATTTTTCATTTTTGTATGTTATAAGTTTTTTTTTTTTTTTTTATATTTAAGTTTTCTCTGTCTAGAAACTCTCCAAGATCTTGTGGACAGGTTGGTTGCTGTTATAACATATCTGGAATAGTATAAATTATTTCAAAATCGTAAATTGACATTAAGAGATTTTCTGTTTGGTGGTGTTGTGTTTGCTAACATGTCTTCATGTTTTGCTTACAGGCTGTTTTGTGCAGGGTTAGCACTCCAGAATCTTTATGTAGTTCACCAGACCAAGGTGAAACTTCCTTTAGCTGTGTTTTGCAACTCAGAATGCTTTACAACGTTGTTTCTAAACCAGTCTGTGTTTTGATGTTAGATAACAAGGTCCAGGGCATATGGCACTATGTCAGTCCACATTTTATGTGTTCGTTAACCAAAAGGCCTAGATGAAAGTGAAGGAAAACTGAAAAGGCAGATGTCTCCATGCCTATACACTGGTGAAAAAGCTGATGCTTTGACAATCTTGCCTAGACATCTGCAAAGTTTTTCTGTAAAGACTTCTTTGTTGATATTGCATTCTGGACACCTGTTTCCTCTAGAATAAAAAGGTAATCCCCACCTATCTCCAGTATAGGTTTAAATACGACAGCCATAAGGCTTTTTCTTTTTACTGTAATAATGCAATGGGGCTGTTGACGTGCTTTGAGTGATGTGGTTGTTGGGGTGGGAAATGGATAGGAGGCCTTTTATGCAGGAAAGATTGCCGCCATAATGTGCTTTAAAGTTTTATGGAGCTGTGTTTCTATAAGCCATAATTCACATCCCTGGAGTTCTGGTAAATAAGAGATCATGCTGAAGAGGAAATGAAAGTTCCCCAATATGATGGACTGCCAGAAATGTAATGGAATTTATTTTCTATTTTTTTTTCAGTCCTCAAGGTCCATCGCATTTATGTGTGCACCCAGAGGCCCCACACAGCTTTGCCAGCCAGATTGAACATGCCTGTCCTTAATAGCTGTCCTGCTTGTGGGGTTGGCCTGCAGGTCTGAACCTGTCCTGTCTGGTGCAAGGTAGTGAGAAAAGCTGTAGGAGGCTCAGACTCCTTCCAGGAAGGTTATTGTCACCTTGAAAGTTACCTGTGCTTGGGGGTATCACTGTGGCCCTAAACTTCGAAGTGATCCATAAAAGATGGCAGCGTAACCTGGGAAGGGTCGTGCAATATGCTTCACAGTCATATCAACTGTGCTGGATGCAAGAAATATTTCTGCTGGGGGGATGGACAATCTGGGGCACAGGACTCGGCTAGCAGTGGACCCGTGGTGCGATTTGAGGGTTTTCTGGTTGGGGAGAGGCAGAACCACACTGGAGAGGACAGAGAGTAGATGCACCAAGCTTGCTGGGAAGAGTGTGTGCACCCAGCAGGAGCTACCTGGGTGCTTTGAGTTAGCTGAGGTCTGATGGTTTTTTTTCTTTCCCTTTCAAATCTGGAAACTCTCCAGCCCGCACTGAAATGGCCCAGACGCACTAAGTCTGGTAAGATGAATCTCATCCAGCTCAGCAGCCATTATTTAACTTCTTATTTCCCTGTGTCTGACTGAGCTCTAACCTCTGGTAGGATCTATTTTTTTTTTCCCCTTTAAGACATTTTCAGTGGAACAAAAATGTCATGTGAAAAAGGGCATTTTCAGCTTGGAAAGATTTGTTTCTGGAAGGTGAATTGCATCTCACCCTACGGTATGCACATGGTGAGACAGCTGTAATTTCTGCCTTCTTTTTAAGCATGTGGGAGGCATTGAGAGGTGAGGGTTGGTTCCCTGGACACAGTGTTTGGAACACAAACTGTCAGTTTAGGATGAAGAACTTTATATGCTGTTTGTTTCCTCTTTTTCACTTGGTTGATACAATTCACTTCACTATAAACTCCCCAAGGCTTTGTTAACAGCAGTCATTAAGGACTGCAGTGAAGGAGGAAAAGGGGCTTTGAGGATGTATCTTTACTCCTGATCACAGCTGAGACAATGGCATACCAGATATTTCAGGCGGAGGAAGCTGCTGCTAAGTACCGGCAAAAAGATGTCTGACGATGTGAAATCTCAGAAGCTGACTGCAGGCATTTGGGGAGGTAAGTCAGAGGCTTCAGCTAAGTTAGAGATGGAAATACCTCCTGCCAGAGCTGCTGTGTAGAGGGAGATAAGATTCTGTGAGTGACCTGGGGGCAGGATTTAGTATCCGTTACTTGTGATCTGGAACACAGACCAGAGGTCTGCTTCTCGAACACCTCTTCCTATGAGGTACCTCTCCAGACTTCCGTGGCTTTGCTCCCTGCCCCCCTCTCCTGATACTGACTGCTAGAGATATCTGTAGGCTGCCTGCAGATAAGGAAGATTAGGAGATACTGAACTGCCAACTGTCTGCGCAGTACAACTTCTCTGATGCAAAATCTTTCTACTGTTTCTTGCTCATGTGGGAGTATGAAGAAAGCGGTGGTGCAGCATTTGCCAATGTCTGACTGTGGCTTCTCGCCTTTGTGTTTCACTGCTCTTTGAAGACTGGGATTTTCAGATAAACCTGAGGGAGAAGGGGCTCTCCAGAAATCCCAACCTCAATTCACTGGTTCAGCGGAGATCTGGAGGACAGATGAGGGCTCCTGCTGTCCATTATGTGATGGGAGTAAAAGCCAAAGGACCGTTGCTCTGCTTCAGCCACAGGAACGGTCAACACTGCAAGTGACGGGACCGTCTCAGCCTCTGTTTGCCAGGCATGTGCTCCCCTGGGAATTGCAGGTTCTCTTCACATTGGCCAAGATGCAGCCTTGTCAGCATTCCCCCATCATTGCTCGTGCTCTCTGCAATGCCTGCAGGGCCTCAGCCTGTCTGCCCTTGTGGCATGGATCTCCTCAGCCTGTTCCACTAGTGCTTCTGTCTCAGACAGGCTCTGGCAGGACAGACCTCACAGTCAGATCAAGACCCTTGTCCCCTGCAAGCCTCAGGGGCTCAGGCATGTTCCTCATTCACCAGCATTTGTGAAAAGAGAGTATTGGACTCTTCAAAGCTTTGCTCACTTGACTTACACCTGGCAGCTTCAGATCTGCAACACAGTTTTATTTCTGTTTTTTTATAATTTATTTTATTGTGCACGGGGTGATGAAGTGGTGTATGTAGCAAGAATCAGTTAACAGAAACAAGATTGAGATGAAACAAGAGGAGGAGAAGTGGTGCAGCAAAGTGGAGACAGAGAGATGGATGTGGGTGAAGGATTTGAACAACCAGCCAGGCACAGCAAGGCCAGCCAAGCCGTAGAAACTGGACTGGAAACTGCTTTGCCTTCTTGTCCTTTTTCCCTTTGCCCCTAATGTAACTGAACATGTGTGTGTCCAGGGTGAAATTCACTTCACTATGTTCCTCACATGTCTTCAATGTGGTAGCAAAAGGGAATGTGAAACTCTGGCTATGTAACTTTTCCAAACCAGAAGTTTAAAAAAAAAAAATAGAGAAAGGAAAAATAAAGATCTAAATGTGAGGGTGGGAGAAGAAGGAAGAGAAGAGGTGGGTTGGAGGAGGTGGGAGAGGAAAATAATCCAGTTATTTTAATTGATTGATTCAACTGGCAAAAAATGCAGGAGAAAACCAAAAAATTAAAAGCATAAAAGGCTTTTTTCCTGAGCGCTTGGAGCTAAAACAAGTGCAGAATTTTTGGTGCAAATGTTTTCCTGTTTGTTAACTGGCCCCGTTATTGTGGGGCAGCAAAGCAAAGGAGAGGAGGAGCCCAGCTCTGAAGCACTGTGTAGGAGCAAGGGCTTCTTTTGGGCATCCCTTTAACCTCAATGGCAAAGTTGGACCCAACTTCGCACCCGTTTTTCCTTGAGGATTAGGGTCACTTTATCTGTGTTGCTGAAGGCTGTAGTTTCCTGAACAGATGATGTTAGGAAAAGTTAGCATTGCCACCAAAACCAACTCATCTGGCTCCATCCTCCTGTCTTCCCCTGGTTCAGGAAATCATCCGTAATGAAACTAGCTTTTGTTGTTGTTGTTGTTGTTCAGAATTAACCTCGAACAGTTCCTAGGTATTGCGGAGCAGCTGCTGGATTTTATCCCTAGACTGGCAGCAATTCAGGATCAGTTCTTCCCACACACCATGGTGTAAACATGGATGTAGGATGATGTTTTTGAGACGAGGAGCTAGTTTTTCCTTGACTCACAAAGTTCCTGGCCCTTTGCTCTCTCCTACGTCTTGGCTGGGAAAGCTATAGTAACAAGTTTTAAAAAGTTTGGTTGGTTACATGCAAACAACAGGCCCACCAGTGTTTCTGGTCAAGTGTTATGTTAGGATGAGACCAACTGTGCATCCCCTCCCGCTTCCCTCCTGTCCCTCTGCAGTGTGATAGGAAAACCTGGACATGCAGGCTGGGAGCGTGCTGTGGTGCGTAAGGAGGTCCCTGAGCTGGGCAATGGGAGAAGCAGGACCATGGGTCATGTCCTACGGGCTAGAAGTTTTCTTTGTCTCTAAGGTTATCCAGGCTGCTGGATAAGGAAGGGAGACAATACTGCAAAGAATCCAGTCTCTCCGCAAGCAAAGAAAATGCTGTCGTCAGGAAGAGGGGAAAATGCGTGTTTAGTTTGTAGATGGCTTTGCTGTCAACTTGATTTACACTTCAGGAAAATCAGCTGATCAGTTTAAAGAAATAGATCTTATAATATTTATGTGTGATGCTGACTGGTTGGCCAACCCCCTCTGTTTTTAGGTTGTTGTCTTTGATGTGGTGTTAGTCATTACCTTCAAACACAGCGCTTTATTCCTTATGAAGAATGTGTCCCCTGTGTCCCCTGGCGGGTCTTGCTTTTTATTTTATATTTTATTTTATTTCAGAACACTTTGAAAAGGAATAAATGAAAAATGGATTCTGATTGTCCTGATTGTCACCATCCATTTGTGGTGATAGTCATAAATGAATGAGCAGTTGCTTAATACTGTCAAAGGAAGTACTTTGGCAGCCTGGCATTTCTGCCCTTTTATTTTTGGGTGATGGAAACTGCAGTGAGTAATGAAATAGCACGTTTGATTTTTTTATGGGGAAAAGATGTCCCATTACTCTCCGTGTTTTGGACACCAGTATGCCTGTCTAGAACATGCCTTGTTTCCCTTCTTGGAATTATGCCCTTCTATGATATTAGCAATAGTTGAAAGTAGGTGACATTCATTGCATGATATACAGAAAGAGCACTGCTGCGTCCCAGCCTTTACCCAGCCATTGCCACACCGTGCAGTCAATAATGAAGTTGTAAATCCAAAGAAGATCACTTCAGCATGTTGAGTGAATGTCTTTATTGCTTGCTATTAAGTCCCAGGAGAGCCTAGAAGGAAACTTCTTGCCATAAAATTGATGCCTTTTAGTGTTCTCGCAGCAGAACTGGCACCTTTCAGCTGCTAACTGCAGCTTTACATGTTGGTCAGCTTGTCACATGCTCCTCCATAAACATCCGATCTCACTTTGGACACTGAATGCAAGAGTATCTATGGCTCTCTTGTGTCTCAAATAAAAAAAAAATGGATGAGGGCTATGGGCAAAATGCTTTCAGGTGAATCAGGACAGAGTGCTGTAATTTAAAGTAAGCTGTTCTATTTCCTGGTTCTTATGGTTTTCTAACATTGAAGTTCCACCAGTATAGCTCCCTTTACAAGTTAACGCATAGTTGTAAATGAGATTGCCATCATTGGATTTTGATACTTCACAGTGCTGAGATACCAGTCATGGCAAGTGGAACTGGGCTTGTTGAGCTGCCGTGGATGCCAGAAAAAGTCCAACATTTTGGCAAAACAAAGACACGTGCCATGGGTTGACCTGGGAGGTGAGAACCACAGCTCTGGAAAGAACATAAGATTGCCATGCTAATCCAGTGTCCTCTCTCTAGCAGACAGCGTTGGATGCTGTAGAGAAATCCCTAATCCCCTTGTTCTGTGCTGAGAAGGCTTGTTTACTGCTCTGCACTAAGGCTGTGAATAAGCCCAGCTCTACACACTGCAGCAGAGAATAATTTTCTTCCTTTCTCAAGATGATGCACAAAGCAGTTTAGGATGGCAGTTGCAGGACTTTGGGGTGAGGTAAGGTGATTTTATATAAAAATAAGTGAATAATGTGCACATATTCATGGTTACTGGGTATTTGTGTGTGTGTGCATGCATGCACATGCCTGAAGTCAAATATACATACAACAGCATTTGCGGAGTATAGAAAGACAGAGCAGCCCATGTGGAGTCTCTTCTTGACCACGCATAGGCTTACGTAGGAATAGAAATAATGCGACACATCGGTACAAGCTGGAGGCTGACTGGCTGTGAAGCAGAGAAGGACCTGGGGGTCTGGGTGGACAACAAGCTGACCATGAACCAGCAATGCACCCTTGTGGCAAGGAAAGCCACTAGCATCCTGGGCTGCATTCGGAAGAGCCTTGCCAGCAGATGGAAGGAGCTGATCCTTCCCTCTACTCAGCACTGGTGAGGCCACATCTGGTGTATTGTGTCCATTTCTGGACTCCCCAGTACAAGAAAGGCATGAACTTACTGGAGAGAGTCCGGTGAAGGGCCACAAAAATGATGAAAGGCCTGGAGCATCTCTCATATAAAAGAAGCTCAGAGAGGTGGGATGTTTAGCCTGGAGAACACCAGGCTAAGGGGAATCTTGTCAATGTGTATAAATACCTGATGGGAAGGAATGAAAAAGAGAGAGTCAAACTCTTCTCAGTGGTGCCCAGTAACAGGGCAAGAGGCGATGGGCACAATTGGAAGCACAGAAAATTCCATCTGAACACAAAAAAACCCACCTTTTTACTGTGAGGGTGGTCAACCACTGGAATAGATTGTCCAAAGGGATTGTTGAGTCTCCATTCCTGGAGTTATTAAAAATCTGACTGGACGCAACCTGCTGCAGCTGACCCTGCTTGAGTAGGCAGATTGGACTAGGTGATCTTGAGAAGTCCCTTCTAACTTCAGTTACTCTGATTCTGTGATTTTGTGATTATTCTTGATGTAGATTTGGAATAGTGTGGAATTATTCTTAAGAATAAGTGAGAAGAATGATATAAATACTTTAAAAGTATCTTTAAAAGCAGACTTGCCTGATAGGTTCTTACCGACCACTAGAACAACTAATATAAAAAAGCATGATATTTAACAGTGATATTATTAAAATTTAGGAGAAGACAAATGACAGCCTTTGAGCAGGCATAAGAAGCTTATCTGGAGTATAAAGAGGGAGAGGAGATGATGATTTGGAAGTACTTGCCAAGAAAGACAAATTCAAACAAAAACTTCTGGGTGCATTTGAATACAGATACCCTCTTGTGATGGGATGCGATGGAGAAGTGTAAGACATGCTAATTAGTCTCACTCAGATAGATTTACTCTCATGAATAGTTTATGGCACTGGAAGCTGGGAAAGGAGAATAAAAACGTTCCCCTAGCTTACAGTTCAGCACAGCACATAGTCCTGGCTCTTGCTGGGGTCAGTCAAGAGATCAGTGCTTTGCTCTTCCCTTCAGGCTGTTCGAGGAAGCACTTGCACTGCTGTTCATCGCGTCTGGAGGGAACGAGACATCATCTGCTGCTTCTGAGCAATACTTGCCACAGGTAACTAATGCAACGCACTCTGCATCCTTGTGCCTGAGAACCAGATGAAGGCTGAGGTGGGAACTCTCAGAGATGCACTTGATCCTAACTCCCATCAAATGACCAGCATTTCAAGAGCATTTCAAGAGCTCTGTGACTCTGGCATGGGGAAGCTGGCTAGCCCATGTGCAGGGACATACTACTTGCTCCATGTCCCAAGTGTGGATGCAGCTCCACCTGCATCCACCTGCATCCAGTATTTAAAGGGCAGAGTGCCCTAGCTGGAGTAGTTCTGGCATTAGGGTGCTGTCCGCATTCTTACATACACATCTACTGTCTTGAGTGGACAAAAGGAACCTCAATCCCAAGTGGGGACTGCTGCTTGATTCCCTGTGGAGCTGAAGAAAGGGCATATCCCAGTGAATATCAGGGAAAGAAAAGAGCCAGTTGCAGCATTCCCCAGCTCCCTCCATCATTCACTCCACATTGAGGCCTTACTAGCAGTCATACAAATCCCAGATGTTTGTTTCCAATCATAAGTAAATATCAAAGTGCTTCAGAAAACATGTCTTTGTGCATCTTTAAGCACCTGTGCATTGTTAATATCTGTCCCCTGGGAGCCCTTTAGGATAGGAGATAGTGACCATTACTTAATGACCCTCTGCCCCAGCCAAGTTTTAATTCTTTAAGCCCTGTGGGTCTTGGGGGAGGTGCCACAGAAGAGGTCAGGGTGTTTGACCCAGTTTATGACTGGCCAGTGTTTGAGTGGGATTCTTCTTCCTCACTAATTGCAAGGAAGTTACTCCAGTTTGGAGGCATTCAGTAAGCTGGAGCTTTTTTCTTTTTTCCAGGTTGGCTTTTCACATTGGGAACTCAGCTTTTCCTGTGATTTTTCCCAAGGGTCAACTTTACGGTTGCTTATGTGATGTCATCCTAGATACATCTGAAGAGAAGACAACGAGGATTGCCTCAAGGATCTTGAGTTTGCTGGTATGCCTTGAAACATAGCTGGAGAGATTTTGTACATACCTCGCTTTCATCCAAGGTTTAAGAAATCTCCTAGCAGAATACTTCCCAGAATACTTCTGCTTCCCAGCAGAATACTTCCCAGTGTAGTAGTGGGAGAGTGTACTGGCCAGAGGAATCAGAACAAACTGTTAACTCTTCAACCCCTTGCAAGCCTGCCTCTTCTGCTCCATGTTCCTGGCTATCACCTTTCAAAGTGGTGCCTCTCCCTCCTCTGGTTATGGGAAGCGTACAGCTGGAAGCAAGGTAGATTTCAGACAGATCTGTGGCTTTGACTGCATTCCTAGGAACACCCAGTTACCAGACTCATGCCTGAAGGCTCTAAGTGCGTAGGACAGCCAGGTCTCTGCTGCATGAAAGCAGTGTGGCCTTTACCCAGCAGAGGAGGAGTGAAGTGTGCTATGCCATTTCCTTGGCAGCAGAGGATGCCACGAGGCGGTTGCTCCACGCTCTGCCCTGGTTCCCTGCTCCGTTTGGGGTCAAACCCAGTGTCTCTTATAGCTGAGAGTCCTCCATGAGGTCACCCATCAAATCTCACCTTTTTCTGTGCCAGTTGGCACATCTTTGACTGCTCCATCCCGAAACTCTGACAGAGACCATAGAATGCAGCAGATACAAGGGAAACCTACACCATGGCCAGTGGAGACTGAAGATCACAATGCCTTTCACTTTGAGAACAAAAGCCAATATGTTTGGTCCTCTTGGTGCTCCTGTTCTGGACTGTCTGTGCCTACACCAGCCACCATCCCCTTCCTGGGGTCTGTGATGGAAAGAAGAGTGTGTGGGGATTCAGGACTGGGAGCACAGTGTCCATATGGAGAAATGTTGGGTCTGGATGGCAGGGGAAAGATCCCAGAAGGAATTACAGCTAACAAAATATTCACAGACAAAAAGTTGAGATGAAATGCCTCGGGTTTGCTTCCAGGAGCTCAAACCAGCAAACTTTGTGTGAATGAGATAGCCTGGAAGTTCCCAATCAGGTCTTGAAGAGTAATGGTTCTTGGGGCATGTTTGGAAGAGATTGTCTGAAAATGTGAATATGGTTTTGTGTCACTGGAGAGTAGGGAAAAGGCATTAACCCTTTGGTAGCTCAGGGTATAACCTGAAACTGCTGAGGTCAGCTGCCAGACCTGATGTGCTGTCTGTCTCAGTCTCGAAGATGGGCTTGCATTCTCCAAAATATCTCTGTTT
This sequence comes from Balaeniceps rex, assembly GCA_013401315.1. NCBI lineage: Eukaryota > Metazoa > Chordata > Aves > Pelecaniformes > Balaenicipitidae > Balaeniceps > Balaeniceps rex. The sequence goes on along the minus strand of VYZW01036932.1, from coordinate 359,220 downwards.
TTCTTCAGCCTTCAAGAAGGCTAGTACCAGATATTGCAATCCCATACAGAGCTTGCTTCTCATCATTTGCATTCCCATGGCTGCGGCAGTGCTGCCATCCCAAGTGTTCTGAGTCATGGCCCAGGGTTCCAGAAATCACAACATTGGTTGAAAAAACAATACGATTGAAAAAATAATACTGTCGGGTGCTTGCTTCACTGGCTTTTTTTCAGAGGAGTTGCACATCTACAGCCGTGAGGGCTGGACAAGTGAAAAGTTGACATCTGAGAGTGCCTACAAACTGTCTCTACATTGTCCTGTTAGACAATGCTTCCGGGTCCCTCAGGGCCAAAATCCTCCCTGAAACATGCTGTCTGTCCCCTTCAGGGTGTCCTGACAGTGCCTTGCTGACGTGCAGGGGAAACCTCAAAGGTGCCCAGCCCTGACAATGGCTTCCAGAGCATCTCCTCATGTCATCCAGCTACCCTGAGGGCCTCCGCCTGGAATACGCCACATCAGCCAAAATGTAACCCACAAGGCAGTGTGGCCTTGTTCTCCTCCCTTTCAACATGTCCCACCACTTCTGTGCCCTCTTGCTTACTCAGGCTGTTGCAGGCAGTGCCTGCAAAGTGTGCCACCATCAGCTCCTGGAAACCTCTGGTGTGTCAGAGGGGACCCAGGACCACCAGCTGAGTGGGGACTGTCAACCCAGTCTATCACACTGACAGAACTGTAGCCTTATTGCGTTGGGACTCACAGCCCAGCTCCACTTGTCCAACCATGAGGTGCAACTCACTGGCTGCTGTCTGTCTGGGGCTGTTTGGCAGCCAGACCTCTTCCAACCAGGAGCAATTGTGCTACAGGGAGGGGGGCCAGACTTCAGCTTCTCTCTCACTCTCTTAGTTGCGGACATCCCCTTCCAAAGGCTGGAATCCAGGGGAGCCCTGTCTCCAAAGAAAAGAGGTCATGATGCCTCAAGGACCTCTGGTTGCTGTTGGGAGGCCCATGCTAACATTTGGTGGCCGTGAAGAGGATCGTCTGGAAGGGAGATATCCAGACACTGTGGTATCTCACTGCCAAAGTTTAGTCCAGGAGGCAGAAGAGCAGGCTCATGAGTTCTTGCTGGTGGAGGACGGGGAGCAAGAACTTCCCCGTGTTCTGGGCTTGCTGAAGTCATTTCACACCTCTGTTGGTTGACCAGCAGTGGTTTACATAGTCCAGGCTGGCTCCTGATTGCCCATGGGGCTGGGTAGTCCAGGCTGGTTGCGTTGCCTGTGGAGCAGCAGGGTTACCCTGAGTTACCAATGGCTGGCAGAGGGCTGAGCTGCCTGAATATGGTCAGCCTGGCACCAGTAAGGGCCAAACCAGCTCCTAAGAAGGGAGATGGAGTGGTGTAGGATTGCTTTTGCGTTTGTTTTTGATAATTATTGAATTTAGTGTTTGGTAGGGTCGAAAGCCATGCCTACACTGTTAGAGGTGTGATGAAAGGCACCTTAACGAGCATTTGCCAGAGCATTCATACTCTGGATTTATGGCCTGCAATAGCAGAGGGGAGGATGCTGGTTTCTGTTTCCTGCACCTCTGCAGATCCATAAGCGCTCTCTGTTTCTCAGGCATCTCTGTGGGCCAGGACAGAACATGGTCTGTGTTTGTGCTCCCTCCTTTCCTCTCAGTAACCTTGCCAGGACCACAGCTCAGAGAGGGCTTCAGGGTGTATTTGCTCTAAATGGGCTCTGAGGGGCTCCCTGTGGCCCTGGGGAAGCAGAGGGAACAGGTCTCATCCCTGCTCCATGACAAGCTTATACTCAGCTAAGCAAGGAGACTGGCCTGTGCAGAAGTACAGAGGAAGCCCTTCCCCTTGAGGAATGGCTCTGAGCCTGATGAGAGCTGGCTTGGTGGGGTAGAAAAGAGGGTGCTGGCTGGTGCATCACACAGGATCTGTACCCAGTAGCTTTGTTCTCTTTAGGGTGGACAGTTCCTGGGTTGCCATGAGATGGCGCTGGCTTTGAGGGGTGACTGTTTCAGCAGAGCTTCCCTGGAGGCAGCCTACGGACCCCTGATGGGAAGAGGTTCCATGCTGAACAACAATGAAGTGCTGCTGTGTTTGCAGCACGTCTGCTTTCTGGGCTCAAAGCCCCTTGGGGTGGCCTGGTGCTCTCTCAGTCCCTCCTGCCCCAGAGGTGCCCTGCAGCCTTCCTTGGCAGAGGCAATGTCCCTCTCACAGGGGACACCCTCCTGGCGTGTGACTGAAGACACAAGTGAGGTAGAAGACAGGGTGAAGCAGGGATTATGGGTGAGCAGAGGGTAATGATCAGGACGTACATGGGCAGCATCTACTGTGGGTGCCCTGAGGGATGGAGTGGGGTGCTGTAGGGCTCAGCTGGACTGCGCTGTGCTGTGCTCTAGCACAGACAAGACCAGCAGGGCTGCTGGCCATTGCTTCATCTGTGAGGGAGGGGGTGGGAAGTCCCACATTGACTGCTAGGGGCCCACATGCTCTGGAGAGCTTTTACCCAGCCCCACAGTGAAGTTTTCCACAGCTTCCTGTGGAAATGTTATTGCTCTTGGGAGGGACAGTGCCTGTGCCTGCACCAACCCTGTCGTTATCTCAGGCTCTTCCTGGGTTGGGCACGCTCAGATGCTCTTCCTCCTCTTTGGCCAGCTCCAGAGGTGATGAGCATGAGCCCTGGAAAGCTGGCTGTGCCAGACTCCTGCCAGTCTTGGACTCAGACTCACCCGTTCCTCTGTGTTCAGTACCATGAAGGATGTCTGTAACACTGTTTGCTAGTTGGTCTACCCCGTGGTGGTCACCACCTGAGACACCTATGACAGCATCACAGCAGGATGTGATCAGCGAGGCCAAGACTGTGTGAGGGACTGGCAGGTTGGATGAGGGCTGTAATTCATGTAGTCCCAAGAGGAAGCTGTTGGCTCTACACCACAGTCTCTCCAGCCATGGCAGCCTGTCCATGCGCACTGATGTGTGTGCAGGAGGTGTGCTGTGCGCACTAACACGCATACGTTTTGGGAACCCTGCCAGCTGGGACACCTAGGGACTCAATTGCTGCTACATTGACCATGCAGCATCCTGCTTTTGTAGTCCCAAGTACTGCTCAGCTCCTGCTACCACGATGTTGTGTGACTGTCTCCTGATGGCCCAGTGCCCATGGAGAGCTCATGTGCGCCATCCATTGGGGACAGCTGTCTGTCAAGTGTTCGTTTGGGTACCTCGGTGCCTGCTAGTGTGGCATGAATACTCCTGGCAGCGGTGTAGCGCAGGGGATTTCAAGCAAGCGAGTGTAGTGGTTAGTCTGTGACTTGTAATGATGCTCATTGTGTCAATGTCAGTGGGGCTTATTTTGGGGTGTCTTAAAATTAGGGATTTCCTTATGGAGTTAGGATACATGCTGGGGAATTTGGATTTATGCTGGGGATGTATAATCCCACTTCTGAAGGAGCATTTTATTTCTGCAAATCGAACTAGATATGGGTCTTTCCCAGTCACGTGCACGTGAGCAGCCCTAAGGAAACAGAAAAAAAATGGCTCAGTGTTTTTAATGAGCCAAGCATGAGAACTGATTTTGAGCATCTGAGGATATCAGAAGTCTGCATCAGCATTCAGGTATTACAACAGGGCTTACTTTTTCATAGTTCCCACCAGACTGCATAGCAGTGCTTTGGATTTCGTCATTGAATTTGGGGTTCCCATCCTCTTCTCTAATCTTTGGATCTCATTCCTCTGATTTCCTGCTGATATCTCAAGTTTTTCTTCTTGAGATAAGGCTACAGGGCTCATGTGAAGAGAAGGGAAGCAGAGCTAGGCTCTGGCTGGGAGTCTTAGCATGGGAGACCCTGTTATATGATGTCCCTAAACTTTTATGCAGCAGACTCTGTCCTGCTCATGAACGCAGACACTAGATGCAGCTGAGCAGCAGATCAGGGGTGCAATCAGGTGGGTCTGGTCCACGGGGTCTGGAGAGGGACACTTCTGATGTAATTCTGCTGCATAAAGGCAGGCGGGTTGGCTCTTCCCTCTGAAGAAGAGGGGTGGGGAGGATGGTGCCAGCTCATGCGGACACAGTGCAATTTCCCAGTCCTCACTCAGGCAACACAGACAACATCCAAGCAGCAGCAGCCTGGTTTGGCTGAGAGAGGCAGCCAGCCAGCCACTGAATGAACCGACAAGGTGCTTTTCACATGCAAGAGGACAGAAGCCAGCCTCTGGTCAGCAATGGGGCTCATTTATTATCTCACAAGAATGAACGACTTATACAGCTGCAGTAATATCAGCAGAACCAAAGCTTTACCCAGGGCCTGAGCTCTGACTGCGGGCTCCCTGCTGCGTTGGGCGGCAGTGGGAGGGTTTGTGATGGAGAGGATGGATTTGGGAGATCCCTGAGCTGCAGGGAGCGAATTTGAGACTGTTACCAGTGGCCTGTGTCCTCCTGATGCCATCATCCCACAAGGCTGATTTCTGTTCCCTCCTACACGAGCTGCCCTTAAAATAGGGGAGGGCAAACGCAGCCCCAGAATGGCTATTCTGCGTGGAGGACATGTACCCAAGAACCAACAGCCTCTTCCAGGAGTGAGGTTTGGGGGCAGTGAGGGAGCCAGACCCCATTTCCAGAGCCAGGAGCCAGGTGGCTGTAGGCAGGAGTGCCCTGGGTGTGCTGCAGCGTGCAAAGGTGGAGGGAGCGATGAAGGTGGAGGGAGCCCGGTGTTCCCTTGGGCGCCCTGGCCAGGTGCTGCCGAGTGACCTCGGGCAAAGCACATACATTTCTCCAGGGACGTGTTTGGATTTGGCTGCCTTAGGGTTCAGAGGCCCCTTGTTAGACACTATGGGCCAGATTGAAAGAGGGGCTGAGCATCCCCAGCTCCTGGTATCATCTGAAAGTGGGGGCCCTGCCCAACCCATGAGGCTCCCAGTGGATGAAGTGGAGCCTCCCAAAACGGAGGTGGTCCAAATCCCAGGTGCACACAGGGATACACTGCTTTTAACCCACTTTCTCTGCTTTTCCAGTCAATGGTGTGGGGCAGACACAAGCCCATTTTCAGGGGTCTGTGGGACTTGTGGAGGACCCTGGAGGACAAGGCCCGAGGTCCCTACGCGTGGCCACATCATTGCAGTTGGCCATTTCCATGTGTTTCTGCCACAGAGTAATGGCTTTTGCTTGCTATGACGTCTCTGCCTTGAGAAGACAGGCTTGGCTTTGCTGCAGGCTCCTCCTGGCTTGCGATGCTGTAGGATGATGAGGAGGAGGGTCTCCCTGACCCATCTCCTGAGCTGGTGGGGCTCTCTCCCAGGCAGTCCCTAGCAGGGGAAACACTTGCGCAGGGGGTTTAACTCCTCCCACGGCCAGCCCTGAGTATCTGGAGCTCAGTCAGAGCCCTTCCAGGAGAGTGGCAGCTGGCAGAGCGGTGCCGGTTGCCCAGGCAGATATGATGGGGGGTGAGGGTAGATGGGTTGTACTGGTGCTTTACATGGAGCAGCCTGCTGTCAGCTTGCTGGCCACCTGGCGCTGGGGCTGGCCCTCAGTGTGTGGTGTGGGGCGGTTCGGCATGGCTACTCGGAGGAGGTTTATAAGTGAGATGTGTAGGGTGGCGTGGGCGAGGCGGGGAAGAAGGCTATCCGGAGGCTGCTGCCAGCCGGATCTTGACTCTCTGAAGTGATCAGAACCTCACTGTCATTGAGGCAGGGACAATGCTCAGAGAAGCCCCTCTCCTTCCCCCTGGTGCCCACCCTTTGCTGGCAGGGGACAAGCGTCATGGAGGGGAAGCTGTAGCTGTCGAGGATGGGGCGCACTCCCAGGGAATCAGGTGTCTCGAATATGTGGTCGATGTCAGAGAAGCTCACCAGAGCCTGGGTGGAGTCATAGGAGCTTTTCTCAATGTCATCGACCCCACAGGACCGGGGGTAGCTCCCCTTGTCCTGGCCCTTCTGCCTCAGCAGGCGGAGGTCATCTCTGAAGTGGGGGTTGAAGAGCAGGTAGAGCAAGGGGTTCAGGCAGGCGGGCAGGGGCAGGACCACAAGGAGGACGGATTTGATGACCTCTGGGGTGATGAGGAAGAGGTTGAGTGTGGAGGAGAAGGTGAGGAAGGCCACTGGGCAGTAGAGGAGGCAGTTGGTGAAGATCAGCCAGGCCACATGCTTGACCATGGCACAGTCCCAGACAGCACTGAACTCCCCCTTCAGCAGGTTGCAGTAGAGTCGGATGTAGGTGCCCGTGATAGTCAGGAAGCAGAGCATGTTTGTCATCACCAAGGCCACAGTGAAGCCCAGGGTAGCGGGTTTCCCATCCGGGATGGGATACGGGAGGCAGAGAGGAGATGCTCCATATTCCCCAATGGAGAAGAGAGGCAGAACGGCAGCCACAGAGGACAGCAACAGGCAGCAAAAGGCAGCAGCCTTGACCTTGCCTAAGGAGGGTGACTTTCCATAGCCCCGCACACAGGAGACTGAAATGCTGCACTGCACAGCAGCCAACGTCAGCAGAAAGATGGCAGCTTCGGAGGCAAACACCGACAGGAACCCTGTCACCCTGCAGCCTGCACCGGTCTCCCATCTGGCACCGTATTTGGCAAACTGGTCGTAGGTCAGGGCATCGACAAGAGCCAGCATACTGCAGTAAATGCCGGTCAGCATGTTGGCTCCAGCTATGGAGCCGACGATGAACTTAACTGGAGAGAGGTAGCTGGGAGAGGCAAAGACAGCCAGAATGACCAGCCCGTTGCAGAGCACCGAGACCAGAACGATGACCCACACTCCCAGGCGGATGATCCAGCTCTCAAACAAGTGATCGCAAGGCTTGAAGGGACCTGGAAGAAAACAAAACACAAAGTTAAACCAGAATATACTGCTTGGCTCTAGTGGTGATGCTCGGAGCAGCGGCCAGGTCCCAGCCTTCTTCTGACCCCACCAGCCCCTTGCCTATTGAATGCTGAGGCCTGGAAAGGAGCACACAGCATCGTCTGCCCTCTTCTGCAGCAGGATGGCAGCAGTGCTGCCTCTTGGCTCTGTCCCAGCTCCCCTGTGCTCCTGTCCCCACACTGGGGTGCTTCTGGCATGTCGACTGGGCCTCCTCTCAGATCCAGGGCAGAAACGAGGTGCAGGGAGAGGTCATATGTGAAACGTGAGAAATGGCAAACTTATCAGAGCTCCCAAAATGTAAAAAGGCTGGGGTCTGGCATTGCCACCCCATGACCGTATGCACGGCAAAGCCTTTTTGCTCTCATGTCCCACCTGCCCTATGCTGTTCAATGGGGCAGAGTCTGAGCTCCAGGCGGGCCTTTGTCCAAAGAAACTCGTGACCATAATGCCCCACATTTCTGTGGGACTCCAGACCCCCTAACGCTCCTGGTGTCAGCCTGGCATTTGGGCCACTCTGCCATTAGCTGCTCCTTCTCACGTACCCCCTGGGGATCTCGGAGTTAGTGGTGTGGAGACGTGCGAGAGATGGCAGGATGCTGCATCCAGCTCTGCCCTTATACTCAAGACCTTGGCTACGTGGTGTCTTATTGTTTCTGCATGAATGACCTCTGCACGGAGGGGATGGCCAAGATGAGATGAAGTGTTAGAGCAGGAGGGAGAGACAGAAGGTGGGGAGGAAGAGAGGGAGGGAGGACGGGTGGCACGGACGGGACAGAGGGGACTGGGCAAGGAGAACGTGGGAGGATGTCAGGAGAAAGAATGGTGGAGGATGGACATGGGGAGAAGAGAAGGTTATGAAGGGGTAAAAAGGGGACTGGTGGTGGATGCTGTTTGCCAAAGGAAAAAGAAGAGAGCAGGGAGAGACAGTGCAATGAGAGGGAGTTGCCTCTGGGAGGGATTCAGATGTTGCAGTGAGGGGCTCAGGGCGGGAGCTCAGCAAAACCAGAAACAGGATGGGCCAAGTTGTAGGCACTAGAGAGCAAAAGAAATTAGAGGAAACTGAGAAATCTTGTTCAGCTCAAAGTGCGTGGAGGTCTTTGACTGGCTTTCCTCAGAGAGCCAGCACCACTGTACCCAGGCAGCAGGGCATGCCCTCTGCTAAAATCTTGTTCCTTCTTGTCTGTTTTGCAACAAACTCAGTGGGAAAAGTGGTGAAAACTCCATCCCTGCCAGTGTCCCACAGCTGCCTGAATGGAGCCAGGCCTCTCCAGCCTCCAGCTTGCTTGTGTAGGACACCATTGAGCTGTGAATGGGGACAAAATCAGAAGGCAGCTTCCTTGTGTCCCAGCCAGCCTGTGCCCGCTGGCAAGTTTTTGATGGAAGTAAGGAGAAAGTGGCTGGGTGCAGTCCAGCACCTCCCTTCTCTCCCTTTCTCAGGAAACAAAGTACCCCTGCAGTTTGCAGTGCTACAAGTATGATCGGAAGATCAAGGACAAAGTCTTATACAATATTCTGGGCTGGCTGGGACAAAGCAAAGTCTAAGCCTTGCAAGGGAACAGGAACTTCTTGAGAGCCAGAGTCTGACCGCAGGCAGGTTGGTGGAGGGAGGAGCTGGCGATAGCTGGGACTCCTGGTCAGGGATACCATGACCTTGTCCTCTCCTCATAGGAGGGCAGCTACATCCAAGTGGGAGAAGGAAGGTCCTCACTTGTCCCCAGTTTGGCCAAAGCCCAACCATTCAGGCTTCTGATCTGCACGTCTGTGAGATGCTGCAGAGAGGGTCATGGGATCCTGGGAATTTAGAGAAGCTCAAAGGATCCCAGATGTGTTCAAAAAGTTTCCCTGGCTGCTCACCGGGGCTTGGTGTGCACTGAATAGTGGGGTGCAGCTTTGATTCCTCAAGGTCCAGCTGGACGTCATCTGCATCTAGGTCATCTGGGGAGAAAACAACCAGAAACGATGCTCAGAGAAGAACGAGCAGGGCCATTGGGGCTAGCTGGGCCAGAAGCTTTTCCCACTGCCTGTCCTCAACACAGACCTTCCCAGCCAGTTCCCAGCCCACAGGTTCAAAGCAGCTGCTGGTGTCCAATTTGCCCCCTGCAGTCACTGCTGCAGAGGGAGAAGGTCTTGTAAACATTGGTGGATTGCAATGTGACCAACCCCTCTGTTTTTAGGTTCCTCCCAACATTTGAAGTGTTGGGAGAGCCCCAGATCCCAGAGCTGTGTGACTGCAGATCCCTCCTCCCAGCATGCTTTATTAAAACTAAAGAAATACTCTAGCTTATGTGGTTACAGAAAACAAAGCCTTCAAATGCATCTTCTAAATGGAAGCTTTCTGAGCAGGCCTTGTCCAGTGTTGGTTCATCAACAAGGACTTTGGAGCTTTGTTCAAAGAGAGCCGTAGCCTCTACTTGCAGCACAAATTCTTCATTAGCAACCACCACCACCAAATGGCTCAGAAGCAAAAAGACAAGAGAACCCAACATTTAGTGCTTTATTTTATGTCCTATGATTTCTTGGGCCTGTGGTGCCTTGTTTTTAACCCTGGAGGTTCCCAGTCCTGGATTTGCTTAAAGGCAGACTGATTGCCCGTGCCTGCAGGCTTTGGATCTGTGGGGTTTGTGCACCCAGACTCCACTGCCCTCAGAGCCCAGCCTGCTGGGCCAGCGTCTCCATCGTGATGGCAGCTGCACCCTGAGCCAGGCTTGGGCTCTCTGAGGGTCAGGCAGAGACTCCCTGGCTGAAGGAGAAGCTGCTGGAAGAGAATGGGGCTGAGACCTCAGCTGTGTTTTTGGTGGCCTGTAGGTGTAGGTCATCAACAAGGAGAATGGCACCCTCTTAATCTAATCCAAGATGTGCTTTTCTGCTTTGTTCCTTGTTCCTCTTCTCAAACTCCCACTGATTCACAGCGCTAGGACACAGTGAGGACAGATGCTGTGCCCCATCCCCACCCATGGCACCACCACGGCCTTCTGTTCCCAGTGGAGATCTCCGGAGAGTTTTCTGCGTGTGGGAGGAAGGGGAAAGGACATGTTTTGTGCTTGCCACAGCCCAATAGCCGGGAGCTGGATCTGTGGCTGTGGGATGAACTTTCCCTTGGATGATATGGACTGATGCTGGTGCCCAGGTGTGCACCTGGCAGCGGAGGCACTGGCCAGGAAAGTGAGTTTCAACAGTGCTGAAGATATTGCTAACCTAAGCGGGATTTAGTTGCTTCATCAGCTTAGAAATGGTGCCTCTCATGAGGTCTGCTCCCTGCCTGTGTTTGAAAATATGACTGGGATTATTTGATTAAAGAACGATGACAAATAACGTGCTATCTTTAGTGCCTCCTGACAATCATTGTGGCTTTGTCGGCTTCAGTGAGCTTTGGGAAAAAATGCCATTTTTTAAATCTGTCTGTATAAGAGTTGAAATAGAAATATTACTGCTGCTTTGGAGTCTGGCAAGAAAATACTCACAATGGGATGGAAAAATATTTTGTCCTTGTATTTTATAGTCTTATAAATCTCCAGTGTCTTTTCCATCCACAGTGCAGAGGCTGTGATGTGCAGTCACGATACTCAAATCAATGCAGAGACTTGCACTTTCTGTGGCCCCTGCCACCCAGCCCATGGTAATGTTAAAGTGTAATCTGCCCCCATCCCTTTTCTCTTCAAAGGGCCAGAATGCACAAAGGCTGGTTTTAAGCACAGGTTAAACATTTGCATGAAGTGAAGGAGCGATCTTTTGTTTTGCCTGGACTACAGAGCTACTAGCTGGGAATTGCAAAGCAATCCTTGGCCAGCACAGCGGGATTCAAAGCAGAAAATGTACCCCTCTCTGCTGGAAATCAGTACTTGTCCCAGCCTGGGAACTGTAGAGAAAAGAAAATGGCTGTTGTGTTCTAGCAAGGCAGGCTGCATTGCTTTTGAAGCAGCCCATATTTATTTGAATTTTGCTAAGGCGCCTCCACTTTCTGAGGCCTTATGGAAAAAAATCACTTTGCTAGTAGTGCCCTTTCCATGGAAAATGGTTCCCAGCTGGCTGTACCAACACCGAAGTGGGAGGAAGAGGAGGAGAATTGCTGGAAAAGGGATAGAACAAAAACCATTGGGCTGGATTCTTCTTCCCCTTTTGTATTGTCTGCCTTGGCCAGGGCAGGCCCACGTGGGATTTGCAGGTAATTGCTGTCCCTCAGGGTTAGGGCATGGGTGGCTGCAAGGGGCCTGGGCGGGTGCTTTTTGGGGGTCTTGAGTAGCCTTTTTGAATGACAGAAGCAGGAAAAGCTTTAAGGAGCCTCCAGGGTTTGCTGGATGGATGCAAAAGTTAATTAGTCAGCTTTACAAGCTAATGGAGGTGCTGGACTGGGTAAAGCAGTGTCCCGTTGTCAAGGATAACTGTACAAGTGTGTTCTCTTCTCGCTTTCTATAGCTCTGGTCCATTATCGCAAACAGACACTTATAAGTAAATACATCCCTTTCTACCATCAAACCAGTGGTCCCAAAAAGGGTGCTGGGATTGTGATGGAAGTGCCCCGTGGCAATGGTAGTACTTCCACTTTGCCTGTCCTCCCTCTGCAGCCAGTTTTGGGAGGGTGGCAGGAGCAAGCTGCTGGGGAGTGTTGGGTGGATGTCCTGTGTGACAAGCCCTCGAGTCATCTTTGGGCTGCTGCCCAGCCACATGGGACAGGTCTGGGGCAGGGGGTATCTGCTAAATGCTGCCAATTATAATCCAAAGAGGCATACGCCAAGCATTTTGGCATATCTGTCATGACAAAGTGACAGTGATGAGACATGCACTAACCACAGTCCTTTGGGCCTCGGGTGGCTGTTACTTGGATGTGAATGGACACACTTGGGTGGTGTCTGGTGGGTTCCGGGGAATCCAGGGCCCTGGGAGGACGGGAAAGAGCTGAGCTGGCCCCGGGGTCCGTGGCACCACGTGCACTCTGTGGCTGGAGTCAGATGGTCCCTTAGGTGCTGGGCTCGGCTGAGGGATAGGTGCTGGATGCGGGAGCAGGACGCGCTGCGGGAGGTGGCATTGCCTGGCTGCTGGAGCAGGGCTGTGCCACCGGCGACCCATCTCTCACCCCTACATGGCTGCCTGGGGCAAGTTGCCTTTCACCACCCAGCTGTGAGGTTCTGCAGACTTGTTTGTAACGGGCTCCTCGGGCCCTTGCTGGAAGCACTATGCAAGGCGGAGAGGACATGGCTATCTGGAAGCGTGCCCCATCCCTCTCGCAAGTTCTCCCACAGCATCCAAGCGCCCTGACGAGCCTGGCTGCACACTGCAGGGACAGAGCCCCGAGTTATTTTCTCTTAATGAGACCACTTTATCTCTTGCATGGAAGGAATGTTTGGGAGCTTTTTTTCCTCTTTAATGAGGAAGTGTTACAAGATTCATATAACACAGCTTAATACCACTGGTGGCCATCAGGAAGGAAGTACTGGGAACAGAAATAAAGCAACAATTAATTAAGTAAAATAGCAATATCACAAAACCCTCATCGCCAAGAGTAGACCACGCATTGCTGAATGGTGAGGAGAGTCATCTGCAAAAGCTGCACATAGTAACGAAGGACGTTCTTGTGCATTTCACAGTTACACCTCTGTGGTTTGATATTTCAAGACAAACCCAGTGCTGTAACATCTGAAAATGTGAGCCTTTATGAGCTGCTAATAGTCTCATCTGGCACATCTTAGAATCAGTCAGCGTTCCCCTCTGGTCCTAATATCTCATGAACACACGTATAACCCATGAGGCTGAGACTGGCTTGGAGGCCTGGGAGCCTGTGGTAGGTATTGGTCTGCTGACAGGGCCAGGAGAGAGCATCCTTCGAGACACCAAATGCTTTGGTGCCCAGCAAGAGCAGGTCTGTAAGCAGTGCTATGGGCCCTGGCTGCAGACCAGGTCTTTTCACAGATGCTGTAATTTGCTGGGCAAACACCCCAGCGATATGCACAAGGACTGTTAAAATATGGGCTGCATTAATGATGGAAAGACTGACCTAGCTGAGAAGAAATTCCTGCAGCAATGACCGTAACATATGGCTCCTCTGTACTGTCTGCCCAGTGTAACCACCAAGTCTACCATGCTTCCAGGAGCCACATCGTGCTGGTAGGAATCACGCTTGCTAGCCTCTGGCTGGACTTTTTACATTGCTAAAGCTTATTCTTAGTCTGTGAAGGACCGGGGCAGGGCAGATGGCAGGAGCAGGGACGCAGGGCTCGTGACTCACTTGCTGGCTGTCATAAAGTGCTGGGTCATCCTGCCTCCCATCACTGCTCTAACACAGAGAATCCAACAGCTCTGGGTCAGTGTCTGTCTCCAGATCTAGTCCTGCCTGCTTAGGATGCAGGAAGAGATTCTGCAGAGCCCCTGGTTATGGCTGGGTGCACGGTGCTCCCGGGAGCCAGTGAGTCAAGTGCTCCCCAGGGCCTCAGCCCTCTCCCCATCTCCTACAGGCACACAGCACAATGTGGTTTTGCCTATAGGGCGTTTCAGACCTCGGAAGTGCATGTGGCCTCTGTATTTATACAAACATATAAACAAATGCAGCAGCCAAGCTGTGTCCTGAAACACTATTTCCACTCTCCAGCAGTTACAGGGGAAGCAAGGGGGCTCATGCTTTTCTTCACATTATTCTGAGATTCCCTTGCAAAGGGATCACACCAGCTTTCCGCCTGGAGCTTCTGTTGTGCTGTGAGTCTGCGGGTGCAGGGGGTGCGCTTTGCACACTCTTCTGCTGGCCTCGTGCAACATGGAGGTCTATGCAGAAGTGCATTTTGGAGCACAGAATAAATTGACTCTTGAACAGAAAGCGCTGCTCATCTTTAACTGTGGAGCCACTTCTGCCCCTGTGCTGAGCTCATCATATTCCCCAAAAGTGTCCTTTTGTTCACACCTAACCCTGACCTTTGCTGTAGCATCAGGGTATGTGCACAACAGTAGCACAGACACAGGTCTCTGCCTCCAGCCAGCTGCACATTCCCATTGTCTGAGTTCATTCTCTTATTCAGATTAATCCTAGCGTCCATCCTTTGTATGTTGTAGCAACGAAGACTGATGTCCTGCCAAAGCCTCCGTACTGCCCAGAAGCCGAATGACCAAGCCCAGAAGCTGTCCTGTGTAACCTCAGCCACCTTTCAGAGGCTTGGGTAGCCTCCCTCTATAGTCAGCAAGGCCAGATTAGCAAACATGTCCATGCTGTTAAGAACTGCTAGATCTTTCTGTTAGATTGTGAAGGTTTGGATGTGCCAGGTCAGCTCTTTCTCCAATGCAGTGACACTAATTCAAGCCCATTCACAGCAACTGGCCACCAGAGCTGGAGAAGGATCAGTCTGCCTTCCCTGGGGTAGGTGTAACTCCGTGGCTGGCAGTGGGACCACTCCTGCAAATGCAGGATCGCATCCTAGCTCGCAGCATGGCCCTGCCCATGGATTGATCACCATTCAGTCCGGTTTACTTACAGTGATTATCAGCATGACCTGGAAACAATTCCATGGTCCTCTTGTGGGGATCCTCCTCCTCAGGGCTCATGTCTTCTGCCTCCCATTGGTTGGACACCTTGAAGAAGCTGCTGCAGCTCCCGTAGGCACAGCACTGGTAGGCGTAAGGTACCTCGAGGACTCTGAAAAGGGGAAAGCGGAACTTTTAGGTGCATCACCTTCATGACCTGACATCCATTGCTTTGCACTTTTTGCTTAATTTCCACACGTGACAAAAGCCAGTCTATCACATGATGGTTACGTTGGAGCAGGACTTTGCTCTGGTGAGGGACTCCATGTAGGACAGCGTGGACCCGAGTCACCCCACAGTGTCTCTGCACTGCCCCAGTTTTTTTGGCGCTTAAGACGCTGTCTGTCAACAGGTTGTTGTCAAACACCAGGTTTGGAAACTGCACTAAAGTTCCTGGATAATTCCTAAAAACCTTTCTGCAGTTCTCCCTAGACTGAATGAGCCTCTTTCCCGTGCCCTCTGCCAATATGCCATGTACATGTGGAGTCTTCATTTTTTACCCCCAGGCCATTTTTTGCTGGGCATCTTTTCTTTTGTTCAAGGTGAGAAGCTTTCCAAGAGCTTGAGCAAGTGCAAGGTCCCTCTTGCTTGTTGCTGAAGGTCAGAGGGGCACCTCCAAACTCCAGTTCCACGAGCCTGGCTCACCCCTGCCAGCTCAGGCAGGGAAATCTCAGGTCTCTCAAGTGTAGCAAGTTATTTTAATATGTCTGATTTCTACTGAAAGTAGAATTGTTAGTTGTTAATTATAGCATGTATTACAAGGTTAATTAAACAGCAGCAGAACGTCATCTGGATGAAATACCAGGCTATCAGTCAGCAGCTGCATTTTCTTCAAAGACAGCAAACTCCTGCTTCTTTGCTGGAAGTCAGGAAGACTGCTGATGAAGGCAAAGGAACCTCAGGTTTTCCAGACAATTAAGGTCTTCTGACAAGATCAGTAAATATAGTGAAACTCTATATTCTAAAAATATGCTTTTGTTTTAAGTTCCCAAACATTTCTGGCTGAGCCCCGGGAGGTTGTGGAAACTCTGTATACAAGCTTGCTTCCTGTTATAAGCTCCCAATTAAATCCTATTATTGAAAGGTGGTAGGGAGGTACAGATCCTCCCAGGATGGCTAAGAACTGTTCTCAGATGATTCCTCCAGACATATACCCCGAGAATAAGACTACTTAGTGGCAGTACCCCCAAATTTAGGAAATGGTAATGGGTCCATCACCTGGCGTGGCTCAATGAACCAGTCCTGCAGACGCAGTCTCTCTGGTACAAATCCAAACCAGCTCCACAGATGTCAATGGAATTAGTTTAGAGGAGGAATGCCCCTGGAAGTGCTGAACTTGACCTGCTCTGCACAAGGGACTGCCATCTAGGGTGTGGAAAGCCCTCCAGAATCTTCTGGGATCCCCTGCCATTTGGAAACCAGTCATGCAGCAGATCCCAGCTATGACGAGTCAAAAAAGTCAGAAGAGAAAGCCCTGCAGGCACCACTGCTGAGGCAGACTGAAGGTAGGGCTCCACAATTTTCATTGGACCTGAGCTGTTAAGCCCAATGTTGGTGCAGTGACCTGTGACCCCAGCAGTGGGTGTCTAAATTTGAGAAGCTCCAGCCTTGGGAACCCATACTGGATGAGTGGGAGCATCAGCTCGTTCATCCTTGGCTCCAATGGAACTACCTGGGAGACCCAAGCAAAAGATGGCTTCACCTCAGGGGAATTTGAGTCATATGGACCATGGGCCCCTCAGCCTGAGGGCAGGTGCCACGCTGGAGACCCACCAGTAAGGGAGGGTCAGGAGAGCCAGAGCCTGCAGTGTGGCACCGCGCTCTGAGCCTTTTGCAGCCTCGTCTTGCTCAGTTTGACCCCTTCAGGCTCCTCATTAATCCATAGCAGACAAGACACGGCCACACAAACAGAGTTTACTGAAGGAAAGCTGGATGTCATTAGCTAGGACTGGCTTCTGGGAATGTTTTCCACTGAAAGGAGCCCTGAGCTGGGCCTGCTCCATGCTTTCCACTTGTGTGTGTGTTTGGGGTGGGGGCGGCGGGCCCGGGAGCGCATCACCACTCTCCCGTGGAAGGCTTTAAAAGATGAAGCGTGTTAGCAGCAGATGAAGCTTCCTCAACCTATTGGCCTGAAAGGATGGAGGAAAGCATGAGATAAACAAGGAAAGCAGGAGGCTGATTGCTATAAGCAAATACAGGCTGAGCTGAGCGCCAGAAGTGAAAGAGCCAACACCACCAGTACCTCATTTTGGGGAAGCTCTCCTTGGTGAAGGGCTCGGAGAGAGCCGGGTTGCCTTGGAGCTTCAGATGGGTCAGTCCACCCAAACCATCCAGAGGCAGCGTGACCAGCCGGTTATCAGTCAAGTCCCTGATGAAGGGAAAGCAGAGAGGGAGACCACGGTCAGGGTTTTGCTGCTAGTGATATCTCAGCCAAGCAGAGGCTTGGAGAGCCATGCTGCTTGCCTTGATTGCTCCCTCAAGTGTGATGCTGAAATGAGGCTGGCTGCTGCATGGGGACCAGGACCCTCTGGAGATAAACGGATTGATACTGGAGTCCCTGGGGGAAATGAGGGGCAGGGGTTAATGCCCATGCTTAAAGCTGTGGGTGTATCTACCTCCCTGTGCACATATCTGCCCCATGCATCTCTTTGCCCACCACTTCCCCCATAACAGAGCAGGCGTGATTGCAGCTCCCAGCTCATAAAATACCCAAGAGTCTTAGTGAGGGGGCTGAGGACTGGGGACCCCTCCGGAGCCAGCAAAGATGGTCTGCAATGACTCTTGCTGAAATGGTCTATCATGCTGATCTTTCATAAAGGTATCGAAGGCAGGTATGAAAGCATCAGAAAGTGGAGGTACTGGCTTAAGTATTCAGGGTGAAAGCATCTTGAAGATGGCCCCTTCTGCACTCTCATCGTCCCTCTAATACTGGTAGGAAGCCATGGGATTTGGTGTGCCCGTGTCAGCACTGAGACATGCACCTCAGCACTGCACCCTTCTGATATCTAAATGCCAGGTGTCCCCATAGCCTGGGGAGTCCATCTGAGGTCCTCAGATACCTGCTGTCCACGGCCCACTGTGAAAGAAATATCATTGCAACTTACAGCTTGGTGAGCGAGTGCAGGGTCACAAAGGCTTCAGGGTGAATAAACTGGATGTAATTCCAGCTCAGGTCTCTGCAAGGCAAGGACACGCCAGTAAGAGGGGTGCAGAGCAGGACAGTGAAGCTGCTGACACTGGCCTGGTCAAGGGGTTTGATGTGAGCAAATGTGGGATCTGTAGCCCCTTGGTCAGCGGCAACTTCTGTCTCATTGCAGCTCCCTGGAGACAAATGCATTTGGGTCTATGTATGGGTGGTTTCTAACAGAGGGCACAAGAGTTTGCCTTGCAGGAGCTCCTCTACTGAGACCAATGGGAAAGGTTCCTTTTTGGGTTCATTTCTGTAAATTTGGAGCTTTAATGCTAACATGCTAAACCTCAGAGCATTAGACAGGTTATGCCTTAGTGCCAGAGCATCCCTGGTGTGGTCGCGCTGCTGGGTGCCCAGGCGAGGGCAAATAGGGTCAGGAGCTGTGTGGAAGGCAAACCAAAGGCATCTTAGAGTGTCTCCTGTCATGTACTTGGTTTTGGGGAGGATTCCCCAAGGTTCCTCAATAAGCTCTGCTTCCATCTGAGCTAGAGGGCTCATCTCCCTCTGTCACCAGCAGAGAGGAACCTACATATCAAGAAGCATTTCTTCTCCTAAGGCTGACTACATGAGCCACCTCCTACATATATCCACATCTCTCCAGCTCTGAAGGGAGCCAGGGCTGCCTGCCCAGATGTGTCTCACTGCAGAAGGCTAAAGTTGGGTGAGTTGAGTCCTTCCCACAGGGACCCTGAACATACCCAAAGGCAAATGCTAGAGCTTACACGCTCAGCTCTATGTTCGTGTGACTATAGCGTGGCAGCAGCGTGCTCGTATTTGCATGCTTGTCTGCAGCGTTACGTGTAATACGTGAGCATTCCTGTGCAGCTATAAACATGGTGTACATGACACTCATGGGATCTCTAGGAATGCTGGCCTATTAAATGACACTCAAATTGCTGCACTATGGGAAAAAGCTTTTATGCAATTCAGTTCACTTCCTAACAGAACAGTAAATAAAGACCATCAGCACTTGGAGGGCTCTTCCCACACGTCACAGGGAGATTCATGCCCTGCGGAGCCTTACTTAGCTTCTCAAAGATGCCGAACACTTAAGTGGGCTGCCCACTGCAAGGTCACTATGCGTGTGTGCTATGTGCATGCTTGTGTGCACTTTAATCCATCTAACATATGCTTTTGAGTTGTGGGGAGACAGTCCCAAACCAAATGGGATGTTCTGCACGGATGTTCCAGGAGTGCACGGCCCAGGACCAGCATGTGTAAGGAAAGGGGTGCTAGAGCTCACGCACACCGTGGTAAATCCCTGCCACGAGTCCACGTCTGCATGGGCGTTTAGGAGGTGGGTGTCCGTAATGCGTGCTGTGCAAAGTGTGAGTTGCAGCGTGTGGTTAGAGCATGCGGTGTGGAGTGTCCGCACGCCTGGCAGGTGATGAGTTTATTTACAGGGTGTGTCTGCATGCAGAAGGGACCAGGACGACAGGTTCTTTTGTAAGGGGAAGTGGAAGAGGGACTGGACAGCAAAGCCTCCCACCAGAGGCAAAGGGAGTGGGGTTGGGAAACTCCACATCAGCCTGGCTGGGTGCTCACAGTTCCCCTTCCCCCAGCAAAAAGCCCGGTCATTCCCCCTGCCAGACAAGACTTACATGGAACGCAGGGCCATCAGCTGCACAAAGGTGTCTGCTCTGATTTCATGGATCCTGTTGTGCTGGAGACCACTGAAAAAACAGAAACTGGTTTAAGAAAATAGCTGAAGGCAGCATTCATACTTTGTAGGGATCTTTGTCTCATGGCAGCAGATGCAAACTGTCACAGTGGAAGTTGTCATTTGAGCTTGGGAGACCAGCTCTTATTTCAAGGGGTAAACAGGATGAAGAACAAACCAGCTCAGAGCCATTCTCTCCTATGGGCAGCTCCGGGGCTCAGGCAGCCTCTCCTGTCGAGGCCATCATGGCACAGTAAAGTGCCATTGATGTGTGGTGGTTAAAGGTGCCCCATTATCTCCAAAGCCACACTGACTTCCCACTCTGCTCTACTGTGAGCCTGCAAATGCTTCATCCAGAGCAAAAGAGGAGAGCTTGGATCTGGTAAGTCAGCAAACAGCTCTGTGAGACCCTTCAGGGAGGACTAGATGGTGCTGCCCTTTGCCTTGGTGATGACAAAGGGGGTTTCAGGGCTCAGGGCACCTCATGACATCTTTTCATGGTGAAGTGTCCTGATGTCTTGCTGCACCCACCATCCACATCCTGCACATGGATTTTCATAAAGTGCCTCAGCCCCTGCACACCTGCCTTCCAGCAGCCTCCTGCGCTCCCTGGGGTAAGGCAGGGAGCAGGGTAAGAGCTGACACAGTGTTTGCTGACTGACCTACACGCTCCCTATGCCCCTTAAGAGAGACACCCAGAACTGATCCAAACATCAGCTTTGTGGGAAACATTCACAGTTTTTCAGTTTTCTTTTCCCTAGTGTGGAGCAATGGTGAATATTTTTAAAAATTCCTGCAAAATGCCCATCATGAATTCCCAGACCTGCAGAAGTGGTCTCCTCGATGTGTGACCTTCTGCAAGGGGAGACAGCCACTGCCTTGTGCTCTACCTACAACAACTGCCCAGGGTGTTGGGTAGCTAACCTGCCTTTAGACTGAGAAATGATCTTGACTCATCTCACACAAGGACCTGCTCACGATGGCTGTAACATCTCAGCTGGTATTTGGCCACTTGTTCATGTGTCAGAGACAGGCTTGAGGCTCTCGTATCTGCTCTACTGCTGGTTTCTCAATGCCCCAGGTAGCCAAGAAGGCATTGCTCCTACTTCTAGCTAGGACTTCAGTTGAGGGGCAGGGGAAGCTCTGTGCACAGATTTGGGGGTCTCACTGAGTAGGAGAGGTGGAGCTTGGGAAGAAGGGGTATTGGAGCAAGCTGGTGAAAAATAATGCAAGGATGTTTAGCTGCGAGGGACCACCTGTGCGTTGCAGGTAAAAACCTGCACATTGGCAGTTACAGCAGAGCGACTGGCACACCTAAGTTGTTTGCGTGCCAGGCTGTACCACCATGCACCACCAGACTTGTTTCCAACGTATTTCCCAGCAGGAATGCTGATGCCTGCTGGGGGTGGGGCTTACAGGATGATAACTTTGGGCTTAAGGGACCAAATACTCATTTTGTAAGAAAATGGTAATTTAAGACACAGTCAGTCTGACTTAAGTAGTCTGACAGAGGGATTTAGTGTGCTTTTTATATTTATGTTAAGTCTAAATTTGGCATATTATAAAATATTGTAGGAAGAAATTTAGGCACAATGCGGGAAACTACAGGTTTGGAATTCTGAAAGTTTGTCCTTTTTTTGATGTCTTTTCTATTTTTTCAAACATTTTCTTGGGGGTACTTTAGATAAAAATACATCCAGCTCTAACTCTGTCCTCAGAGCTCCCAAAGAGGCAGCAAGGGCTATGTAACTCTCATTTTCATGCGATTTCATACAGTGGCTAATGTCTGGTTTTGCTAAGGCTGGATGAACTGGTCTGGCCATTCAGGCTGGGGTGCTGCAGAGAGCAGGGACAATCCCTCCAGTCTATTTTTGTGGGGATGCTGGTCCCACACATCTATTCTTCCAGGTTGCAGAATTCTAAAAGAATCACGGAGTCTATTATTTTTATTTTTTTTCTCAAAAAGGCCAAGACCTGCTGTTAGATTTGAAGTGTAGGGCCAGGTCTCCAGACACTTTCACCTGAACATGAATAACTCTGTCTCAGAGCAAAAGAGGTGCCTCCCAGGGCCCAGAGGAGACGCAATTCAATTGCTACATGTGAGGAAAGCATCAATCTTCTCTATGGAGGGGCTAGCCCTGAGCTAGCCCTGAGCAGGGTGGATAAGAGCTGCTTTGTGCCCATGGCATAGGACCCCTCCTTGAAGCAGAAGACATTTATAAACGCCATTCTTGATTAGCTCATACTGGGACTTGGGATAGTGAAGTAAAATTCAGTGCTGTCACATCCTACTTCTGTTTGCTGTGGCTGGTACCTCTGAAAAGACCTGAGCGAATTAAGCTCCTATGCACAGGGGATGTATTTTTATTCTGGATTTGCACAGGGGCAAAGAGTGGAGCTCTGGTCCATTTGCAGTCCAAATAGTGAGTTATAATTCTCAGCTTTCCCAGTGCTTGGTGAAGGTTGAGTTTTGTGTGTGGGAACTGCCTCTCTCCCCAAAACAGCCCTTTTCCCCCGGAGCATGGTGCAAGCAAGGGCATCTCTTTACTCACAGCTCCTCCAGCCGCTGACACCGGTGGAAACTGGGCAGATCTTCGATTTGGTTGTGTGACAGTTCTCTGCAGGGGAAGGACCAGTACAGTAATGTTAGGACATCAAAAGTGAGTGCTCCTGAGCCCTCCCCTGGAAAGCAGATATTGCTGGAGGGGGGATGACCTGACTTCCATTTTGCACAGCTGCAGAGAGCGGTAACCCCAGGCGAGGGGGATCTCCACTCTGCACACACCTGAGACTTGCTCTGAGTGTCTTTGTGCAAGGCAAGGATTGCTCGGTGGGTTACCGGCTCATCCAGCCCCAGCCCAGCTCCCTCCAGCACAAGCTGTGAACTGATGGAGCTGCTTGTACAGCTGGGGTGGGCTTTTCCTCCCCAGCCCCAAGTCAGCTGTGAAATGCATCCGTGCCAGCTTCTGCCATGCACAGCCTTGCTTTTCTGTGGGCAAAGCAGGGAGGTGTTTGTGCCAGAGCTCCTGACCTGCTGTTATGGATGGGGGAGCTCACAAAAGCTGCAGATGTGCTTGCAGAGCCTGGGGCGGTTTTGGCCAGCAGAGCAGCCAGCCAGCTGCCTTGCCTCCTTCCTGGCACAGCAAACCCCACTGCCCATTGCCTGCTCTCCATTCAGCCTTTCCCGCCTTCTCCCCAGGCTTAGGGGAAGGGTTGTGGCACTGGAAGGGGTTTGGTACAGGACGTTACAAACTGTGAAAACCTCTGGTCCCCATTCTTTCAAGTGCTGTCACTTGAAAGCAATTCCCAGCAGACTCCTGTTCCCACGGCTTCACAGCCCGGTGTCATGTCAGTGTCCAGGGTAGAGTAACTTGGTAGTCAGAGGAAAACCTATCCCGGCACAGCTTAAGGTGAATTTATTAAAACTGAAGTGGGCTGGATAAGGAGTAATGCTTAAAATCAGCTCTTTCCCCCACCAGCAGAGGTTGGATTTGTGGTTGTTCAAGGGAAATTTGCCCCAGGGTAAAGTTTTGTATGTGGCCTCTCTGCCGACTTTCCAAACTCTGTTTCCATCTTTCTGCCAATAAGTTGCTGCTAAAACATTTCAATTATTTATTTTTTTGCCAACCCCCTCTCCACCAGTTTTCCATGGTGGGGAGGAGGAGGGAGGGAAAAAGCAAGCAAAAGTTTTGTGCTTGGCTCTGGAGGCTGTCACCCCGTACAGAGAAAGATCTATAGCATCAGTCGCTTTTCCCTGGTCCCTGTGTCAATCCACTGGGCTTGACAGGGTGGTGGCTTTGCTGGACAGTGATGGAGGGAGAACGCAGCCCCAGGAGTTATTTCTGGTTCCTCCAGAGCAAGGGTAACCAGATGCAGCCCAGTATCTACCAGCAGAGCAGCTTCAGTCACTGACGCTGTGTTGTGGACACACCAGGATGAAGGTCCTGGTGGCATCAAGGGACTTTAGCTCTGCTCAGGGAAGTTGCATCTATTTCTGCTTGAGAGGAAAGACAAATCTGTGCCCTGAGCAGAAGCTCTGGACAAAAGCAGCAAGACGATGTCAGGTTGACGCCAAGCTCAAGCTTGGCAAGGCTGCCCTGCCTGATTGCGCTGGGCTCAGTGCCCATGCACAGACCAGCATCGCAGCACGGCCGCGAGCCTCGCACCCCTGTGGTGGCTCTTACAGCCCCCGTGCAAGATCTCTGCAGAAAATCTGCAGCGTGGTGTGAGCAGCAGGAGGCCAGAAATGTGGCATTAACTGTATCATCTGTGTTCAGATGTGTCACAGTTGTAACGTCAACCTGACGAACTGCCAAGGGGCTGGCAAAGTGGGGGAAAGCAGCGAGAACAACCACTAGCTCTGTGGGGACAGAAGGCCAACACATTTCAAAGGCAAGAGAGATGTAAACATGCACAAACATTGGCCCACATACCTGCTCTCCAAACTCTGAAAGCAATGCACTTAATGTCAGTAAAATTAGCTGGGAAAGAGGAGCAAGGAACAAGGTGGGGTGTCCCAAAAAAACTCTCCCACAAGGAGGGGGCAGGCATGAAGATCAGAGTCTGCTGCGAAGGTTTACAGTCTGATAACTTGCAAACATAAACAGAGCGCTTGGGACCCTACAGCCTGGGCCATTCCAAAGGCTACACTTTGGTGGCAAGATGTCCACTGAATTGGTCCAGATGTCTGAAGATCAGAGATCTTCCCTACAGGGGCAGCTGTAGAGCCAAAGTACTGTGATCTGCTAAGTTACAAATTGTGTTCTTTTATTGTTATGTTTTTCTCTTGTTTCCAATTTCTGTGATCAAGAATTCACTCCTGTTGCTTTCCTGGAACAAACTTGTTTTCATTTTCAGCTTGCTTGTATAAAGACTGATGAGAGGCAAGCCTCCTGCTTGCCCTAAGGCTGCAAACTTGTATAAATCTGGCTCATGACTCATTTCCTGAGGATGTCTTCGACTGCGGACAAAGTTGGGGATCTTAGGAACAAGGGGTGTGATTCCTGAGGAGATGCAGGAGTCTTTCTGAGATGCTGATTTCATCATGTTAAAGAAAAAAGCAAATCGCCCCACTCAGCCTCATTCAGTGCCTTGCCAAGCAGGTAGAGCCAAAGCAACTTAGAGACTCTGAGCAAAACCCTGATCTGCCACTGCTGCACCACGCGAGGGGCCATGGCCATGTGGCTTTGCAGGTCTCCATCAGGTCAGGCTTGTCCCCTCCCGGGATGTGAACTTCTTCCAGGTGATGGCACTTGCTGGAGCTCCAACTGCCGTAAGCCAACATTGGGGCAGAGCGCTGTGTGAATGTGATTTCCCCCTGGCTTTCGTGCTGTGTACAGCGAGGAGCTCTGAAATGCTGCTGCCATTCTTACCCACCGCCCTTTGCACCCTCTCTACCCTCCTTGCATGGGGCAGACGGTTCCCACTGGTGCAGAGCAAGGAGGAGGCAAATGTGCGTGTGCCTTACTGCTTGCAGCCCTGAGTCCAGAGCATCATGCTGGGATGAAGCAAACAAGTTCAAGAACATGCAGGGCTCAAGGTAGTGCCTAAGAAGGCGGTGTTTTCTGCATGGAAAATATAATGGGAACAAGAACCACGGGATGGTCTTCCCTAGCTGGTCCTCTCCCTGAGCTAGACAAAGAAGAAAGCCCGGTTTCTGATTGCAGTTTTCTAAAGAGCAGGCAGGACAGAGAAACACATTACTCACAGGACTCGGAGGCTGGGCAGCTGCTGGCACATCCCTCTGGGGAGTAAATGGATGCCTGCTCGCGTCAAGGTCCTAGAGGAGTGGAGGAGAGAGAAGAAATGGTTCTACTGAGAGCCAGCGCACAGACTCTGTGACCCACAAGCTCAGCTACCGGTCCCAGATGGTGGCAGGAGAGAGAATATCAATGGGATAATGAAATACCTGGAGAGAAACAAAAACTGACTTGGAAAGGGGCACTGCTGCTGGACCCGGTAAAGGTGAATGTGCCTATAAGAAATTCTGGGATACTGCTGAGTACTGAATTCACTGCTGTCCTTGGCCACGTTGAGGACAGGCAGCAGTGCCCTCTGTGGCATGCTCTGCCATCCCAGGTCCCCGTTGTCCAGACTGGTGGTCTGCCTGGAGCCACGACTGCCTGAGAAGCCCATGTATGGGGATGGATGGTGTGCCCCTGTGTCCCTGAGGCAAGGCACAGCCAGGTCACACTCCTGGGCTGGGGTGCTCAGCTGTGCTCCCAGTTTGGGCACAGTGTGTGGACCAGTGCCTTAGAGAGGAGAACCGTGGGTGGCCAGAGACAACATGTCTTCCAAGCTCCTGCTCTCTTGATCTGGTGGTGTGAGGATGGGACCAGACCAGTTCCAGGAGCCCCCAGCCTGGGTGGCAGATGTTTCCTGCACTGCACTGCACTGCCAGTGCTGGTCCCAGGACGGGCAGAGGCACTGGGTTGCAGCAGACCATGCTGAAGCACTGCACCCAAAGGCTCGTTCCTTCACAGACACAGAAGAGAAGGAAGAAAAAAATCAAAAAAAGATTGGAACACACTCAACAGTACCGAGAGAGCAACTCACGGAGAGGAAAGCTGCTTTCAGGAGCCACAGGGGTGAAACGAAGCAGAGAGTGACCAGGGAGAGGCAGAGCTGAAGACAACCAACGGCACAGCACTGTGAAAGCCGTCCTCACTGAAACAGCCTGGACTGCCTTGAAGGAGGAAGAGCACAAATAGCAGGGTAAAAGGGAGAGAGTTGCCACTCACAAAACTTCCAGGCTGGTGGTGCCTTTAAGGTCTGGGAATTCTCTGATGTCTGTTGCACCATTGAGTGACCTGCAGAGAAATGAGGGTGAAGTGAGGTGGACAGAGGACCCGGCAGCAAGTCCAGCTGCCCAAGGTCCCAGAGCCATCTGCCATGGTGGCAAATCTGCTTCCTCACACCAACTGTGGTGATCAGAGGCCCAGATCCAAAGGTGCTCCTCTCGTCAGTGTGCCACTGCCCGCTGGGTGGTGGAGCAGATGTCTCATGCAGCGCAGATACAGTGAGCCAGAGTTGGGCATTTCTATGCAAGGAGGCTTGGCAAGCTCAGACCCTCCTCCAACCACTGACATTCTTGGCATGATCTCTATCCAAATTAAATAAAAAACCCCAAACAATTGCCGTGGGGAATGTAAGCAGGGCATCCCACCCAAGCCTCCCAGGGTCTATGCATTTGGAACTAAAGAATGCATGGGTATTTGAAGGATTTATTTTATTTGCCTGAGTGTGTGTTCCTGCAGCAAGAGGCTGGGTGAGGCTTATAAATAGAGATTTTGAGGTTGCCTCTGCCTCGATATTTAGTGCTGTGCCACAACAGGTTAGCTGAAAAGCCAGCCAGTCCAGGCCAGCCAACGTGGAGCAGCCATTCTGGTCCAGATGGTGCCCACCACGTGGTGGTGGCCCTGGAGCAAGTTTAGGGCCATACCTGTGAAGGAAGCACTGTCACCACTGGCTGCCCAGTAAGATTATTTGTGCCATGGTGTTCGTGTTATGGGACGTGTTCCTCAGCTTCTCCATCTTGTGGAGGAAGGCAGATGCCTTCAGCGGCCTTGTGTTTGGGCAGCTACGCAACAGCGCAGGGCTTGCTTGAGCAGCATGCAACAAACATAGTGGCACTTGTGAGTGTGGTCTTTGCTGGTGCTGATGCAGCTGTGGAGACCCTAGAAGACTCCAGTGCCTGTCAGCTAGGTGGGCAGGAGGAATGAATTGCTTCCTCAAAAATGCCCTTCTCAAAATTATTCTTCCTCAGCAGAAAACATCTGCAGTGTCTACTCCTTGGCTCACTGCCTTTGGGGCTGGCCAGAAGAGTGGCCTCATGGTCTTCTATTGGCACAAGGGCTCTAGAAAAGAGGAAGGGAGAAGGCCACTAAGGTGTCCAGCTCACAGGGCTTGGAGCTTGGATGTGTTACCTCTCTGAGGATGTGCTTGGTGAACTTACAGAGTGTGGAGCTTTGGCAAGTGCTGGAAAGCAGACTGTCCAACAAACTGGATGGGGTTGTCATAAAAATGGCTGCAAAGGAAATGAGTAACTGGTCAGATTCTGCTGTGCATGAAGAGAAGACGCTATTACAGGTCAAGAGCCTTGGAGCAACTAATAGTAAACTATGTGGGAGGTGCTGGCTATCCTGTGAGGAACCCTTGTTTTCCAGATAACCCCAGGCTCTCCCACTAGCCTGTTTTGGCTGAACATTGGTACAACTGAGGTCTCCTGCTGCTCTGAAAGGACCCTTTAGGGTCCTGCTGAACGAGGCAGGCTAGAAAGATGCAAAGCCCTCCTTCAACCCTGCTGGGAAACACCTTGCACTTGATGACACCTCTTCTGATCTTACATATCCACAGCACCAGCATCTTTCCTACTTGTCACAGTCAGTGGAGAGAAGTGCACTCTTCCAGGATCCAACTAGCTTTAGAAGGAGTTGAATCACCTCCTACAAGAAGCACTTTCCCCCAACTGACTGTGAAACGCTTTAGATGGGCAGATCCAATGGAGACATGAAGATTCCAGATGTGTCCCACCCCCACGTCACTCCAAGGGTGGTACCCAAGGAAGATGGGGATGAGGCTGGTTTGTTTTGGCTGGAGCAGTGACTATTTTCATCCAATGTCACCATGGCTTTCCAGATGTTGGTATTTCTATAACTTAAGTCCCAGACTGGCCAAGCAGAGCTTTTGTCACTTGCCATGATTTCCAGTATCACTGTAGTTCAGGGAAGAACTGACCAAAAATCTCTACCTGTGTCTGAGTCAGAGGGGAAAGGAGCTGACAACTGGCTATATTTATCTGCAGAACTTCATGTCCATGGGTCTGGGGTAGACACACAATGATCTGGTGTCCCAGCTCCCCGACACATATAGCTACTGCCGTAGCTGGCTAGCAGCTTTTCTAAACACAAGGAATAAACACAGGCAGATGTCAACCAGGGCTTAGAAATCCTGTTATGCACAGCAAGATTTCCATGCAGACCACCCATATATTGCTGTTCATTGTTATCAGCCTGTAGTGCAGCAAAGCTTGGCTGTGGGGAAAGGAGAACCCATGGCAAAAAACCTGCGGCGTAGCTGAGGAGCTAATTCCAGCTTGCGTTGGCCCACATACAGCAAACGTCACATTGCGGTCATGCTGACAACTGTCAGAAATCCCAACCAAAGACATCAGGAAATGCCCCTTTCTGGGGGATATAAGGATTTAGGAAACATTGTTTAATCTTCTTACATTGTTTGGAGGAGGGGATTCCCAACAAATGCGTTCTCTGGAATAGCTTTGATGTTGTTGTTATGAAAACCGCTGTTGGGAGAAACAAATATCTTGGTATTAATGAGTGAAAAAGACTTGGAGACACCTTCTCTCCTCAACACTTTTAAAGGCAGAGAGCCTTCAAAACACACAAAATAGGAGGTGTAGGCTCTGTTCCAGCTGTAGCACCATCCCAGCAAGTGAACCAGGTCTGCGCTTTGGCAGGACAAAGCCCTCATTCTGCTGCATTTGCCGTGTATAGCTTGGTGCTCCGTATGTCACTCCACTGAACCCACCAAGAATACAAGGACTTAAGGTTTAACACGTTACAGGTCAGGAAACAGGAGCAAACAAAACACACTTATTTTATACCCTCCAGGAACTGCAGTTTCTATGGATGGTCTCCATTATAGCTCCACAGCTGTTAATGAGAGTGCAGCCTACCATGAATTATTGGCCCATGTGACTTTAAAGTATTTGTAGATCTAGCTGTGATATTTTTGGTTAAGCTTGAGAAAATTGCTATCAGCAAACTTTTGCAGCAGAAGAGAGCTCTGTGGCCAGGGTCTGATCTCCTGTACATCCAAGGCAGCCACGGGATCCTGTGTCCAAGACCAAGACCAGGCTCTGGGTGATGCCCAGGTTGTTTAATCCCAGAGGAGTCTGCGCGAGTGATTAGTTGGATGGCTGTTTGAAATTTGCCTCTTATTTAGGGACGGGCATTTCAAAAGCCATCTCAAAGTGGATTAAGGATCTTATTCTAATTTTGAATGTCAGAGTAATGATGATATCTGGTCTGATCTGAGAAATCTCTTTGTCAAGAAATTCTTCCAGTAAAAGAAAAAAGTAGTGTCAGATTTTTGCTCCAAGCCTCTGAGAAGCACCAAAGCAGCTGCTTTTGTCCCATCCCAGCCTGTCACCAGCGTGACACAGTCTTAGGGGTCCACAGGAACTGTGGATCCACATCAGCTTGACTTGACCCCATCTTGGGGCTTCTACCTTTGCGGGTGTTAAGTGGGATGGTTTCCCATTTTTAGTGTCTCCCAGGCTGACTGGTTAGAGGAGGGAGAGCTACCCACTAAAATGGTCATAAACTTTTGTAATTCCCTATTATAAATTTGTCCTAAGGGAGATCAAACAGTTTCTGCACGTCAGAGAAGGTGGCACAGGGCCTGCAAAAGCCATGGCCTCACAATGACACAGATACTCCATGGCTGTGGTCCCAAGCTGGGGAATGGACATTAGAAGTAGCTGGAGATCAGATGGACTTTGAGTTCATCAGATGCCATGAGAATGAAGAGCTGCAGGAAGAACCCTCTCCAAGCCTGATGGGGGATCTCCCACACCCCTCCGCCAGCCGTGGTGCAGAGGCTGCTGGTGAGGTGACTAGAGCTGATGGAAATTGAGGGGATAAACTGCTTTTATGTGCATGGTAGAGAGGGCTGGGAAAGATAAAAGAAAGGCTTGGATCGAGTGGTCTCCCCAAGTCAGAGCACACGTGACACTTTAGTGGTCACTCTCTGTCAGGGAATGTTTTTGAAAAGGAATAAATAGAAAATCTCACAGCTCCTGCAGTCGGCCCAGCGTCCTGATAGCCCCAGGGAATTCCAGCAGCTCATTGTAGTTTAGATCCCTGAAAGACAGAGAAGGGAAAAACATTCATTAATGTGGCTGTAGGAACTCAACCGAGTGTATCTGTGCTTTGAAGGCATGGAAACTTGGTTGTTAAGCATGGGAGACAGGTTTTTCCTACCATGATGATCCAGCCACTGTCTGGAAACAAAATCTCACACATTCCTGCAGCAGGAATATTCCCTGCTAGGAGCGCTGTCAGGCGAGACCCAGTCTAAGCCATGGCTGCTGCCATCTGGACTCCTTCCCTCCAAGTCCCTCCATTCCTGGCGCTGCTTTGCATCTCCGGAGTGCCCCGTCCCCCCCTCCCAGAGACTCACCCCCAGGGGCTTTGGCTGTGAGTCATTTTTCCTGCCATTCCAGGTCAAAATGGGATGTTATGAAGGATGAGAAACACAAGAGCTGCTTCAGTTGTGTAGGCCCCATGAAAGGGCTTTCTCTGGGCCCCCTCGCCCTGCGGTGCAGAGGGGATCAGGGGACTGTTCCCTTGGCGCTTGTCCTGGGGATGACAGAGCTCTCTGCCACTGGGACATGCTGTGATGGGGACCAGTGGGAAGAGCCGGCTATGGGAAGGCCTAGGTCTTCTTCTGATGGTTGGGGTGAACCCCACATAGGAAACTGTGAGCCAGAGCTGGAAGTGATGTGCAAGAGGTATTGACACTGCTGAATGTTAAGTTTAATTTGCAGTATAATAAATTAAGTAAAATATAATATGTTGGTCATAATGACAAGCGTAGAGTTTACCTGCCCTGACTTGGCAACCAGAAGAGACATCTGAGCCTGAATGAAACCTGGTGGGCTGGGTTTGTTCTCCAAGGATGGGCTGGCACCTCTAGAAAAGGATTTATTTGAGCTACGGGGCACTGCTGGCAGCCCGGGAGGAACAGCCCTCCGAAGGTACCGATCCTGCTGTTGACTGGAGAGCGCCCATGGAGACTGGTTGGGCTTTAGAAGTGTAGCACTCCTCCTCTCACATGCCCAATGCTCTTCTTTGAAAGGCAGTTCCAGCTAAAAGGTAACATTTGACCCTGTCCTCTGGCCATCCCACAGACCAAGACACTGAAATCGGAAAACCATACGACTGCTTCCTACCTGCATGAAACTCACTGAGTTTTAAGTGGTAGATACTTTGGAACATGAGTGTAATTACTGGCTCCTGGAGATTACTGTATAATTACACTTAATGGACCTCAAAGTAATTACCATGTAACCTGGATTGTGGTTTACGGAACAGAAATAACCGTGCATTTACACAGCAATGAGTTGCTGCCCAATTACCTTGTAATTCTCATCCTCTGGGCCCAGGCATGGTAATTACACTATGATCTCTCTTGGCCCCCCTCTCTCTCACACAGTCTTCTCCTTTACCAGTGTCCCTGCTTGGGAATTACTCTACAGCACCGTCTGGGCTTTGCCCTGTAGGTATTTACACAGTAAATCAACCCAGAGAGTCCCTCCAAATTGGTCTTCCTTGCAACTTCCAGGACTCCAGGCTTGTGTGACTTATGTCTTAGGGAATACTTGTCAGGGAGTTACAAGACAGGGGAGAAAACCAGAAGAAAAATATGGAATAAGGTTGTCTTGGGTGGATTTTGTCTTGTGTAGCTCTGACAAGGTCCTTATCAGACCTTGTTGCTGGATTCCCTTTGCAGCCCAGGGGATGCGGCAGGTGCTGCTGTGGGGTTTGTCTCCCCACACCAAAGGCTGTCTTCTCTCCTCCAGTTACAGAGGGAGTCTGGCTGCCTGCACTACGTGTATGGATTGGAGCAAACGAATCCTGCTCCTGTAGGACCTGCCTCTCAAGGTCTGGAAAAGGATCACATAGTCTAATAATTGCCAATGCTGGCAATCAGCAGGAGAGGAGCACAGGGCTGGTGACAAGACCACAAGCTCTGCCTCCCCACCATGTCCGACCTGCAGCGCGGTGGCAGAGTCCCAGCACACGCGATGCTGCTTGTGCACGTCCCCAGGGCCCAGGAGTGAAACAGGAGCGGTACGTCCCCTCCTCACACCAGCTCACATCTATTAGATATGAGAGCTCTGCACCTCCTAAAGAGCTTGCTCTGACACACTCAGTTCTCATCTGGGTCCAAGCAGATCAGTGATTTTTCCCAGCCCTCTCTGCTTGAGCCCAAAATGATCTGTTTAACAATAAATAGCCTGACACATGACTGCTCATACGCCTCACTCTTTGCAAGGCACACGTAGATCGTTATCAGCTGCTTGGATGCTCTTAGCCAGTTTCTGTCGATGGTGCCTGTCATGTGTCCATCACTGTCACAGCTGAGTGCCCCACATCATACAGGCTCTGTTACGTGGGGGAAGACAGGGCAGGGCTGTTACAATGCACATCCTTTCACCGAAGCTCCGGGAGGCACAGGAGTGGGTTTCCAAAGAGAATGAGCGATTGGAAATGCAGACAGGACACCACTGGGCATTTTGAAAGCATCAGTCAAATCCCATTAGCCTTCAGATCACTGCACTGAATGAAATCAGCGGGCGTTAGCGCCTAAGTTGACTAACAGTCCCAAATCTGTGTGTAAGGTGCTTAATACCTTTAAAAGTCTCACCCTGCAGTGACTTTCCAAGGTTACAGTGAGGTTTCACAGCAACGCAGAAAGCTGCAGAGGTGACTCAAGGCTGGGTGTCTGCCTGCGCTGCTTCCCTCCCTTGTACCACAAACGGAGGGGCTGGGATGAGCCTGCGAGATGCCAAGGGATGGACCCTGGAGGAGAGGCACCGTGAGCCCCATCCCCAGATGACGCTCAGCCCACCGACATCATGTCACTGTCGCTGGGGGAAGCTCTGTGCGATGGCGTGGGGTTGAGTTTCTCCCCAGCGATACCTGACGTGTCTGTGAGAGACTGACAGATGGAAAATATTGCCCAACAGAGAGGAGACTTGGCTCACCTGTGATTCACTAACAGAAAAAGGGAGCCTGATCTGTAACCAACATTGTTTACAAAGAATAATTCAGCGTGCTGTAATATTCGCTCCTGTCTTTCTCTAAAAATGCATTTCCTTTCCAGCCTGCATCTCTTCCAGGCAGGCTGGTATTTCGTCAGCAGATGAACATTTTGTTTGTACCTCCGTGTGTGTGCAAGTACGTACAGGACCAGTTCTTCCTGGGCGAACACACACCTTTCCCAGCCCTGGCAGCATCTCAGTGCCTCCCTCCCCCCTGCCCTTGACAGACACAAAGAGCACTGTGTTCAGCAGCTCCCTCTGGGTAAAAAAGCCATCTCTGAATGCTGGCACATACTGGGCTTGTTGGAAAGTGGAAGTGCAACCAGGTGTAATCACGCTGCTCCAGCCTGGCTGCCAGCAGTCCCAGTCTGTTCAGGAGAGACAATGTGCCCGTGCTCGCTCCTGCCGTGCTTCCTGGTTTTCGGTGAGGTGAGCCTCCCCCCCGCCGGAAAACGAACCCACTTGTGCTCGTTCACAGCCCCCCTGAGTGATGCTTGCAGCTGACTGCTCTTGATCCGTGTGCTCGCACCACCCTGACTTGTCTCCAGCGCTGCCCTGTGCCAAGCCCTGCTGGTTTCGGGGGGGTTCATCTGGTTGGAGGAGGCTGGAAGAAGCCGGTACCTGAGATGGTCCCCAGGTGTCATCTCCTCCCTGCAGTGCGGCAGCTCTCCCCGAAGCCCAGACCCAAACCAGGACACAAGGGTGGCTTCCCTCTCCCTTCTCCTTCCTTCCCAGAACTTGAGTCAGGCTCTGGTTCAAGCAATGACCCAGAAACAGCCTTCGACCTTCGCTGCCAGGGAGGCTGTGGATGTTCGTGGCAGTGGGGAAGTTTCTGCTCATCTAGTGAAATTCAGTCCTTGGGTCTTTCCACAGATGTCTGATACCAACAGGGCTACATCCATCCCAGACGTCGCTCCTCTCCACCTGCTCTCCTGTGACGAATTTGGCCCAGCCTGTGCACCCGGTGGTGGGTCTCCAGAGCTTTTTTCCCAGCATAGGGTCAAGGCAGATGGGAAGGAGTCTGGGGTCGGTGGGTCAGGGAGAATTTTGCGTTTTGACTTCAGTGGCAACAAAATTTCCTCCACTGAGCATGTCAGTGAACTGTACATCATTTACAAACCCTTTCCAGGGGCTGGGTGGATATAGAAAATGGATGTGCTGTAGAAAACATTTCCAAGTGTCCCCTTTCTCTCCCTGCCTTATCTGAGCTGCTTGGGCAATGCTTTGCCGGTCCCATTTCCACGCTCTGACACTTTCCCACTGCTTCCAGCTTTGGGACGATGTGGGGAAAGCTGCAAAAAGCCAAACTTGCCGCCAGGTGACACTATCCCCACTGCACTGCTGTGGCACATGGGCTGGGGTGGCCGTGGGGCTGGCCAGGGAGGCCTCTTGGCCCACGGAGCTGGACCTGGCACTGCTGGGGTCTCAGCTGCCCTGGCTCTGGGGTCTGCCCCGAGGCTTTGAACACTATGTATGGGGTCTCCTGGCTGTGGGGTGCTGCCCTTTTTGGCACACCTGGGAAAGTGGACCCAATGCCGGCATGACCTGGTGGAAGGTTGCCAACGCACCATGGCGGTGGCTATGCCAGAACAATAGGGAAGCCTCATAACAAAAGAAGAAATAATGGGCATGGCATAAAGAAGAGAGTTTTGCCCATTATCAAGGGCTTTTGGAAGCAAAATCACCCAGCCAAGAAGTTCAGAAATGATGTGCTAGAGAAATGACTATAAAAAATCACTTCCCTTAGTTGGGCTCCAAGTTACCAGCTCCAGGCATCACAGTGGGATGTCGAAAGGAGACTTGTCTGTTCTTCTAGTTAAAATGAAAACCTCCTAAAGGTCACCCAGTCTGCCCAAGACACAATGAACTGGCTGGCTTTCCATTGCTGTTATTTCTAGAGTGAGCCTATAGCTTCGTATTTGGAAGATCTTAACCAACCCTGTTGTTTATTTAGAAATAAAAGTAAATTGACATCAAAGGCGCACTTATTTTGGGCTTTAACTGCCAGGGTGATTTGAAGCTGACAACATGCAGCCTGGAACTATTAATATCTTCAGTCGGGCCAAAAGGAGAGAAGGAGGGGAAAGAGTCTCAGGTCAATTTTCTGCCTGTTAGGGACTATTAGTGGTTCCACACAGGAAGCCAAAAAAAAATTATATAGTACTATAAATTCTTCCATAAGCCACAAAACACCACAAATTTGCAGCTAATAAACCTGAAGGTGCAGTAAGATTAGAAGCTGGAGATGGGACATTTGCTGACTATTTCAGTCCCAGTGCAGTTCGAGATGTTGCTCGGTGCCCTGGAGGGAGACTTTATGCAGCCTCCGATAAGGACTTGCATTTCCACCTGTCCTGCGCTGGCATCTAATCAGCTGCCAGTAAATGTAATTACCGCTGGTGCTAGCCGTGCTGGTTACTGTGGCCAAATCAAGCATTGGAAATGATTTAATTGGCAGTCTGAAAGCCCAAGGGGGCCGTTGTGACCATTTAGTTTGACCTCTTGCCTGGCACCGGCTAGACTGCTTTACCCAGATGCCTTGAATCAAGGTCATGGCTTGGGGTTGACCTTGAGCTGGGAAGAGCTGCCTGATTAGTCCGGAGTGTGAAAAGTAATGGCACCATTAGGTGCCTTATTTCTGTTGTGTAGCATCAGCACAAACCCTGCTCTCCTGGTAGCAGCTAACACGTGCAGTGAGCGCGTGCCCTTGCCCAGCGTGGTCTGGATGATGAGATGCAGCAAGTGCCTGTAATAAGTGAAAGGGGGGAAGAGGGATGCAAAGGGACCCAGAGCACATGTCTGACTCCAGGCAGCCTGGAGCCGTACCCCCATCCCCTAAGTGGAGACAGGCAAGAGGGGGATGCTCAAGTGTGCGCAGGAGAGAGGAATGACCTATCATAGAATTCATCTGCTAGGGTCAGTGCTTTAATTTGGGAAACTAATTATGTCCTAGAAAGGCCCATTTTTGGCAAATGATAAGGGGAAGCCAGGCTGTGATGGAGTGTGGCAGAGCTCATGGGTGTCCCAAAGGAGCAGAGATGGGTGCCCACACCGTGGGAAGGTTGTCAGGTACTAGTGGTACCTGGTTTCTGCCAGGAGCAAGCAGCAGCCTCTGTACAAGGATTCATTCTGACAGCCTGGCCTGGAAACATCCCAGCCTCTCGCTTACACGGTGCTCCACCATTTTACAGGGCTTCTGTGGCACTGAAAGGTCTATGGCTGGGGCGAGGGTACCTGTCTGTAGGTCATGCCTTGTATGCCCGCAGCCACCAATCCTTCCTCACACAGTTCTGTTCTCCATTTAAAAATGCAGCAGTGCCCAGAATGTGTCTGTTCCAACCAGTATTTCTGTCTGTTCTCTAACTGATGAAGGTACCGGATTAAATATGTTTTCAATTCCGTTTGATTTATTTAACAAGGTTGAAATAAGCCTTTGAGAACGGGATCTCGTGGGGGGTCCTGGGAGCACAGGCGCTGCCATGCACATATCATTTACAAGACACAAAAGGAGCTGACCGCAAAGCGGAGCAGCAGGGACCTCGGTCGCTGGGATGCACAGACAATAACCACGGAGCTGATGACTCAGGCAGGGGAGGCACGGAGAAGGCTGCTGCACTTTGCCAGGCAGGGGAAGAAGGCAGGCTCGAGGAAGCCTGGTTTACAGCAGAGCATTTCTGAACTGCGGGAAGGAAGCTGGGACCTCTACCTACCCCGCAAGGTGCACAAGTTGCTGGTGATCGGCCCCCGGCGCCCTGCAGCGTGCTGCTGCTGGAGGGAGGGAGTGTGGGGTGGGGGCAGAGCTTCTGTGCATCAGCACATCCATGGTGAAAACATGCCTGCAGCTTGCCTCGACTGCCATTGCTGCTGCCTGCAGCGTCTGTTCCTCCTTTTCACAGGCAACCAATTCGCTCTCACACGTTTCTGGAGGCAGAGGCTTCCCTCCTCCGGCACAGGCAGCTGCTCTCGCTCAGCTGCTTTGTGAAAGGGTCTGCGTCGAGGGGAAGGCTTTGAGCAAAATGAAGCCCAAGGAGCCAGAGGAGTTGGGGACCCCTGACAGGTCACAGCAAGCATGTCTGGAGACCCAGGGGTTGGAGGTTTGGGGGGACTCAGTGCTGTCTGTCACTGCAAGATCAGTGGCTCCAGAGAGCGGGGAGCTGGGCGGGAGAGCTGGCAGGGCGCAAGAGGGGTGGCGTGAGGATTTGGTGGGCAAAGGGAGAATAGGCAGAGTCCTGTGAAGGAGGTGAGCCTTATAGCGGAGCCATAACCCGTGTAAAAATGCAATGGCTCCAGAACTACCTTCTCACCTGAACTGCCTTCACTTTCCATCTTTTTTCTTTATAATCTTGCAAAATATCATTTCTGCTTGGGGTCATGTTCAGCCAAAGCTCAGAGTCCAGTTGGAAGGTACCCAGCTGGTTCAGAGCCTGAGCTGCCTCAGTGAGGACACATTTCTGGCAGTCCGGGCTTCTGCTCTTGGGAGACAAGGTGCAGCAAACTGGGACCAGTTGGCCCAAGGAGACGGCAGGAGGGAAGTGTCTGCTCCCAGGCAGTGCTTCGTGCATTTGCCAATTCAGTTTTACAGGTGGCTGTCTCTGTTTGGAAAAGTCACCTTCCATTTACACGGCGATCAGAGCAGGCAATGAACTTTATAGCTCTGTTCTTGGACCAGACACAGGGAACCACGCAACCAGGGCCCTGAGCTGTGCTCCCTCTTTCCAAAAAGCCACCTGCCCCCTTCCTTTCTCCATCCCCTGAATCTGGGTCCCCAAGCCTCTGCTGAAGTCCCCTCCCTCCTCTGGCAGGGCAGGGTGGGACCGTGGAGCCAAGCTGCCTCTGATGAGCTGCCCGGGGATCCATGCTGACACACAGCAGGGCTGGAGCATCAGGATGCTGAAGAAGGAACAGAGCAGCTCAGCACAGCAAACAGGACGTCCTTGGAGGAGTCAAACCCATCAGCTACTTCGGGAATTGCACAGGCTGGGATTAGCATCAAGAGGCTGCACAAAAGGTTTCAAATTAAACATGCTGATGGAGACAAACGCCACTTGAGGAGCAAGGTAGCACTTGGCAGACAGTTTTCCAGGAAAACAGCAAAGCCTGCCTGGCCCTAAAAGGGTTAAACAACCCTTGTATGAGCTGTGGTGGAGA
Organism: Balaeniceps rex; assembly: GCA_013401315.1. Lineage (NCBI taxonomy): Eukaryota > Metazoa > Chordata > Aves > Pelecaniformes > Balaenicipitidae > Balaeniceps > Balaeniceps rex. The sequence goes on along the minus strand of VYZW01036932.1, from coordinate 321,026 downwards.
TATTTCCCATTTCCTTCTTCCTGCCTTCATTGCCCGAGGTGCGCTTTATATTAATTTTCTTTTTTTTTTTCTCCCATAGAAAAGCCAGCTCTCCGGAGGAGTCGGTAGGTTCCAGCTCTGCTCTGCATTTACAGACTCGACTAATTACCCGGATAATAGGGCAGCGCGCTGCGAAAGCCTGTGGTAAGGGCATTTCCTGTGAGGCAAGGTTAGGCAGATAAAACGCCTGGAGCCAGAGGGTTTTGGATTCAGCCCTTCTGGGAGACGTTTTTAATTTATTAGCGCTATTTTTTAAAAATAAATTAAAAGGTTTTAAAATGAATAGAGATTTTCTCTTTCCAAGTGATTTATCTCCTTTGTCTGACAAGCGGAGGAGCTGGCAGGGATGTGGATAGGGAGGGAGAAGTCAGAGAGATAGGAAGCAGTGGGGTCATCTCAGGTGGAGGGGATGGGCGAGAGCTTCCCCATCACGTCCGTCTCAGAGACGGGCCGGAGATGCCCAAAGAATCAGAGGAGCAGCACTTTTGGGGCAGATCACTGCTATTTTGGCCGTAGTCCTTCAGCATTTTGGGCTGGTCCTGTGGAGCAGCTGTTCGTTTCCCATCTCTGCCTCTGCCCTGGGAGCCACCTTAGCCCTGCTGCAGGGTGGGGAGACAGGACGCTGCCAAGACACGTTTTTGCTCTCTGCCAACATCAGGGTCTTGTCCGGTTGCGTGTGCCAGGGCAGGGAGGAGCCCTGGCCCCTGTTTTTGGTTCAGCCCATGCTCCACGTATGTAGGGGACTCGGCCATGTCCATGGACAGGACCGCTGGGAGGGCCATAGCTCTTTTGCATTTCTCTCTTTGCCTCAGCAGCTCAAAAATTGAGCCTTGAGCAGGTGTTGGGGGATACGTGGTGGCTTTTGTGATGGGGAGCCCTGCACATACCCACGCCAGGGTGCTGCTCGGCACTGCCAACCCATCCGCGCCCAAGAGCCATGTGAGAGTGTAGACCTGCTGGAGCCACTGCTGTTGCCTGCCTACCCCGTATCAGAGGCCCCAAGGACTTGCCTCGACGGGTTTCCTTGCCACGTGTGTGTGGCAGCCGGCGCTCAGGGCCACAATACCTCCTCTCCCTGCTTGGGCAAAACAGTTCTGATGGGAGAGAAAACACTTTCTCCTTTTCTTCAAAGTGGAGCTCCCAGCCCAGGGGTGTTTTCAGTGAGGTACTACTGTTTTGGTGAAAGGCATGGGAAGATCCATGCAGGAACCTCTCTACCCCTTCAGCTGCACTCTCTGCTTGCTGTCTGGGGTCTGCTCCGCTTTGCCATGGGGACACCGGCAAGGCTGAGGTCTCGCTAACAGCAGTCAAGCTGGGAAACGCTAAGTGATTGTTTATGTGTGCTGGTGTTTGGAGCTAGAACTGGGGGGCCAGCTCTGAAATTCAGCTTCCATGATTAGATGCCCTCCCCATGGCTATCTGTGAAGTGCCACACACATGCACACACACGCACACACGTAGCTCTATATATTTGGCTGCATAGTTTCAGGTCACCTACCCCTTCCATCCCTTCACCCTGCAGAGAGCAGTGACTTGGGGCTTGGCCATCTGGAGGGAGTTCATGCATTCAGGTCTGATTCATGAAAGATTTGTATTCCAGGGAAGCAGAGGGCTAAGTTCAGCGTTACCACAACTTGTCTAATGAGGTCAAAGTCAAGCACTACAAGGCATGAGGCAATTATTCATCAGCTTTAGATTGCATTCAGACTGGCTGCAAAGCTCAAGGACCTTGGGACACTGGTCAGCTTTCCAGGTGAAGGTGGTAAGGAGGAAACCTGGGCACAAGACCAGTGTCACTGTGGAAATTCATGTCACAGGGATCCCCCCATGAGAAATACTGTCCTCATACAGCAGCGGGGAACTTGGCTCCTGTATTAGCACCTCGCAAGCCTTTGGATGGCATTTTGTCCTTGCTGCTCCTCTGAAAACAGCCCTGCCTCCCCCAGTGCTGTGCTCCCAGCCCCAAGTACAAGGCCTGAATGTTTCCAAGAGTCAACCGCTGTCATTGCAGTGAAGCTCGTGGCTGCAGTTGACTTCTCTTTACATCAACTTTTCCATAAACATCCCTACTTACCAGGCTCATGCTATAGAACAGGTATAATCTAATCCCCCACCCCTTCTCCCTGCATTGTTAAAGATTGAGAAATTAAGTCCAACATAGTCAGGAAATGTAAAAGTTAAGATCCTTCCATCCCAATGGCAGGAAGCCGATAACGCTGCCCGATGTTTTACAGCACACGTTAAACGGCCTGAAGAGCAATACGCTGCAGGGCAGGTTTCACAAGGCAAAGCGGGAGCAGCGAGACAACGTGAAGAGCAGTGTGGCTGGAGTCTCAGCTTTTGGCATGCCTTGCTCCTACTTCTTGCAAAAGATGGTGCTTTCCCTTGACTTTTCTTTTCTCCTTCGTTTCACCACCCCACCCCTCACCTAAAGCCCTCTGGGGATTGCCCCACCCCACTGCACCAGGCCATTTGCTGTGGTCCAAACTCTCCCCTTGGCCACAAGTCTTCCTCTCCGGGCATGCCTATGGGTTAGAGTTGTCCTTCCCTTGGTATTTAAAGTCTCTGTGCTTGGCTGGCCCTGCTCCACTCACCGGGCAGCGCTGACTCTGCTCTGCATCTCGTCTGGGCACCCCCTGAGCTTACACCTTATTTAAAGGATCTAGTCCACTACCCAAAGGGGCGACAGGAAGAACGTGTCACATAAGGACATTTACACTCATATTTACCCTGTGTATTTAGGAGAGGGCTAAAAAATGCCAAGTATCACCCACTTCGACCATCTAATACCTGGTTTCATGGCTCAGCCGCGCTTGGGGTTTCTTCCCACAGCCCTGCAGGGTTTCTCTGTGTCATCTCTCAGGCTTATGGGAACTGGTGAGGGAATCTCACTGGGTTTCAAGGCTATTTCGAAACCCTCTTGGGAATCTGGCCAGAGCGGCTCTGACTTGCTTCCAGCCCGCCTGCCCAGGTTTCCTTCCCAGGAAGAGGAGGCTGGGGGGCTGGTGAACAGCCAGATCTTGCCCTGACAGAGAAAATTTTCTTGGAGCTGCTTTCTCCAGCTACTTGCTGGTGTTTGACTGGTTGAGACCTGGTGGGTGCTGCACATCTACCTGCCCCCTCATCAGCATGGAAAACACAGAGCTGCTCTTGGTCTGTACCTGGCAGAGCTGACTTGTGCACAGTAGCTGCAGGTCAATGTAGGGGAAACATGAAGTCATTCATCTGGCTTCACTTTACCTCTTTCTAGATTTGCTGCCCTCCTAAAATATCAGGGCCAAGCCCTCTCCAAGAACAGAGATGCTCCACTGGGATCTGTTTTTGCAGAAATGATAGGACCTGGGGTAGGTGTCCGGTGTGGTTGTGCATAGGCAGCTCGCACATTGCTGCGACCTGAATGGAGCAGTGGGTGCTGTTTCTTTTAAAGTTTTGGCTGCATTTGATAAAAATAGAAGTTTCCCAGTCTAGCTGAATATGAGAAGAAACATTTTCCTTACGCGAACAGAGGTTTCTGCACCCAAAACTTCCTAGGCTTTTCTGAAAAGCCTGAAACAATTTTTTTCTTCTCAACTTCTACAGTTCTTCAACTATAATCAGCATCTGGCCACAAATACTCATTTTAGGAACCCTGGAGAAGTTTCTGTCTTCACCAACTCTTACCATCCTGCTGCCTTCCAGGAGGTAACGCCCACGGGGTAACTGAGAGCACAGTTTGGCCTCCACAAGCCAAGAAAATGTGCTAAGTGCTGTCAACAGAATGTAATCATAATTTGAGTTAAAGGGTATGTGCGGAGACTGTAATAGTCTCCACATGCACAGGAGCTGAGAGGTGGTAGGTAGATGCAGGTCTAGCAGCTTGCTTGGGCTGTTGCAGCCAAATGTTTTTTGCCACGAAGCTTGGCCAGCTTTGGTCAGCAGGGCAGACAAGTGCTGGAGATAACACAAGGGGGATGGCTCCACCTGAGGAACAATGTGTTCCTCAAAGATCAGTGACTTGAAACACTTGCTGGCCTGGAGGTGAGAATTAGATCCTCAGGCCAAGAGGAGCAAAAGCCAGCTCACTCTCTCTTGAAGACACTCCTTCAGCATGATCAGATGTGGAGGAGAGTCTGGAGATCTCGCCCGCAGGACTGTCCTTGCAGCTGCAGGCAGCTTGTGGAGGATGGGGGCTGTGGGATACTCACATGCACAAGTCTGGGCCATCAGAGCCTGGGCATAGGCACACCCCTGCTCCAAGGGGACAACCCCTGGAGGTCAAATACTCCCAGGGCTGCATGGTCAGCAGGGACAGGACCGTCTCCGCTGCAGCCCTGCAGAGAGCCCCGTCCCTGCAGTGCTATCCAGTCCTGTCCCTGCGGGGACTGAGAGCAAGAGAGGGAGACGCTGAGCTACCCTGAATGCTGGGGGGCATCTCAGATGGTCAACAAAAGACAAAGAAAGTGCTGGAGAAGGAGCAGAGGGGAAGAGAGGGGAAATGAGCTTTCAGCACAAGTGTCTGTGGAAACTGAATTATCTCCCAGGGCAATGGAAGCCCTTTAGTCTTTCCCACAGTAAATAAGGGGCCAGCTGCTTCTCTGCAGCTCCGTCCTGCTTGGGATGGGCAGCAGGGTTGTTGCAGAATAAGATTGCCCTGATGTAGGCTGTGATGTTGCTGCATGGTCTGCCTGGGTTAGAGCCCAAACAGGGTTTTCTTCCATCAGCAAGTCCTCCACTGCCTACTGCAACCTGCCTGCCTTTGTGCTGCCGAGATGCCATGACTCTGCCCTCATGTATTTGTCTGTGCCCACCAGAAATGACTGAGGAGAAAGCCAAGCTGGCACAGTGGTGGGGGAGACCTGTGGATCACCAGAGGAGACCATCCAGCCTCCCTTCCTGCACCATCCCTGGCCCAGTTCAACGTCTCCCCAGCTGAGCCCTTCTGGGTGGCCCCAGGATGTGCCAGTCTGAAAGTAAGAGACAATGCGTGTCGTGGTCCTGCCCCGAGGAGTGTGTCTAGGGACCAAGGGCTTGCCTGGTGCTTCTACTCTCTCCCGATCACTGCTGCTGGCACCGTGCTCGGCACAGAGGGGCCCTGTCTCCTTGAGTGGCACTTGAATGCTGGGAAGCGTCACCTTTTTGCCATGACCCAGATCCCCTACTTCTCCCTGGCAAGTGAGGAGTGAGGGCCTGACTCTAACCCCAAGGCCTGCATGAAGGGACATGTTTCTGCACAATTGAAGGCAACAGGCACCTCTTCCAGCCTTTCAGAGCCTTGATTTATTTGCTTGCTTGTTTATGCTTCCTCCTAGGCCAACGCACGTCGCATGAGACCCAAGCAATTCATACTGATGTCAAAGGCGTGGTGTGTGCAAGGCAAGGCAAGATTTAAGTCTCTGAGTTCAGGGTGACCTGTGTGCTTCTAACAAAGATGTGTCCTGGAGAAGAGTTCATTCCTGCTCCCATCTTCCCCCGTGGTCTCCTGACAGATTGCCTACCCAGCTGTGCCAGGAACATGGTGCAAGATGAAGTTAGCTGGCTATGGGTGATGCCAGGTGACATGGGACCATCTTGAAGAGATATTCCACAGATCCCCAAGGATTTTACCAGCCTTGAACTCAAACCAGCCCCTCATTTTGGTGGAGTCAGATGTTTAGGAGGCTTTGGGACCATGTGCATGTGGTGAGGAGGTGGGGACGCTCCTGAGCAGGGCATGCATGCAGGTTCTCTGGATTGCACCAGGACTAGACTTGTGTCCAGGGCCTCAGAGCCCCCTCCCAGCCCCTCTACCCACATGCACAGACCCCTCTGCAGCAGCAGCACAGCCAGACCAGCTTGCACAGGTGCAGGGAGAAGGTCCAGTCTGCCACCATCGCAGGCAGCATTGTGCCCTGGGCATCTGCCTGCTGGTGCCTGGAGCCAGACCTGCTGCTGCCCTCAGAGCATGGTGGTGAGTGAACGTGCAGTGGGGCTGAGCCAGAGACACCAGCCCTTTCCTGCGGGCTGTGCTGGAGGGGATGAACACACACAAGCAATGTAGCAGAGAGAAGAAAACAGGTGACTCACAGGGTTTCCAAGCTGTGCAGCCCATCAAAGCCGTTGGCTCCCAGGCTTTGGATCCGGTTGTTGTGCAGGTGCCTGTGGACAAAACAGAGATGTTCAGTGGAGATGCAAACTGACCTTGTCCTGCCAGTCTGAGCCATGGCCCAGGGACATCCTGCAAGCTGAGCACAGCCTGGGATGACGAAGGGTGTTATAAGGTCCCCTCTCTTGCCCCGTGAGACACATGCTAGGTGCAATAGTGCTTGCAGAGCAGCTACGGAGCTCCCATTTCTCCCAGGAAATCCAGGCTGACGTAGGAGTTTCCCCGAGACCTCCACTTTCACAGCTGGTGGGTGACTCTGCATGAACATGCTTAAGCAAGAAGCTTCAAGAAACACTCTAGATCTCACCTTACATTGGCCCCAACCCTACAAAGTGCCGTTTGGCTTCAGCAGTTGTTCATGGGCACCGGGTGCTATCTAAGGACACAGTCTTATTTGGAGTCCTCAGAGCCTTAGTAGCAGCAAGAAGGCTTTGAGTTGAAAGTCATCCTGTTAGTCACAGTTTATTATCTTTACCTGCCAAAAAATGAAAATGCTGCCAGTTCCTGGATTAGCTCCATTGTGATTGCAATGAAAGTTGTCTTCAGTTTAATGCTTCAGAGTGTCTGGCTGAAGTGCAGGGGCCATGTGATGGGCTGATACACATTCTCTACACTAAGGCAGCAATTTTTTCCCTGTGCCCCTTCATCCTGGTGCTACTTGCCATGAATATCTAGTGCTTAAGGGCTCTGGACCTCCCAGCCTTAATGCTGGTGCTGCAGAGCCATGTGTTGGGACCCCCTGGCTTGCAAATTCACCTGGGGTATTTTTGCCTTGGAAGCTCCATAGGTGATGAGTTCCCCTGGAGTCCCATCTGCTGCATTGTGTTTCCATGGGCCTCTTACTCCCATGTCTCAGTTTTTTGGCAAACCCAAAACATTCGTTCCTGGATTCCTCCTCTCTGATTGTCAGAGACTGTGTGTGCATGTGCACATCTGAGTGTTTTAGACACCGGGCTTCCTTTACAGCTGGTGGGAGCCACATGGCTCATTGTGCATCTCCCTCTGAAATCCCACTCAAGGGCACCTGAATTCCGTACAGAGGGACCTTGGAGCAGCCTGAGGAAAGTCTGCTGAAAAACAGGAGGAGACAACTGCACTTCTACCAGCCTGCACTTAAGCCCATTAGCGATGTCCGTGCTTGCATGGGGATGGTCTGTGCAGAGGAATGTCCACCAAGGAGGTAAGGTCCTCTGGGGCAGGATGCCCTCTTTGCTTGCTGTACAGGTAGGTTCCCCATCAGTTCATTTTACAGTTCAGCTTCTCCTTTAACACGGAGTGCCATGTGGTTAATCTGCTGTCACACCACTTGCCTTTGGGGTCTTTTTCTCCCTTGCCCACGCTCAGGGATGCACCAGCCTTTGTCCAACACTGCTGCCTCCTTCCAAGAGCCCGGGGGAGACTCCACACTGGCAGGGGGATCAATGACTTTTTCGTTATTTGCTGCCTGATCTAAATCTGTCTCGGCTTGAAAAATTTCTCACTCCACCTGGATTCAAGTGTGAGCTGTTTGGCTGAGCACAGGCAGCTCCCACTGCCAAATATTCTAGGGTAAAACAGGAGGGAGCTGGGAGTGGAGGAACAGCCAGGCTCTAGGGCAGTTTGGTAGGGGCTTGCAAAACAGAAACCAGCCCAAGCTGGATGTTTGTCGTTGGGGTGAGAACATACAAACATTTCAGAGGAAGGGGAAGGGAGGGTAAACATGTGTGATAAAATATGTTTGCTCCTTTAAGCAAACGGGAAAAAAGGAAAGGAAGTTGCCTGCAAGAAAACTTGGTTTGATTGTGACTCTTAGAGGAGAAAAGAAGCTGAGATCAAAATCAGAATTTTACAGGAGAAATTTCTCTTCGTCACAAGAAAAGAAGTTCAAGTCCAGATGATTTCCTCTATCAAATGTTATGGGAAAGCTTCAGATCATGTTGCCCTTACTTCACTTGGCACTTCCAGTGCAAGATGGTGCCAACGATTTTGGGTCCCTTTGAGCACTGGATACTGCATTTGGCAAATCGAGGGTTTGGATCTGGAGTCACTCTGTAATCGCAGCAGAAGGTACCACAGCAAAAGGTACCCTTGCCCCATACCTCTGCCTGCTGCGAGGGGACAGTGTGGGAAGAAATGAAATGCTGAATGCTGGGGAAGACGTGAGCTCCTTGGAGCTTTGTTGGGGTGGTACAACAGGACACCTTGTCCAAGCTCGGACACGCTGAGCAGCTGACTACTACCACTGAAGTCAGGCAAGGAGACGGAATAGAAAAGCAATCACCTGCTGTGTTTATATTTGGCTCTAAAGTGCTTTGTTTGGAGTCAGAGTAATGAAAATCATCAGAAGGAAGTTCTTTGTTGGTGAGAAAATTATGAGCAACTGAAAAAGAGAGTTATAAAAAAATTTGCTATCCAAGTTGAACTCTAGAGTTGTTACCCAACCACACAGCAATAATAGAAACAAGAGAGCTGGAAAGGTAAACACTTGAAAAGATGTTCCTTTCTTCCATCTTGCCTTTTTTTCTCCCCTGGTAAACAAATTTTAACAAGTGGAATTGCAACATCTCCAGTGTTTGTCAATTTGAGCTCAGCCCACACGACGTTATATTCTGCCCTGTAAATTACAGCTGGTTTGATAGCGGCTCGAGATACTTGGTTCTGGGCTATAAACAACCCTCTTGTGATGCAGAAACATGAGAAGTCCTTAAGCCCTTGCTGTTGGAGCTAGTATCCACCACTGTCCTCAGTAAAATCAACAAGCTTTGAGATCTGTGTATCTCCCTTTGCTTTTTCCATTTGTGCCCCACAAAAAAAGTGCACAGCAGTTTCTAGAAGGAAGAACTTCTGTCCTTGCCAATGCTTTCTTATCACAAATTGGGCATAAATGGGGTTTCTCCAAATCATCCTTGTACTCCTAGTAGAATTTGTTTGATTTTCATTTCACTCCCTTTTCCATATATCTTTCCAGTGGATTAAAAGATCCTGGAGAACAGTCTTGTATGGAAGTGAGAGACAGTCCAACACAGGCATTAGCGCTCCAACTCTGGAAAAGCCACCTCCAAGGGGACAGGGCACCTCTGTCAATTTGTCTTACACACACGGGAAAGCAGGTTGAGCTAATGTGCTCAATACTAGTTCAATGAAGGTCCTCGTCTGCATGCACAAGAGAGTAGACTCTAAGGAAAGGGAAATTATATCTGCATTGTGCACTGGTGAAAACAGCTCTGGAAGGATAAATGTATTTCTGGTACCCATATTGTTAACTGGATGTTGATAATTTGGAACGGGTGCACAGAAGAGTAATAAAAATGATCCAAGGGCTTGAAAAAACTAGGATGGAGACTTAGAGAACTCAATCTGCTTAGCTTACTAAAAACAAGATCAAGGGGATGAGTGCAGCGTAACGTATAGGATTCTTCCTGGTTAGAAAATGGGTACTAAAATGGTTTTGTGATTTAGTAGAGAAAAGAATAATAAGAACAAATGTCTGAAGTCAAAGCCAAAGAAAATTCAAATGGGAAATACGAGCTGCTTTTTTTTTTTGTTAACACTAAGGATGATTAACCACTGGAACAAACTACAAAGAGAAGTGGTGGATTCTCCATCGCTTTCATTTCTAATGACTTCATTTTTTCTTCTCAAAAAGGACAAATGCAAACATTTTCCATCAGTTATTTGCATTAGATGATTTGAACAAAGTTCAAATGATATGAATTCTTCCACTGGACCAGCCATTGCCATGATGAATTTCCAGCTCTATTGTGGCAAAATTGTCCTTTTCCTCAATTTGGCCATGAATAAGTAGAGAAACCTAAATCATAAATGGTGCAAATTCCTATGGATTATTTCCGGCAGAGAAGGACCAGCATGAGACTTGTCTGGTGAAGCATAAGACTCAATCAGAAGTGACACTGTCAGGGGTGCACTGGAGTGCTATTCGCTTCTTTCTCAAGTGCTGGAGAGGGAAACTCCCTTTTGCCAAGGCAGCATGCTTGGTCCTCAGAGAGAAAAGGCACTTTCACAAATTAAAAGGCCCAAGAATGGGACCCAGATGTTCCAGGCGATATTGTTCTTAGTAATAATGAATTGCACATGCCAACACCCAGGTTTCCAAGAACTTCTCAGAGAGGGACTTCTTAACTACCTTGTACAGGTGAAGGTAGAGATGCACAGGTTCATCCTGACACTGATCTAACAGACTGGAGTTTGTCGTGCTGGGGAGCTCTGAGTCCCACAGATGTCAGCTGAAACTACTGTCACTCAGCTCCCCTGGAAAGCAGGGATGAGATGTTTGACGTTTGCTCCCAGGCAGGGAGGAAACTGAAAATCAGTGGTCCCTTTTGGAAGTTTTGGCCAGAGTAACACCAGAACAAGGACCAGGAGTTTTCTCCTCTAGTCACTAAAATGTGCTGTTAGAGAGAGAGCTGCATCATGTCCTTACATGATAAAAACTGTAAGAAAGAGAAATTCTACTAAATATTCTTCATTTACTGTCTTCAGATCTTGACACATTCTGTTGGAAGGTCTTGCTGGGTGACCTAGGGGGGAAGCACTTGCAGATGAGTGGCTTGTCCTCAACTATAAAACTTCAGCTGAAATTCAGGTTGCATGAATGTAAAGTGATGTAAAGGGGAGGAAAACCAGTCTTATTGAGCACATGCAGTAACGGGCTCTTAAATATATACAGGAAGGAGCTCTTGGTGTTTAGTAGCTCTCAAAAAAGCAAATCAAATGATAGGAATGACTAGAAAAGAGAAAAATGGGCTACAGAACAGCATTATGCCATTGTATAAACTCATTCATTTTTGTCTTTGCTACAGTGTGCGGTTCTGGTCTCTCCACCTCAAAGGTGAGGAGGAATAAGTGTGATGTGTAGCCTAACTTCTGATTGCAAACCAGGTAACTGGATGGGGACTGGAAAAGCCACGATGACAGAAGGGTATGAGAGACAGTAATGGATACAGAGATGGCACAGAGGAGGTAGAGACAGAGTGCAAGACTTAGGGGACGTTAAGCAAAACTAACTGGTAGTGGCATGAAAACAGCTTTCTCAGAGTCCTTGTTTTCGAAAGACTTGTGTGCAGGCAGACAAGGGGCAGGGCCAGGTAAGAGGCGTGGAGCATCTTTTTTGCATTATGGGGCCAAGTTAACTCACTGGCCCCAAGGTCACTCCAGGTGAAGCAGCAGACGCTGGGTCCTTTTGACAGCGGGTTGTTCAGCATTGCAGGAATGTTCAAGTCAGTGGAGTTTCCAGGAGCTAAGGCTCCCTGTGGACCCAAACAGAGAAGGATCCAGGTTTTGACCTCGTTTGCTCTAACGTAAGGGATTCCCTGCCATGTGATGAAACTAAAACTACCCAAAGACTTTCTCCAGCCAGGTCCATCATTACAGGGCTGCAGAGCAAACCTCTCGACTGCCTGGCCAGTGTAGGAGAGGGCACCCTGACTCCGTGCCCCATTCACATCCTAGCATCTCTGCTGAGAGCACTGACAGCTCCTTTGGTGACACCAGGGAAGAAGGGAACTGCAGTCCATTTCAGAGATGCGTCAGCAAGGACGTGTCTGCAGTGTTGGGGGAATTCCGGGCTATAGTTCCCAAGCTGTCCATGTGAGATTTTACTGCAGGGCTAGTGGACCCCTCTGGGGACTGAGACTGAAACAGGTGCTGTGATTCCTGGTTTGGGAGTTGGCTTTCTGCTGAATTCAGCCAACAGAGGAGATGAGGGACACCAACAAGAACTGCTGTCATGCACTTTATCAGCGTGTCGGCACAGCAGCATGGGGGCTTCAGATGCTCGCGTCTAAATGAAAAAGCTTTTATGTCCAAGAAAGAAGATGCTTTTTGTAAAAAAACCCTTTGCTTCACACAAATCATTAGCTGAAAAATACTCAGGACTATTTCTGCTTGTAGATGCTAAGACACATTCTGTCCTGAATAGATCAGACTGGGAGGTAAGGTCTTCAGTATCCTATTCCCACGAGGCACCCTGATCAAACAAGCCATCTCCCTTCTGCCATCGGCAGCACAGTGCCAACACCACAGCACATGAAGCCCTTGTTAACAAAGCTGGGGAAAGGATGGTGCCAATTACTGAGACTCATAGATTTCATGATGAGTGATTTACATGAGGCTCTGCTTACTGAACACCCTGCAGCCCTAGTTAGAAACCTGTAGCAGCAATAGATGGGAATAAGATCAGGGAATTCCTCAACAGAGGTGTAATTTATTAGCAGAGACCGAACCCCTTAACTTGTTCCAGATTGAGGCTTGTATATTCTGATGTTGGTGCTTTGTGTCAGTGCTGGGTGATCACCCGCTTCTCTCCCAAAGGCCCAAGGTGTGTGGAGGAGGAAAAGCACATCTCTGCGCCTGGGAAGGTCGTGCCCTCAGCCGTGGCCAGCCGTGTCCATGAGTATTAATCAGGCTGAATATGAGAGATTCCCCTGTGCTCCTCCACATCTGCCCTTGGCTCTCCTCCCCCAGGTGCTCATTTTAATACCTCTCAGGCTAGAAGTTTCCTGATGTTTATGGTAGCAGCCAGCTCTTCTCAATCTATGTGCAAATTCAGACACTTCCAGAGGAATGCACATATTTATCATCTGCATCCTGGTAGGGAAAGTTTCCTCGCAAACTTTACTGCCTAGCTCGGCTGCCTTTTGGGAGAGTGTGCTTCTTGGCTTGGTGGGTGAGTCCGAGGCAGGGAAACATCCCTGGTAGGGGCGCAGGAAGAACACTGGGTGACTTTCCGCTGGCTGCGCACTGACAAGGGTATGCATGGAAGCATGGGAAAGATTTATGGGGCCAGTTCTGCCAAACACTTGTGATCCCACAAAAATTTAGCATCGTGTCCCACAGCGCCTGGCAGGATCACACATGTGTTCCCTTCCAAATGTCTGTGGTGGGACATTATTCTCTCCCTTGTGACCTAATGGTCAATGACTTTTATTTCTTGAGCTTGCCTGTTTAATTAAGGAGTTGCTTCTCACCCAAAGTATGGGATAAGCCAGAATGAAAGCAGCATGCTTTTGAGACTGAAATAAAACCCCAAATGTCAGCTCACCCTCCGTGCTAGCTATTAAAGCTGAATGAAGTAGTTGCATTATGATGGTCATGGGATGCCTTGTAGAATGAGCACTATTGTGGGTGAAAACTACTTATTTGACATTTCTCAAGTTGCTTTTAGCATTTCTCCTAAATAAGCCTTTATGCTTTGTCTGAACAGCTGAAGTTGATGCTTAGTAAGAGTCTGGACTGTGCTTTGTCCAAGCACTTTCTATGCTAAATGGCTTCAGTAAACACTTTAAATTTTGAAAGTGAAATAATTGGTAAACTTTCACTAAGGCACCACATGCTGAGGTTATTTAATATCCTGGTATCAATACTATTATCAAACTAAAAGGTAGCATTTCCTGTAGACACAGGATCTCTAAAGTAATTAGCAATCACACCTGAACTTGCTGATCAACACCAAAAAAGTAATGACTAGCTAATTTGCACATGTAAACTTCCTTTTAAAAGCTAGATCATATACAAGCCTCTGCTGATCGAAAGGATGCACCTCCTGATGTAACTTCCAAAGACATCGGTTACAGGCTGCAGAGCGTTTTAGCGTCTCTCACTGCTCATGGAGTAAATGTTTCCCTCCTGGACAAGGTACCCTCTGAGAGCAACACCATTCTCTACATTGCTCTGAACACATCAGTAAAAAGTTTATAACGCAAACTGAACAACAACATGCACCATGGGGTTGTGATCACCGCAAAGAATAATTAATCTGCATATATAACACAGTCATGCAAATAAGCATGCACAGGCTTGGACAAGGTGCTGAGGTTAGACCTTTCATTCAAAATCACATGTGGTCAAAAAGTTTTCTTGGCATGTTTTCCAAGAGAAGAAAAAGTGCTTTTTGACATGACTGCAGGTTGTTGCAATTTTTTATTTTTCACGTTGATAGAAATTCCTGTAGTTTTAACACAGGGATTGGAAGGCGAAATAGAAATGAGAAGCTTTTTGTTGCTTGAATCTGCAGGGAAAAAAATCTGCTTTTTCTTCCCAGATGCTGTTTTTTTTTAAAATGCAAAGCATTTTTTGAATTATATCGGGGAGCTTTTTGGCTCTTCAGTGAAAAGTGGGGAAAATATGAAAAAAAATCAAAAGAGGCAATTTTAGCATTTTATATCAAATGGTGGGAATTCCTTGACTCTCCTGAACAAAACCTCTGCCTGCCGCCCCTGCAGCAAAAAGCTGCTCCTGGGGAGCGACCACCAGGTCTTCCTGCAGCAGGAGGACCCCTTTTGCCAGGCACGGTCAGCACCTTGTCCCAGCCGGAGGATGCTGTGGCTGCGAGGGAGTAACAAGCAGAGAAGGCTTACAGCACCACGAGGCTGCTGAGGTTCTGGAAGGCATAATCGGGAATGTGCCAGATCTGGTTGAGAGCCAGGGTCATGGCTTGCAGCGCCGGCAGGTGGTTCAGAGCTTGGACAGGGATCTCTGTCAGGGCATTATCGTCCAGCCACAGGTGACGCAAGGAGAGCAACCCCTCAAAGCTCTTCTCGGGCACCACAGAGATAAGGTTTGCATCCAGGCGTCTGAGTGGGAAAGAAACAGGGTGGGGATAAGTGAGAAATGGATCTAGCATTGCTTTACGTACCCACAGTGTTATGCAAAGGGAGTTTTGATGCCGAGGCGGGATGGATTGATGGCCAGGGAGATTGGATTAGGCTGTAAATAGTGATTAGCATAAGGAGGTCTCGGTGCAAGGCTCCTGCCTGCGCTTGGAGGTGTTTGACCGCTGCCAAGGATGATCCCGTCTTGATGGCCAGTTAGTGCTGCCAGCTGATGGCAGCTTCTTAACCAAAGCGGTTGGGCTAAGTCCTTTCACATGGACCCACCAGATGGACACCGGCCAGCTGTGGCTTGCAGGCACCCCCCTGAAAAATGAGCATCAAAGCTGCATCCCCTGGGGCCGGGCTTGCTGTGGATCTGCCTGAGCCGATCTGCAGAGGCACAGCCCTATTTGGGGCACCCCACAGCCCACTCAGACCCACTGCTGTGGGATGGGCAGAACAGCCAAACCAAGTGGCTAAAACCCCATTCCAGAAGAAAAGGATTTGTCTGGAAATGCAAAATATGCGGCAGCCCTGCTTTGGGTCCTGCATTTGATCCGGACAGCCAGAGCTACCTGCAAAAGTACCGTGAGCGAGTCAGACCATATGTCATGGCGCAGGAATTAAGCCTGCACTCTCTGTATCACACATGTTCAGGCCTTTCTTTCTCCTTGATTTGCCAATTGCTTTTTTTTTTTATCATCATGGAAACCTTAAGGCGCTTGAATCTGAGGTTTAATTTGGTGAGAAACTTTAATTTTTGAGACTTGTTTTTGTTCCAAAATAGAATGAGAAGCCAAAAAATATTAATCTTATTATGAAAAAAAAGCTAAAAAACTAGGTTTGGGAATCATCTCTCTTAAAGATCTCTTATTTCAACAATGGTGAGCAGGATACAATGTGTATTCTGTAGATTTTAAAATCAAAATATAAGAGGAAAACACTTCAAATTTGGATGAAATACCAGGAACCGATTATACCAAGGAGAAAGAAAATTCTGATTTCCATCCACAGCCAACAGAGCTTATTTTATTTTTCCAAGCTATCTAAAGGCAAGATCTCTGAATTCAAATTGCAAAGAGAAAGCACTTTGTCTCTTATCAAAGCACGAGAGAAGGACATTAACAGAACTGTTATGGCCCAGCCCTCAAATCAACAATCCTCCAAAAAGGAACGTGGTATAGAAATTAGTATTTTTGACTACATAAAGTAATATTTTTGATGAAAGTTGGACACTGGAGCTGACACTGTTTCCCCCTGGCACCAGACCCTTGTCCAAAGAGCACAGACAACCTTTTCTAGTTCACAAACCAGCACCCTGCAATAAACTTCTAGCCTGCAGGAGGAGACCAAATGCCCCATCATGTGCATGGAGCAGGGAAGACCCCAGGTGCAAGCTGTGGTCTCTGCAGTGGGGTAGGGGTGGTATTTCCTGGGTGAAATTCTCAGATGATCCTGGGAAACAGACCTTTTCCTATGCCACAGAGAGAAGCATTTCCTGCAGTGGCTGGTCTGACCTAGATGGACAAAGCTGGAGATTTGTACCTGGTCAAGAAGTGCAGTCAAACCTTCCTGAGACCTCCCTCGGACAACTGTCCTTTAAATGCAGTGTACAACATCACCTCAAACTGAAATGATACCCCAAGGTGGATTAAATAACTATTTCATTGCTCCCATTTTGCCGCATTAATGTGTTTTTCCAAATTGCAATACGCTTGCATTGCTGCAGAGCGGCATTTTCTGGTGCAAGGCTGGTCAGCTGAGAGGTTTTCAGCCAGCTCTGCTGATTCCTCTGTGGATGACAAAAGCACATCTCAGTGCTCAGCTCAGTTGCCACAGGATTTGCATCTTTGCTCAGAGGGCTGACATAAGACAGCGTATATTTTCCTCTTGAAGAGGGTGGGCATGTTGCAAATTCTGCCCCAATTTACCTCCTGCCACCAAGACTGCAAACAAACCAGAGCATAGCATCATTCATCTACCTGAGAAGACAAATCCAAAGAATAAAGAGGAGAAAAGCAAACAGCAACAGCTCAGGGTAAGATTAAAGACTCTATTTGAAAATGTTCATCAAAACGTTTTGGGACAAACAAGAACTTTTTGACCAAAATTAAAACTTGTGTGGGAAACGCTAATCTTTCCTTGATTTTTCCATTCCTTCTTCAGCATAAGAATTGTGTTAGTTTTTGGCACCATAATCTGTTTTTTCAAGGAAAAAAAAAGAATTACTGCTTACTTTTCTCAGAGACATTCTTTCTTACAAATCCCTATATGTTTACTGAAAATTGTTTTAAAGTGAATGCTCTGTTTCAAGTTTAATTAATTAAAGAACAGACAATGAAAATATCCGCTGAGAATAGTTATAATTTTTCAAAACCAAATTAAGCTTTCAGAAATGGAGATGCTAAAACAGAGCCAAGGGCTGGTACACCATGCTGAGCAGGGATGGTTTGTGGCGAGGGAGCGCGGTGGCCCCATGATTGTCTAGCTTTATGTCCCACTTTGGTCATGAACTCCTGGGCGAAGCCACAGATGTGAGCCACAAGGGAGTTTAGCTTCAGTGTGACGGTGTCCCAGGTCTTGGGGAAACCATTAATGTTGATGGATTTGCTCCATGGCTATTTAGTGTATGCTCAGGAAAGGCACTTTTTTACATCCATGGTCCATAGGTATGAGAGAAGTGCCAGTGAGGTAGCATGGGTCCTTGGTGGACTTTTTTGAGGTACTCGGACACCCTGTCTTTGTGGATCCCTATGGTTAGTACAGGGGCAACAACAGATTCATCTAAGGAGTTTGTTAACACTCCTGGATGCCCACTAGCTTTGGACACGCTGCAGCTCCAAGCCAGGCTCTGCTCCATGTCTCCACACCCTGTCGTCAACAAGAGGTCACCTCTGCAAGACTCAAATGAACCCCAACTCTTCTGTCTCCTCACCTCTGCAGGGGCTGCCTGGTGGCAACGTGGCATGTTGTGATGAGTGTGGCCACCGTCCATGAGACACTATTTGGAGAGCAGCGTGCTCGGGGAGTGTTGGTGAGCTCCTGCCACATAATTGCTGCCTTAATCTGCTCCAGAATGTGAAAATCAGACCCCAGCCAGATTCCTCAGTGGAGTGGGAGACTTTCTGCTGGTTGCAATGAGCTGGACAAGGGCCTGAGCAATCTTAGAAACAGCAGCCTGCTTGGACCACAGCACAGCAAGATGCACCTATCTGGAGCTAGTGAAGTTAAAATTAGGAACAGGGAAGTGTCCAGGTGAAGGCATTTCACACGCAGCATGACGGGCAGGATTCCTTATGTGCCTTCACAGCACTGACAGGGGAACAGGGAGCATGGGCTAAGTAATGGCTGCGTTCCTGGTACCAAAAGGTCTCCAGGTTGTTTAATTGCTCCTCAGGGAGTTGCTGGCTCTTTCTGGAATAGAGGCACATTCTTTCTAATAAAAGCTGTGCATGTGGGGATTGCTAATTGCTATGGCTTTCAGACAGCTCTCCACTCTCTTCTGGAAGGAGAAAAGCTGAAGTTCTTGGCACAGAGTTGTTAGTAATTATATCAATTATACTAAACAAAAACCAACCCAACAGTTCTCTCCTTTCTTCAGTGTGTGACTCTGGCTCCGTAAGTGTTTTGTGTTATGATTTATACCTAAGATAATTGGGCCGATTAGTGGGTAAATGGGACAGCGCAGGCTGGGGCTGGCTCCTCACCTTCCACGGAGATGTTTTAATCTTTATTTCACCAAATCACTCAGTTGGTTTTCCTTGCAAGTATTAACCCATTTGTTGCTTACAGAGGAAGATGCCTCTTTCACAGAACTGCTGGATGGCTTAGGAGTGGGACTTCATCTCACGCCTGCTGTCGAGCAGTGCTGTAGGTCTGAGGAGCGGATGAGACACACACAGCGGTCTCCAGATGTCTGCACAGAGAAGATTTCCAAGTGACTTCACAGGCTCAAGCAAGGCACTGGAGAACATTGTCCTGTCTGTTGCAGGCAGAAGGAGCTGATTTTAAGTGGGGCATTCAAGAACAACAGCACATGAAAATCACCAGCTGCTTGAAAGTCGCAGCTTCTGGCTTTAGACCTGCATCTACTGCTGATAGTTATGGGGCAATTATATGACTTCAACATGACACTTAGCCAAAAGTCCTAAAAGTGCCTGGAATCACCTCAGATTTTACTCCATTTTCTGTTTTAGGGACTACAGGGATGGGGAGAGAGGGAGCTGCCTGGGAAGAACATCAGAAGTCCCTTGGCTTTTGGTCTGAGGCATTGCCTGTGTCATCTTTGTTCTTTGAGCAGCTGTTCACGTCTGTGCTGAGCCACGGAGAGAGGAGCAGGTCAGCATCAACACAAGTGTGTCTGAGCCCCACCACTGCTGCCTTTGCTGCTGCTGTAGCCAGTGGCAGCTCTGGGGAGCCAAAGGAGCCGGTGTGGGGTGGGAAAGGGAAGCCTTTCCTTGGGCAGGACAATGCCAGGTAGCCTTTGTGTGGGTGCAGGGTTAAGAGCCCAGCATGCCTTTGAAAAGCCACTTCATTGCTTTGAGCATTGTCTGTATTTGATAAAGGCTTCAGGAGGAATTGCCTGCCTTCTTGCCAGGAACAGTCCAGATATGATGCTAGGATCAAAAACATTCCTAGAAGGAACGCAACAGTTAGGGAAGGACGTTTCTAATGAGGAAAGGTCAAGAGCGGGAGATTTCTCCTTCCCAGTGTGCAGAAGATAAGCCAATGCAATCAGTACAGCCCTTCAGGAGGTCCAGGTGATGGTGGTGGGGCTATGTGCAGCTGCCAGTGCAGTGAGCATGTCATAAGTTTTGTATTAATTCCGACAGGTCAAGCTATGATCTGAGGTCTTTTGTTTCCTGTGCCACAGACCCAGCAGTTTCTAAGAACTGTCTTGTTCCAAGAGCTTCTTCCAGAGCATTTCAGAGGATGTACAAGTGCATTTCCTAGACATCTGTAAGCACATGCATCCTGCTGTCTGTAACATGACTGGCAGAAGTGTGCAGCAGTGGATAACCAGAAACAGTCTCTCTGTTCTGTAACAGATGTGGTACAAATCTTAGGCTATGACTGGCAGAAACAACTTTGCCCATATCTTTCCAGTTCCTTCTGGCTGTGGAGCATTTACAGGGGGAGCTGCAGCCTGGAAACCAAAAAAAATGTACAATGCCATGCTGTCAGGAAATATCCCGACTTTTGCTGCTGTTCTTCCTTCGTTGCACACAGTAGAGCCAGCCAGCAGTCTGTCTGGATGCCCTATACAAACTATGTGCAGTAACTGGTCTGCAGGATGGAGTCTGTGATGTTCTTCCGCTGCCCATAGCCCAGTCACAACAGGACGCTGGGACCTCAAACTCCAGTCCATCCTCCCAGCATTTTTGGCAATATCAAGGCTATTATTTCCCTTGATAAAGTTGGAGAAATCTTGCCACCAAAGATCATAGGCAGCATTGGGTGGTACTGGGCTGGGCTGTTCTCTCTCCAAACAGGGGAGCTCCTCTGCATCTTGAAGATCTGTCAACAGCAGAATATAGGACATAAAGAAGGGGCAGTCTGGAGAGAGAGCTGTGACCCTCGAAGGAGTGAGGACTGACCTGGCAGCAGTGGGAGGAAGAGCTGGTTGCCCACCCCTCCCTGAGACCACCCCTTTCTCAGGGAGCGAGGTGCTTGCTGTCTTCCCTGGCCCCAGCGTGCATGTGTGTCGGCTGAACAGAGCTGATCTCACCAGAAATGTCTAATTGGTGCCTTCAGGCAATCATGTCTCTCTTCCTGTCTGAGTTTATCTTGAAAGGCTCGATTGAGTTACCTTCTATCCCATAATAGGATCTAAGTTCCTTGTAGTAACATAAGAAGGAGATGATGTCACTGCAGCTAAACTTCTCCGATAACTTACTAATGACTGGGGCCAACACCTCAGCTCCTTTCTCAGGCAAAACTCCCAGACGCACTGAGTCAGTACCTGGCTTGTGAGCTCCCGGGGAACTCGCCACGCAAGGAGCTGAGGGCACAGCAAGGGAGGACGGCTCCGGAGCCCTGCAAAGCTCTAAGGCACTCTGTGCCCCTCTGCCACACTCCCCTGCAAGCCAGCTCCACGTGTGCTGCTTTTTCTGCCAGGCGCAGCACCCAATGGGGCCCAGACACACAGAGGCAGGAGGTTCTGGGACCCTGAGCCTGCCCAAATAACCCAGGTGAAGAGCAAGGGCTTCTTCCATCAACTGATACCAAATGGAATAGGAGAAAGGCAACTGGGGTCTGCAGTGCTAACCTGGAAGGTGGGAAACCGGGTTCAATTTCCACTCTGCCTATCATGCCCTTGTGGTCATAACGTACAGCAGATACAGTGGGAGAATGGACCTGTTGGAGTGGGTCCAGAGGAGACCACAAAAATGCTCCGAGGGCTGGAGCACCTCTGCTACGAGGACAGGCTGAGAGAGTTGGGGCTGTTCAGCCTGGAGAAGAGAAGGCTGCGGGGAGACCTTAGTGCGGCCTTGCAGTGCTTCAAGGGGGCCTATAGGAAAGATGGGGACAGACCTTTTTGTAGGGCCTGTAGTGATAGGACAAGGGGTAATGGTTTTAAACTAAAAGAGAGTAGATTCAGGCTAGATATAAGGAAGACATTTTTTACAATGAGGGTGGTGAAGCACTGGCACAGGTTGCCCAGAGAGGTAGTGGATGCCCCATCCCTGGAAACATTCAAGGTGAGGTTGGACGGGGCTCTGAGCAACCTGATCTGGTTAAAGATGTCCCTGCTCATGGCAGGGGGGTTGGACTGGATGACCTCTAAAGGTCCCTTCCGACCCAATCCATTCTATGATTCTATGAATGACACATTATTGAATAGGTAAAACATTGCCTTGTAGGCCTGCTCCACCTGGGCTGTCTGCCCCTGCCGCAGAAGAGCTCACAGCCCTCAAGCAAGACTTGCAAGAGTTCCCTAGCTCCACTTGCAGACTAAAAACTCTTGTGAAAACCATCCCAGGCAGTGAATAAAGGTTCAAGACGCAAACATATTCCCAGTTGGTTGTGGAACAGAACTTGGTGGAAAAGTTTGCAGGGCTCTGTTTGGACTGCAATGAATCTTCACTCCTGACTTAATGGGACATGTACCTCTGGGAAGCCCTCCACGAGGGATGCTCAGGAAATGAAATCAGAGTAATACCTAGACTCCACAGAAAGTGCCTTTGGTACAGACAAGAGGGCTTTGTTATCCCCAGTTGCAGACACCTCCAAAACCCCTCAGGTCAGAACCGTACAAGAAGGATTGCCAAAATCTCTGTGCAGCTACAGAAACTGCTGACAGTTGGGCAGCTGCACTCCACCACTGTGCCGACTCCCCGACCAGCCCTCTCCCTGGGCGCCTGGCGTTGCCCCCCTTGCCCATGGTGCCAGGCACAGGGAAATGGAGAAGGTACAGAAAGCAGCCAAAGGCTAAGCAGAGTGGCTCAAAGGCCCACCAAGCAGTGCGGGTCCTGCATATTTGCTGGGAAATATGGTGTTTGTCAAGCAGGCAAGCTCGTTGGAAAGGATAAAGGAGAGCTTCCCTCTTGGGGAAGGAACAAGACACTCTACTCTCTGGGGAGAGGGGTCTGAACAGGTCACGGTGCCCAAAGAGATCCCCCAGGGCCAAGCATGTACTGGGACAGAAGAGCCAGCTCACACGTTGAATGCACGGGGACCAGGGACAGACCAGATGCATCACAAGGTCCCTGTCTAGCAGTGGGGACCTGCAGGGGTGTCACAGCTGGGTCCATGTCTGCCTTGTTCCATTCACTCTCCACTCAGGACCTGACATGGAGATAGGGCTCCAGATGTCCAATCTGTGGTGTCACTCAGGCAGTCATTGCTAGACTGGTGGTTATTTTGTTTTGATGGACACTTGGGTGGGAACCGCCTCCTGTTGAGGTGCTGGACTGTACCCTGGTGTGTTTGAGTGCCTCCTTGTGATCCACAGAATCCCCCGTGACCTTCCAATGCAGCCAGCTTTGTTTTAGAAATTAAATAACCCTCACCCTTATAGCTCATAGACTATACCAGGGAGAAGTGCTGGCCTTTGCCAAGAACCTTGAGCCTTGACGGTCATGCGTGTGGTGCATCACTTCTCACTGAACACGTGTGACCATCTGCTGGCCAGATGTTGTCCTGGAGAAGAGTGCACAACAGCTCTTCATCTCACCAGGGCCTGAGGCCCTCTGGGCTTGGCCCCTCCACAAGTTACTGGGCTGTTTTAAACAGCATGGCAGCCATGAGCCCCCCAGAGCTGACACAGGGGTCTGTGGGACTGTCCCCTGGCCCCTCTCTGGCTGAGGGGATCCTCCGTGGGCAGACACAGTAGTTTTTGAGCTGCACCACAGCTGCAGGGCACTGGAAAGCTCTTCTGCTCTTTCTGGCAGCTGGGGCTGCTTTGGAGGTGTAACACTGAGTTGCGAAAACAGGGCACAGTCTGCTTGGCCGGGATTTGGAGCTAGCTGTCCAGTGCTGCCGTGGGCTCAGTGTGACCCTGGACAAGTTGCTTGGCTTTCCTTTGCCTCCTCCTTCCTCTGTACAAAGGGAACAGCAGCTTTGCCCTGCACTCAAGGGGCTGTGAAGGGAGCTGCCTCTCTTCGAGAATGGTTAGCACTGCAGATATTGCTTGGACCATCTACAGCCTGGGCTAGCGGGGACCTCACAGGTCACTACACTGAGCTCCTACTGCCAAAGATACCGTGTCTGATAGGGCCTGTCATGCACAGGGCTGGCTCCTGCTGCTCCTAACATTTTGTTTATGCGCATCATATCACTTGGCTAAAAATTAACTTGGTGTTCATCCTACCAACACAGCTAGGGATTCCTATGCCTTACTTTATCAGGTGAGACAGCTCTGTACTTTTCATCTCTGAGTCTCACTACACTGACCATGCTCCCGTCCACCTTGCCGTGGAAGGAACTTCTTGAAGTCAGGGTTATGAAAGAGGCAGAGAGTTAAAGATGAGAGCAGACTAGGGGCCATGGCTGTGTCTTGCATAGAGGACTGAATGATGCATAGATGGGTGCCAGTTTAGATATGTTGTTCATTTCTTGCTTGCCTTCCTATCCGCAGTTTACCTGAAGCTTCTCTGTGGTTCATCAAGAGTGCTTACACATTCAATGCATGTAACATCTGGGACCCATCTTCCTTTTGCACTGACACATCTACTGTATGTAACATCTGGGACCCATCTTCCCTGCTGTGCGGCTGTATCTACTGTACGGAACATCTGGGACCCATTGTCCATCTTCTCTATTGAGTCGTCACGAGGGAAATGCAGCATGCCCTGGGTACTTATGTGTATAAGCGAGTGAGTTAAGGTTCATGGGTCCCCATAATAAAGGTCAATGGAAAGCACATTGGCACTTACTATGTGACTCATATGCAAGAGTGTGTGTGTGGATTGTGGATGTGAGCTGTGATTATCATTTCTTTAGTGTCTACAATGTTCTAGGCACTGGGAAGGCAGTCAAGATAGCATGTGCCTCTTCCTGAAAGCTATTACAGCCTGACATGGGAACTGACAGTGCATGTGAGAGGGGTAGGAAGATGGAATTATGTTTCTGTGTTTTTCAGAGTCTCTTTTGAGGGATGTTTGCTTTTTGAAAGGTGGGTGTGGGCAGAGAAAGGTGGGAACTGTATAGATAGATAAGTGACCACCTGTTTCAGCTTGGTGTGAATGATCTTTTGAGTGTTTATCCAAATGGAGCTCCTGGTTGCCACACTGGATTGCTAGCAGTCAATATAGAAAAGTTCAGAGGTGACTACAGTACATGATGGGCATAGCCATGGTATAACCTCTGCTAAGCTGCTAGAAAAATACAGATCAAGCCACCCAACCTGTGCTGTGACCTCTTCACTTGGGAGCACAACCCCAGAGGTGCTGGGGCACACCAGGGGTGTCACTCATCATCACCCCCTTCCAAGTGGTGCCATCCACAAGCTCAGTGAATGGGAAAATTAGAAAGTGAATTCTCAAGAGAGGAATTGACTCAGGGGATCGTCATGAACATGATTGCCCAACTCAAGATCACTGCGAGCTGAAGAGCCTACTCTCTACATGTTCCAGGAAAGGATTTCAAAAGCTGTGAAAACATGAATCTGCTGCTCTTTACACACAGTGTACACAGGTAAGGCATCTGATGCAGTCAGGGGTAGAGTTTCTATGTCTGCTGACACTATTCTTGGGAGGAGACAGCATTTTATGCAGACACCTATTTTTCTGTATTATTTGCCAGTTCTGCCACACCATAAAATAAGTTAGAGTGACTGAAGTTCATTAAACTTTTAGCTGTTAGTCTGACAAACAACACGACACTCTTGTCTTCCTGGGAGATGAATCCAGGGGTCCTTCACAGCATGGGCACTCACAAGCATGAGCCATATGGACATTTCCCTTACATAAACTTCACATCTCATTGCTCAAAGCCAGGGAGTAATGGATGAAGGACAAATGGAGGCAGGGATTTATTTGGCCACGGCTAAAGAGAACTGTTCCTTGAGGATGATACGTTCAACAGCTTGTGTGTGGTCTCTAAATCTTCCTCTCAAAAAAAGCTATTGAGATCATTGTAGTGGGGTAACCACATTGCATTTCATGCTTTTTTACTCCTAAGCAGAAAAGGCTCTAATCTGACCAGCTGAGTTCCTCCCACTGACAGGAAAAAAACATGTCTGTGATGTACCCAGTACCCATGTCAGAAGCTTTTCTCATTTCTGACTTACCCTCAGAACAATGGTTACAAATTCAAATCCCTCCAGCTCTGGAGTGCAGAGAAATTCCTCTCTTGTTAATGGGTAAGCTGCTCCTCACACTTGTATTTTTGGGCAAGACGATCTCCTCTGATAGCTTTCTCTGAGGGCTACACAAGTGTGTGCTGGGTCCTGCGCACAGGGCCATGGGGGAGGAGAGATGCTCAGCTCTGCTTTGGTACCCATGCTCTCATGGTGTGTGTTAGCTTGGTGATCTGGTTTTGCCAGATAAGAGTGGGGGGTGGGGAGAGGGGCATTTTTTTGCTCTCCAGGGATAGGAAAAACACACCTCACCCAACCTTATTCTCACAGAACTTGAAACCAATTGTAGGGTCTTTCCGTAGCCAGAAGAGAAAACCAGAGTCCTCCAGAGAGTGAATCACCCCTCCAGACAAGGCTCTGAGATAACAGGGATGATTCACCCTCTGGAGATGCTGATCATTTTCCACTGCTGACTAGCTGAGATGAGTAATACCTAGATGGCTACGGTCAGAGGAGACAAATCCACCTGGTCTGCCTGAGGGAGACGTGGGCACAGCAGAAGCTTACCTGAAGGGAAGGAAGGTTGTGTAGCGAGGCCATGGAGGATGACTCAGAAGAATTTGATTACCCTGCTGATGGTATCTTAGGATCTCCCACCATGAGGGAAGGATCTAGCACCCCAGTCGTAGCAGAGGCATGAAGACCCCAGCCTCCTGGTCTCAGCCACTTGACTTCCCAACTACAAACCTAGCCTGGGCTGCTCCATTGTAATGCCAAATGCCAGCGTGGCTGATCCTGCTGCTGTTCTTTGAGGGCTGCAAAGGGGAGGCAGTGAAGCTGCTTGTTGGGTCCTATCAAGAACACAGTGACCAAGCCACAGTTTTTGCCCCTGTGAAAGAGGGTGATGCACTTTCTGTCAAGTGGATTTACCAATGGCTTTTGAAAATGTGTTATTGCTCATCACTGCAGTAAAAATGCTGGTGCTCTTCAAAGATCCTGGGGAACACTCCATAAACAACATGGGCAGACAAGCTGAATGGCAGAGAAAGCTGCTGGAATAAGAAATAAGGTCCAGCCACACACTTTGTTTCCCAGTCTGGGATACTCTTGAACCCAGACCAGGGATTTGGAACAGGTCAGTGTAAGCAGAGGAAGAACTCCAAAATCTGAATCTTGAACTAGATTTGTATTTTAACGCAGCTTTTTCTCCTCAAACCTGGTCTGATATTGCCAAGCTATTGCTGCCAGCCCTGGTGACAAGCACAGATATGCAGTGACAGCTCAGGCTGATCACGCCCTGGGTGAAGTGGAGAAAAGAGTGAGCAAGCAGCAGGTTGGATGACAGCCTGTGGTACACGGAACCAGAAAAATCTTGTCTGCCCAAAGCCTACGCCAAAAAGCAGTAACTCCTCTGAATTTGGCTTATCATTGCTGAACCAAATTACATAGAGGAGGAGAGCCCCAGCCCCTTCCAGGGACATCAGCCCACCTGAAGCCAAAGAAAGAAAACACAACTGTAACGTTTCATCACTAGCTGTGCACTGGCTCAACGACACAAGCTAAACAGCAGCCAAACTTCAGCAAGGACTCACCACACCATGGCTACATCACTGCATGAAAGTTACCTGCAGTACATCCAGATGTGTGGCATGCCTGACTGCAGTGTTCACTTGGATGCGGTAGACATCTGCTCTTGGCCCCTCCTAGACTTTTTTCTTTGTAGAAATACCATTAAACACTTCAAATGCCAAAATGGAGACCAGACTTCTGAAAACAAGAATGGGAACAAAACTCCACTGACTTAGCTGTGCTCCTCTCCCGAGCTCCTGCTGAGAAGAGGTGCCTCAGGGAAAAGAGGGGATTTCAGAAATGGGGCAGGAAGGTTTTGAGCAGCAAGTGTCCTCTAGAGTGGAAGGAACTTCTTCAGCACACTGCCTGCATGGTGACACTTGTTCTGGGCTCTCTTCCCTGCTGCAGGCATGCTTTCTTCTGCAAAGTGGTCTATAACAGGTGAAATTCAAGGTCCTGTGCTCTCAGCAGCAGCAATCACCAAGAAAGTACTTGCGGTTGCTTAGTTTCAGTCTATCTTCAGAGTTGCCATTAAGAATTACCTCACTGCTCTTCCTTGATCTCTTTTTTATTGTGCTCCAGAAACCTGTAGCACGTAAAACCTCTAGACCCTGTAGCGAGTAAATTATGTTACAGGACTGAGGTGGTCTTGCCACAAGACAGCTTCTATGCCAACAGATTGTAAGTCACTGCTGTGTTATGCCGACTTTATAGATTTCTGGTTTTTCCATAGCTTTTATCCTTTAAAAACCCAATGGAAACACCACCTTTCTAAACCTTACTGCGTCACATGTGATTTATAGAGAAGAATATTGCTGTTAACAGCAGACTGTCAAATCTCAAATAGATCAAAGAAGTGAAACGAGGAATGAATTGACTGAGCTCTTCAGGCCATGCTGATTCCAAAGTAATTTTTTTCTTCCTTCTGTCATAAGAATTTATATGCTTGTGAGAATCTGATCAGGTGGGAAGAGCTTTCCTCCTTTGTCTACATCAAAGTCCACATGTTCTCAAATTGCCATAAGTCATTCTTTGCATTTTAATCTCCGGCCATATGTATAAAAATAATTACCTGCCTTGAGGGACAGGGGATGAAGTAGTCTTTGTTGCACTTCCATAAGACTCCAAAAGGTTCCTGCTAAAGGTATCAGAGAAGTGAACCAATGGGTTGGAGGGACAGGATTATTTTAGTTAGAGGAAAAATTAACCTGTACGCATGGAGTGTACATGTCAGGCTGATTTAGCACTAAGAGGTTATGAGTGAAGTAAAGCTGGAGTGAAATCAGAATATAGTCATCCTACTTGGCACTGGTGAGGCCGCACCTCGAGTGCTGTGTTCAGTTTTGGGCCCCTCACTCCAAGAAGGACATTGAGGTGCTGGAGCGTGTCCAGAGAAGGGCAACGAAGCTGGGGAAGGGTCTGGAGCACAAGTGCTGTGAGGAGCGGCTGAGGGACCTGGGGTTGTTCAGCCTGGAGAAGAGGAGGCTGAGGGGAGACCTCATCGCCCTCTGCAACTGCCGGAGAGGAGGGTGCAGCGATGTGGGTGTTGGTCTCGTCTCCCAAGTAACAAGCGATAGGACAAGACGAAACGGCCTCATGTTGCGCCAGGGGAGGTTTAGATTGGATATTAGGAAAAACTTCTTCACAGAAAGGGTTGTCAAGCACTGGCACAGGCTGCCCAGGGAAGTGGTGGAGTCCCCATCCCTGGAGGTATTTAAAAGACATGTAGATGAGGTGCTTCGGGACATGGTTAGTAGTGGACAGGTACGGCTGGACTTGATGATCTTAAAGGTCTTTTCCAACCAAATGATTCTGTGATTCTATGATATAATGGGAAATGATATTTGTAGAAAACATGAAACTGCTTGCAGTGTTTTTAAGAACAATGTGTATGACAGTTTGCCCTCCAGGTTGCATCCTATCAGCTTGTGAAGGCATCAAATCCTTCTGCAGGACAGATGAAAAGAGGACAGACACTGCTGTCATGTAAGCATCTGAGATGGGAAGGTGGTGTTAGCAGGACCAGTGCTGATGGGACTGGAGTCCCCTTGAGGGAGACTGTGGCTGACTTCAGCTGGGAACAACAGATTTGTGGCAGAGTGGCAAGTGAATCCTGCAAATATTTCAGAGGGGTGCAGTGAACAAAGACTGTGAGGGAGAAAGAAGAACTAAAATGAGGGCAAGGACAGCTATCCCAGGGCATGGGACCTATTGCGCTGTCGCCCACCACCTGTGTATGGTTGCAGCGGTGATGGCTAACTGTGAACTGGGTGCATTGGCCACCAGGTAGCAGGAAATGGTTTGCTCTATGTGACTGACACATGCTGACATGGAGGGAAGTTCTCTTACTTATCTACAGTTGTTTCCCCAGTATGCTGCACACAGAAGGAGTTGCCAGGAAGGAGAACACAGATGAAGACAGAGTCACAGGTTTTTTTCCTGGGCCCCTTTGCTTTAGCAAACACTCCATCAAGCCCAACAGCAGGAAAGTCAATCCTTTTGGGATACAGGGCTAATGAACTGACCGCAAGGGCTGAAGCCAGTGTTTCCTAGCATTATGGTGCATCTTGCCTGGGAGACAAAAGAAAACTTAAAGTGCATTGTGGAAAGAAGACAAGAAGAGCCAGGCCTCATGGTGCAGGATCTTTAGGCTTCACTCCTCATGAAGGGAAGTACCACTGCTGCTACTGGGGAAAGGGAACATCACAGGGCAGGGAGTGGGGCATGACTGAGGGATAGGAGGGACTGATGGCAGAGGAAGAGGTGAATGCAATGGGGAGATTTGTTGAAAAGTGGCCGGGAACCATTTTCCAAATCCCGTGTGCCACAGTTGGTTTCTGTGCTTGCAAATGCAAGGGTGAAGTGGGGTGTGGGGTATGGGAAGCTGCTGGGGCAGCAACAGCTGTGGGGAAATCCCACGCTCAAGGCTGGTCCAAGGCCCTGACTGTTGCTGATCACTTGGACCAGGCAGAAATATCTGCAAATTACTTTATTGGACTGAATGGGCTTTGCAGACCTTTAGCCAAGACACCAGACTTCTAGTTCCCTCTTTTCCCAAATTTTAGTATTGATGGACTATGATTTGCATGCTCTATCTCCTCCGGAGCAGGGTTACCAAATGTTTAAATGTTTCTGGACAAATCCCTGCACGTGCAGGCCAGGGAGCTAGAGCTGTGGTAATCTCCCTGATTCAAATGCCATGCTCAGGGACCAGGGACTTAACGAGGATATCAAGTTTGATACACAGGTGGGTATCACAGCTAGAAGCCATCTCAGCTATACTCAGATGTCTCCTTTTGAACTGTGTGTCCCTCTCCAGCTGTGAATGGAGCGGACCAGGCACTGCTGTGAGTGATCCATCTCTGAAGGCAGGTGCCTACTTTCAGGAGATGATTTTCTTCCCCAGTGCATCTACTTCTCTCTCTTGACTAAAGGGTGCTGCTCAGACACATGGAAACCAGCCCAGCTGGCGACTCCCACACTGCTGGTGTCCCACTGGGGGGCTAGATGACATAACGTGTGTTAGCATCTCCATGCCAGCTGTGTCCATACTCTTGGGGCCTGGGGTCTACATGAGGTCACATGCAGCCACAATTCTTTGTGGGAGGAGAAATGAGCTACCACAGGGAGGGAGATAAACAAGTGGATGACTTTATCCAGCAGGGAGAAATGTGACTCTGGAAGCTTTGTGCTTATGCTGCTGTGTCTTACTGGGTCAGAAAACCTGCTCCTATCCTAGGGAGGCCCAAAGTCTCTCAAAATGCCAGTAATTAGCTATTAGTGCAGTTCCGCCCCAGTCTGGAGGAGGGAACTCCAAGGAAATGCACAGAGCTCTGGCATTCATGGCCATAGGCTAGAAATCAGATCACCATGCTGAAAGCACAGGCTGGTGCTGTGGAGCTGAACTACAGTGGTAACTTCAGGAAAGCTGCACTGGGCCACTCAGAAATCTTATCCTCCTGGAGCCCCTGGCCTCAAAGCCAGGTGAGAGAAGCTGTGATGACTGTCCTGAGGCCACCACATAGCCACCCGTACTGGAAAAGCTCTGACACTCTGCTGGCTGGCACTAATTCCCCCGTCCCTCTTCAAACTGCTGTAGGCAACACCCACCCAGACGAGCCAGGCACATGCTAAGCACCTTCCCAAAGTGCTGATCTGCGAGAAACTCCAGAAAGAGCCAGCCATTCTCATCACTTTCTGTAAGTATTTGAAAAAGTAAAACCAAGAGTTTATCTTGATCTCTTAATCCATCGGGTTTCTTTTCTCTTTGCTTTCTCTACCTCTGCAAGCCTGGTAATTATAATTTATAGCACCTGCTCACTTTGAAATACCTTGGACTCCTTCTGCCTGGCAGAGGAACAGACACAGTGCCCATCTGCTTTAGGTAAGTGCTCACAAACCACAAAGTCGTTAATTAGACTGACACACGACTCTTCCAGAATACACATGGTATGTTGTTACTGCACCTATAAACCACTGGTAACCAGATACACTGCCAGGGGATCACAACTGGATCAGAGCATTACGTAAAGCCTTGGCACCCCTTGCAGGGCTCAGAGCTTTGCCATCAGGTGTGGGTGTTCTCTCTAATCCTCCCCACCGGGCTTCCCAACACGCTTCCCAGATAAAGCAAGCCTGCTGCAAAGCAGTTCCCTCACACTTGGTAGGAGGCTCAGTCTCCAGAGCTTTGCATTCTCTTAATTTGAAATCCAAATTCCTCTTTGTATTCACCTAGTGATCCCCGCCAAGGTCTCCTTCCTGAGAGCCCGGGCTCCAGGCAGCGATGCCTCCACATCCTGTAGCTGACAGGGAGCAGGGCAGGTCTGATTCTGGCCCCACGGGCATGGCTGCAGCTTCAGAGAACCTGTGATGATGGGTGTTTGTAAGGACAGGTGTGTCTGATGTGGATGGGGGTATTTGGGTGGATTTGTCACTTGCCTCCTCAGGCTGGCTGGCATCCATGGGGCAAAGTGAATCATGAACACTTCTGGTTGGGAAGTGCTGAAGCTCCATAGTGGGTGCTTCCCTCTGGAGGAGGGGTTGCCCAGACCATGTGAAGTCCCTGATGAGTGATACTTGGTGATACGCAGTAAGCCAACCTGGAGCAGCCAAGCTTTGGGTCAGCACATGAAGTGACAGGGAATGGGTGTCCTAGACCTATGAATGCCCTTGGCACAGAGTTATGTTGAATGACTGGAAACCTCCACCTGATTTGCCGGTCTTCCCAGCACCTGTGTTAGAGTTTGCAGGAGTAAGCCCTGTTAGCGTGTTCGAAGTATTATTTGCCAAAACTCAGGACTGCATCTTCCTTGGTTAGAAAAGGTACTGGGGGGATCACACAGGGCAATAGGAACATCCTCTTGGAGAGCATCCACAGGGGAACGTCCTGACCCTCCCATCTCACCTAAACTTGCCTGAATCTAAAGTCAGTTTTTTGGCATGCTCTTTGTCCTGTGAAGGACTGGAGTTCCAGTAACTTAGGTTCCCTGTGAGTCAGTATTCATCATCTAGGCTAGTTAAAATTAGTGCCCTCCTGTTGCTGGTTCCTGCACCACAACACGTCCTTTGTGGGTGACACCACACCTGCCATGGAAAATCCTGCGCACCTGAAGGTCATGGGTTGGCTGCTTTGAGAAGGTTCCTTGCATGAAGACAGATCTTGACCAAATCAGAAGGGAAGGCAGGGGGAGGCCCACAGAGGGAGAGCAGTGTAAGCGTGGTCTTTGTGACACCTGGCTAGTGTTCCTCCTCCCTTATTTCTGGTCTTCTAGAGACAGATGTGAGAGCAGGACCCAGGCCATGTTAACACAGAGCTCCTGCTTCCTCTCCTCGGAGGTGGAGTCCTTTGTTCAGCCTGCCACAGAAAAAGCTGTGTGGGAAGGCATGCAGGGTGCATGCGCAATGCAAGAGGGCTCCGATGTGGACCAAGCTTTCCTAGGGCCAAGGCACTCTGGAGAGTTGGGTTCATGCCCTGACTGTGCCACGGACTCTGATCATTCTGGGCAGGAGACTCCTACTTCCCTGTGCATCATCCCTCAATAAAAAGGAGGAATAACTTTCCTTCTGCTCTCTGAGTGACAATGTTTATTGGAGTTTCTTTCTGCCTGGACTTTCCTCTCCTTGAGCATGTGTGGTCAAGTTGATCTCCTGCTGTTAGACACTCCCAAACTTGCTGCAAACTTCCTAGCTGGTACCATGACCTCACAGCATGCATCTTGCGGGGCCCGAGGAGCGTCTGGCTGCCTGCACTGTCCAGCACTCCCAGCCAGCAAGCAGAGGGACTTCAGTGCAGGCCTGAACAGGCCTCATGCCTGGGACTGCAGCTTGGACCCCAGCAGTGCAGCAAGGGACCCAGCAGTTCAATTCCAAGTGCTACCAGGGCTTGGGTGCATGTGTCCTATCTCAGCGGGTATCCTCTCTGAATCCTCAAAAGGCAAGAGAGCTGCCACCTTTGGAGACAACTGGAGTTTATTAAATCATTATTTTTTTATTTCCTATCTCAGAGTCTCCAGTGACACGTTAGGTTTTTGCTACACTTCAGCTCTAACTTGGTGCTGTGCAGGCAGAAAATACCAACCTCTCTCTGTCCCACAGTGGCTAGAAGCATCCCCTCCTGTCCCTCTTGTTTGGCCACCTCATCTCTTGAATTGCCTGGTAAGTCCTACTGGTAGAGCTATGCTCAAAAGGGTTGTTCTCAGCTTCCACTTAGCTGCAGCTGCTTCTGTTGTAAACCTGAGAAAAGTCTTGTGTATCCAGAAGTCTATTTTTCCTCTCCTATGTCAGCTTGTCCATGAGATATACATACTTTCCCTTCAAATCCTGCCTGAATCCCAGAATGACGAATGTGGACATCAAATGCAAATATCTGAAAGAGCAAGAAAATAACCAGCACACAATCCCTTTCTGTCTAGTACAGCTGTCTGTTCCACCCCACTCCTCTTGGCTCCCATTTTCACCCCCCTTTTCAGCTGTCCTGCCTGCTTAGCATGTGTTGCCAACTTACAAAGCAGATAGTTAATATTCCACGAAGTGCCATGCAAGTCCGGTAACTCATGGACTGTCATGATGTGCCACAAAGCCATTTCCCCTTCTGAATGGAAAAAAATAGTCTCTGGGCAACATGAGTACACTGGGTCTCAGATAGCCTGACGAGTAATGCTCGGAAACCATGCTGTGGGTGACCTATGGGTGTTCCAGGCTGGTTAATTTTTTGGCAACGAATACCCAAGAGTCTCATAAACTTGTGGAAAATGACTCAGATATTTGAAAAAGAGGAAAAAAAAATCTCTAATGCAAACCTGTACTGGAGGCTCTTGGCCTGAGGTTAGTAACTACATTTGGAGAAGTCATAGCAGCACCAGTGAAAACCAATCAGAGCATCTTAGCTCTGTATCTGCCTTAAGACGTAATGACTGTCCACACTGTGCCACTCCTGTTTTTCAAATCAAGTCTCATTTATCTTTATGAAACATTTCCCTGTTGGGATAGAGAGAGAGAGAAAGAAAAGGTGGCTACAGAAGAGCATCTCTAAACATGAGCTCGAAGGAGAATTGCAAGGGTCTGCAAGCACTGGCTTCTCCGTTGTGGGAGCAGCACAGGATGGAGACCCAGCAGGTCATGCTTTCACCAGTGTGAGACGCAGCAGTGGTACAGTCTCATAACACACACTGTGTGTCTTCAGAAATGTCCCCATCCACCCAGAGCAGGGCTGTGCCTCACAGCCATGCTGGGCTTAGTTACCAGACAGGGTTCTTGGGCCTTCACCATGCCCAAGGGTTCTCTGTTGTACAGTTTCTGTATAAAGAGGAGAAAGTGCAGATCATCATCTTTTTCTGCACATGCCCTCCACACTTTCAAGTGGCCAAGCTAGAGACATAGGCAGGCCTTGATGCAGTGCTAATATGGGACAGAGCTGGCTCGTGCCTGTCCTCTTGGAGAATAACTATCTGCAGAGAATAACTATCTCGGAGGATAACTATCTCGGAGGATAACTATCTCGGAGGATAACCACTTCCTGTACTCTCCGGACTGAGGGCAGGTTTTACTGCAGCCTGTTGGTGATCTGTGATCAGGGTCTTTCTGAGAGGCACCTTCTGCCCATCCTTTAACCAGGGAGCTCGGACAGGGAACAGGTCTCCATCGTGTGGGACACTTCTGAACCTTTTGCTTCCAGGGACTGGCCCTCCGGTTTGAAGATTTGGACCCAGCCTTAGGGGCACAGCATGGAAAAGCAACTGTAGGGGACCTGACTGATCTCTTATGGCTTTACCCTGAATTCTCATGAAGTGGGTTCACTGATGCGAGACCTACAGAAGATACTACTGCTTTGCTGCTTGCTTTTTGTTACAGAAACC
Organism: Balaeniceps rex; assembly: GCA_013401315.1. Taxonomy (NCBI): domain Eukaryota; kingdom Metazoa; phylum Chordata; class Aves; order Pelecaniformes; family Balaenicipitidae; genus Balaeniceps; species Balaeniceps rex. The sequence continues at coordinate 285,614 of VYZW01036932.1, read as the reverse complement.
TCTCCTGGAGCTTTTAATCTTTCACACAGTCTGTCCCAAATACTTCCTCTCCTGGTGACTGGTGGTTATGCACACCGATCGTGGCATTGCAGAGTCTCGAATGAGGCATGGAAACACCTTAATGTGAGCCAGGACACCTAGGTCCTACTCCTGACTTTGCTGTTGCCCTAGGGAAGGTCACTTTGCCTTCCCATGCTCGTGTTGTTCTTGCCAGTGCAGAGCAAGAACTGACAGTGAGCGAACTCTCTGGAAAGCACTTCTGAGTGTGCAGCTAGAGATGACCATGTGCAGGTGTTATTATCCTAATGGGAAAAGATCCACAGCATCTTGCCCCACAGTTTGCTGTGTCTACCAATTCCCACTATTTTGCTGCCTGTGGCTTAGCTAATCCCTTTCCAGTTTCTCTGATCAGGTGAGATGTGATGAAGAAGATCCAGCCCAGCAGCAGCAGGTCCCATCTTCCTGAGCTGGCAAGCGGGATACCTGCCTGGCTCAGGGGGAGAGCTGTTGCCAACAGCGGATCTGCCACAAGGGATTGTGGTGTTTTCCCAATGCGCATCGTTTATTTTCTGATACTCTCTGCTAGTTCTCAAAGCTGGGCCTCCTAAAAAGGGTGTTTAATTAAAGTCATCTGTGTAAAGATGGTCCAGAAGCCTTAGGCAGTCTGTGACCATGAGAACGTGTATCCAGGCTCCCTTGGCTGGAGGGGCACTTTGAGCTCCATGCCATGAAACACTTATTTTCCCAGCAGGAGCCTTGCTTTGAACTTATTTACTCTCACTGTGCCTGGTGGCTGGTGGATGAGCTGTGGGTCTGGCTGGGGTGGTCGGGAGCATTGGATGGAGCAGTCCTGCAGGTCAGAAGTTGTTGCCCCCTCTCCCACCCCGAACCAAGGTCTTTGTCAGGTCGAACAGTTTTTTTCTTTTTTTAAGAAAGAGACAGAAGTGGGAGGCCACTGTCTCCATCCCTCCTGTGCACAGTTTGTGTCGGGGACAGGAATTTGAGTCTGATGAGAGGCTCGGAAGGGAAACTGAGCCTCATAAGTGGATCTGTGGAAGGCTCAGAAGAGGTAGCCCTGGTTCAGGACGATGAGGGCAGATATCCTAAAAACAGATGGTGAGGAGAGGAGGAGTGATGGAGTCCAGAGGGACCAGATGCAGATGCTTATGCACTGCTGGGAAGAAAGACCTGGCTGAACTAGCAGGGGTGAGGGGCTGAGGAGAGCTTTGAGAGGGGAATAGCAACAGCCCAAACAGGTTGGTCCAAAGGGCTAAGGCTGCTGGGGAAAGGCAGGAGGTCCCTGCCCAGTCACCTCGGACCCTGGGTGGGAGCCTGCCGGCTGGGTCAGCACACTCTGGGGGCAAATGGGACACAACTGCCTACAGCAACCTCTCTTGCCCCTGCTGCTGTGGCTCTTGAAACCAGTCTTAATATGGCAGGCATTAGGCATGTCCTAATCAGACATGCCCTGATACTCAGCCCTCTGATTTTATTCCAAGCCTATTCTCCCTCAGGTTGTCTGAAACAACTTATTTCTTCCCAAAATTTGCTCTTACTATTCAGTTTCTGCAGGAAGAACACAAGAACCCAGCTGGCCCAAGCTCTCCCTCCTCACCCAACTTTGGAGACACCTGGGGGGAGGTGGAGACACTGGATGAGGTGGCCTTGAAGTGCACTAAGAGCAGGTACCTCTGTGTTGATTCAAAATAAGCCATCCTCCCACCCTGATTCTTAAATGAAGCCCAAATGTGCTATAAGCAGCTTCTTGAAGTGTTTTGCATTTCTCACGTTGCCATGTGGTATTTTGGTGAGGGCTGTTGGCTGAGGGGATGGAGCGTGTGGACCTCTCAGCACTAGCCGAAGTGGCCATCCATCAGCAGTGTGTGCCTCAGGCCAGGCGGTGCCTGCAGGCAGTTGAACCTTCAGAAGCAAAGGTTGGGTCTATCCAACCATGGGCTCTGGTGGCACTGGCTGTCGCACACTTTCACGGGCATAAGGAGAGACAGACTGAGGGGGGGAAGGGCTGTTCCTGGGCAGCCCCGCTGCAGTGACCTTCCATGTCATGTTTCCCTTGAAAGGGAAGTCACTTGGAAAACAATCTTAATCTCCAAATCCCCGGCGTGGGGGGTCTTGAATCTGGCACTGGTGGTGATGTCAACACATTTTAATAACAGCCACAACCATGTGCCAATGATCTTTCAGCAACAAATGTTTCAAATCTCTCCTGGCAGAAAGAACATTCATATCCTGCAAAGCCAACACCCCCATTGCAAATTAATATTTAAATTAATATTTACAGAAACTCCTACTTGGTGCTGGGAGAGCCACACATGGAGAACTGTGCCCAGTTTTGGGCTGCCCAGCGTAAGAAGGATGAAGAGGAACCAGACGGGTCCAGTGGAGGGCTGGCAGCTGAGTCAGGTCCCAGAGCACTTGCCCCATGAGTAGAGGTGGAAGGAGCTGGGTTGGTTTCACTAGCAGAGAATAAGCTAAGAGGAGATCTGCTAGCGACCCACAACTAAAGGTGATGGAGCCAAGTTCTTCTGGGTGGTTCTAAGTGATCAAGCAAAGAGTAATGACTACAAATTGCACTCCAGGAGTTTTAGGTTGGACTTGAGGAAAAACTTCTTCCCCAGGAGGGACAGCCCCAGGCCAGGTCACCAGCGACGGGGGAATCTCCATGCTTGGAGGGTTTCAAGGCTTGGATAGACAAAGCTGCACCTGCCCTGCCTAGTGTTGGTGCTAGTCCTGCTCCAAGCAGGAGGCTGGCCTGGAGACCCCCAGAAACTCCTTCCAGCCAACAATTCTATGATAAAAAGACACAGTAAAACTAGGACTGAAGTTAAGGATTAGGATTAAGGTTAGTTTTTCAGTGGTTCAGCCCAATTCAGAATACTCTTACAAGCTTCGGCAGTGCTGCTTGCGCCAGCTGGGCAATTCCCAAACAGACCTGCCCTAAATTCAGCGGCACTACTAGGATCTGGTTGCACATGTGTCCCTCCCCAGGAAAACTGCAAATATTCCAGTGTTGTGTGATTCTTAGTGAATATAGTAGCATAAACCTGCTGCGGATATAGTTACTTCAAAGAAAAAGCACGATCACAGCCTCAGCTGCTTCTCATGGCTGAATCACTAAAAGTGTTTTAAAGCATTTCTACCCTGATGTAACTACCCTCTATATGGGTAAAACAGCACGACTGTCACACTGACAGACCAGAGTGTCCTCTGTGCTCCCTGGCAGGTCCCTTCCCCACTGTGGTCCACAGTGGAGAGGATGGAGCCCCTTCTGGATGGATATTTTCTAGCATTCCTTGAAATATGCATTGGCACTGGTGGCCTTTTCATCACGACGCACACATGGGGAGCTATAATTTCAACATCCTCTACCAAGACAGTGTTCCTTCCATGAAAACCGCCCTCCCCTCCCTTCTACACTAAGTGACAGTAATCTTTGCTTTAATTGGAAAAGAAAAGGAAGAAGGGACAGAACATCCTTGACAAAGGGACTGATGACTCAAATGCTGGGAAGCCCAGGGCCCCTAAGGGACTGTGCAGCTCGCAGCATTGATTTTTAATGACTTACAGAGATTGGAGGTTTGGAAGATCTCTCAGTGCCTCTGCAGGGATGCGACTCAGCTGATTGTTCTGCAACATCCTATAATTAGAAAAAAGAAAATTTGTTAAAAAAAAACACCTGACACAAAATGGAGGACGATGCTGCTTGTTTCTGAAGCTGTCCTGGACTCTTGTTGGAAAGCTGGAGGGGTTGGAAAGTAGCCTGTTGGTCACCCAGGGCTTTTAAGCAAGCTTGCAGGCTGCAGGCAGGTGATCTGCAGCCCAGTCTGGCCCAGGATCCTGCAGCAGAGGGTCCCAGGGGTGAGTTTGGTGCTGCAATGGGGGATCCACTGGGACGATGTGACCGTAAAGGGTCAACATGCATCTGTTAGTCCAGAGTAATACCAGTGCTTTCAGCTGAGCTGTCCTGTATTTATGCTTGTGTAAGACATCCTTCTCCCAGTGTGTGTCAATGGTGGTTACCTCTGCAGGGTATATGGAAACTAGCCTGTGGCCAGGTTTCTTATTCATCTTGTGAGACAGCTGTGAACACAAGGGATGAGGAGCCACTCCATAGCGGTTTGCTAAGGGGCTTCGCAGCATTGGCACAACTTGCAGCAGTAACTGGAGCTGTTGTGGAAAAAAACCAAACGAGCCCAGGGGCTTCACAGAGAGCAGGTGACTGGAGCTGTTGGGCTGAACGGAGGACTTCTCAGACATGGAAGTGAGCATAGGGCACGGAGAAGGGCGATGGACACTGAGGTACCTACACAAGTGATTGGGGAGGAGCAGACACTGGGGGGCAGTGCTCCTGCCCCGGGGTGCGTGCCTGACCGGCGCCAGTGATTCAGGCAGGGTCAGAACCAGACCCCAGGGGTACTTCTGACCCAGCCAGCTGCTGTCCTCTCTCACTGATCTCCTGGAGCACCACACATGTGAGTTTACTGGTTTTATCATCTCTGCATCTCTGGACAGGCTAACTTTTTAACTCTGGACTGGCCTCTGTCTTGAACCTACTTGCTCCTTCCAGAATTGGGACATGACGGGCACATGCTCATCTGGATAAGAGAGGCATCTCAGTGTGGTAGCTGGGCTGGGGAAAGTGCCTAAAGAAAGGAATGTCTTACATATCTGAGGTTTCTGTTTCCAAAACTTTCAAGGAGTGGTTGGAGATGACATGAAAATGGAAATGGTGCTTAGGGGGCTGTCGTAATTACTGCCAGTGTCAAAGGGACAGAGCATGGCCTTAGTAGCGAGGGGCAGCCCGAAGAGTACTAATGCAAGCAAGAAACTTTCCCATTGCTGAGACTGCCAGCTTTACCGCGAGGATTCAGAGGTCTGTCATAAAAGGAAAGTTGGAAAAAGATAATTATAGAGACAATCTTTAAAAAAGGGAAGCTATAGGCCGTGTGGTGAGGTGTGAAGAGGCCTATAGGCCTCTTCAATTTCTGGAAGAAAATGAGGACTTAACATTAAATTATTTGTATGCACACACAAGAAAAAGCAGGGAAACAAGCAGCTGTCAGTAGTGGCTAGTGAAAAATGAGTTGTGCCAAAGCAATATATTTTTTTTCTATACAGGGTAAAAGGCCCTGAGAAAAGCATAGACATCATCTACCACAACTTTAGCTTTACTTTAGGAAGATGCTAAATGCTGGCATGCAATGCTGTTATTAGCAGGAGAGGAGACAAATTTGACGTGTACAGAAAGGCAGCGGAAAGGCCATACTCAAATTAATAAACGGTTCCCTCTCAAATGAAGAACGTGTTTAAGGGTCTACAGCACCTCTCCTGGAGCTGACATTCATCAATATCACTAAGGACCCAGATGATACCTGGGAGGGGAAGGTTGCTACCTCTGCTGACAACACAGGGCTGCGCAAGGCACCTTGCACCCTCAAGGAGGGGCGCAGAGCTTGGCTAATGTGAGCGAGGGGCTGGGAATACAGCTGGGCACGGGCTTGCAGCCCTGCCAAAATTGCCTGCGGTTGGTGGGGATCCCAGGAGACCCAGGGCAAGATGGACTTGCTCTTGGGAGAGGGCAGACACCCTGTGGGGGTGGCTACATGGGGCTGTGAGGAGCAGGACACCAGCTGTGATCCTTTGGCACCTCTTGATGCTGGGCAGGCTTTGGCTGGGCCACACTGTCCCATCTGGGACCTGTCCTGCAGGACATAGGGCAGCAGGAGAGCAGCCAGAGGACAATGGGCAGAAGGATGAGGAAATGCCCGATTCTCACCTGTGGGGAGATGTGAATAGAAATTACAGGGGTGGTAGAAGGATGATATTGGGATAACTCAGTCTAGAAGAAAAAAGGCTCAGGAGGCAGCGTGGGAGCATGAGGCACAGAGATGGGCAGGGTGCTCACACACTGCTCCTCACCAGTGGGCAGGGCAGGGCATGTTCGAAATGGCTCCCACTGCCCGTGCCCTCCTCCTGCATCTCCTGCACAAAGCCCATCCCCGGGCAGCATAAATGGCCCCAAGTGTCCTGGTGCACGCAAGGGGCAGGCCGAGCCTTAGACGCTCTGGCAGTCTCAGATCCCTGCTCCCTCGACTCCTGATTTTCCTCTAATCACCCTGTTGTACCTGACTCCCACCATCCTGCCATTCTCAAAATACTTCCTCTGTTCACCTTCCCGGGTGATCTTCTCGCTGCCTGCTCTGCATGGACGTGGGCCAAGTGCAGGGACCACAGAGCACCACGACCTTCCTCGCTGCTGCACCCAGAGCACATTCCTGCCAGGGTGCCTGCTCCAAGGCTGGTGGGACCCCTCCGAGAGGAGCATCACCCAGAGAGGGACATGGGGCTGGTGTGTACCGTCTCCTGGCAAGTCCATAATCATTGGCCCTGCTTCTCCTTCCACGCTTGTGAAAGGGGAGTGTAAGCCCCAGTGGTCGGTCCCATAGGTGCTCTCTGCAGCCTGCTGGGATGGGGAAGCTCATCCAGGCAGACAGCTGTCACGCAAGGACCAACACAACTTCTGGGGCTCCTGGTCCTGCATACGGGTTTGTTTCTGCAGCCGAGGTGTGCTGGGGAGATAGGATACTGGGTCCTGCAGCCCAGTGAAGAAGTGCAACAATTCAGGTCTGTTCACAGCTGGATACAGAATGATACAGAGTGGGGCTTTAGGAAGTGCTGTTGGAGTTTTGGTGGGACACCCATTGGATCTCAGTGGCTCTAAGAAATCTGAGTTCAGTGTTCAGAGATGATGACTGGAAGTATCTGGAGCCAATATTAAAGCAAAACTCATTGTCATACAACTGCTGGATCCTGCTGCCTCCCATCTATTACAAGTCCCTTCTCCAACCAGTAACACAAACTGAGAGACTTTCCTGACCACCATCGGCATGGACCGGTTCCAAAACGAAGCCATTTTGGCACAGACAAACAATATTTAAGGAAGATGCATCAGAGACCTCTGAAACCACTGGAGTGCTGGACAGTGCTATTTTTCACAACAGCAGGGTAGCTAGAGAAGTTTTTGGATGCCAGGCTGGGACAAGAAGCAGTGCTTCTTCACATGACATGTAATTACCTCCAATAACTCATCGTCAGAGCATGATACAGAGAGGCCAAAAATAGTTCCAAACAGGGTTAGATAATTTTCTAGGGACAGGGCCACCCTCATATTAAACAAGAAGTTCTTCATTCAGCCTCAAGCTTAGGAAAGTCCCAACGCTGCTCACTGGGAGCTCAGGGTTGAGCAGAAAAAGACATGCTGCATCTGCCACTGGATGTCCCAGGATGGTTTTTCTTACAGTCTGGTATTAAGGACAACTCCCGTCAGGCCCCTGGTCGCTGCAGTCAATCCTTACTTGTCATGTTAAACAATTCTTGCATATTATTTGTTCTTCATAAAAGGCCCTTTCAACAACAACATATAGCGTGATTTTGGCAAGAGGTTGAATAATTGTACCAAACCCTGGGGGATGATGTCAAGAAGGTCCCTATACACTAGCAGGAGCACATCTCCTCGCTGTGGCATCTGGTTCCTCGGGCTGCTCTGTGCTGGTGTGCCCAGGTGCCGCTGCAAAAGGATGATGGCAAAAGGGTTCAGAGGAGAGCAGGGCACATGAAGAGCTGGGACAGGGCCACAGGGTCCCTCTCTGTCTTAGTGGTGACATTTCCCCTTTTGGGATGCTGGTCTTGTATAAGATGGAGGAGCTGAGGAGAATCATCTCCTGACTTCATGTCCCTGAAAGCCTTGGGCATGCCCTGTCCTCTCCCTGCATTCATGCTCCCCCAAGAAAGGAAGCTGTGTTCCAGGGTGTGTGCATGGACGATGGTGCAGGGCTCTGCATCAGGATCCTAGGTGTGCCGTGGGGTGACCAACTGAGACACAGATACGGTCTGTGAACCTGGACCTCAGTCCACAGGAACACAGCAACCCTGTGATCCCAGATCGCACTGGCCTCAGCCTTTCTCCAACAGCATCTGTCTCTGCTCCTGCCTCTCCGTCAGCTCCTGGCTCCAATTCAAACAAAATTCCTGGACTTCATTAGCTTTCCAACTGCAAGCTGCTGCTTCACAGCAGCCTGGAGACAACCTTAGGCAGAGCCTGACTTCTTGTGCCCATGGAGCAATCTCACCACCTACCCAGCCTGATGGCCACTCTGGTTGGTGCAGTTTCTCAATGGCTGAGTGCAATTTTCTGTCCTCAAGCAGATGTATCAATGAGTAAAGTCCCACAGGACTGCGCTGGTTGATGAGCCACTATCAAATGCAGCACCAGGCCTTCTGGACAAGCTGAGGACATTGATGAACATGACAAGCAAAGCCCATTCGGGCCAGCAAGTGCTCAAAACCAGGTCTGGATGGTGCACTCTCACCTGGGGTTGGCACTGTTCAGGTGACCGTACTGGAGCTTGCAGGCACTGACAGACACACAACCTGCTGTCCACAGCAGTCTGACTGGCGCCAGCATAAATCACAATTCAGAGGTCATGTTTTATTTTCAGAAGTAGGAGCATTGTTGTTGACAGAGACCACGCCTGAACGACCAGAAAAATGCTGGGATCAGGTCCCATCACACCAGGATCCTTGCACAAGACAGTCTCAACAGACTTACAGCCCTCAGAGGTACAGGCCTGTGCATGATAAAATGTCCCCATCTTGGGAGGCTGAAGTGACTCAGCCAGCACAGTCAAAGGGCTGTTATTGCTTGAGGCAACTGTGCCTGGAGCCCGTGCATGGGGATTAAAGACATTCCAACCTCTGCACGTTCCTCTTCCCTCCCCATGGGAGCGTCTCTTGGATGTGCTACACCATTCCCTTTGTCTCAAAGCCATTTCTGTTCTGCACAGGATTGGGGTTGTCAAAGAGGTAGGGTCTGTCTGGGGATTCCTGAGGTGTCCCAAGCCACCTGCAAACCTGCCATCTTGGGGCAATATGGCTTTTTTGGTGATGTTTTTTGATGTGTGTTCACACGCCAGGCTAGTCAGTGCCTGTCCTGGACCACATGAGATGCTGTGATTGCAGCTCAGGGGGGTGGAAGAGGAGGAACCATTGGGGGTAGCCATTGGATAGGGTCCATCCGGCCAGAGATGTGGCATCTGCAGAGCAAGGCCACTCTTGTCAGGCTCACTCCAGCCTACCTGTTGATGGAGATCAGCCATGGGCAGCGCTGGGGCAGTGTGTGGGTAGGAGCAGCTGCAGACAGGTCAACACGCTTGTGCAGGCAGGTGCTGGGCAGCACTCACGTCACTGTCTGTGCAGGCAGGCTGTGGGCAGCGCTGGGTCTGCACGCTCGCACGGACTGGTTGAGGCTTGTTGAGGAATGGAGCAGTGGGGTGGGCCACCCCAGCTGGCTGCTGTGGGTGTAGGGTCTGCAGCCAAGAGGATGCACCCAGGCATTTTGCCCTCCGCTTTTTGGGGTGAGGCAGGCTCAGGTTGTGGTTGTACTTGGAGTCTTTCCCTGCGGAATTTGGTGTGGGATTCCTTCTTGGCTGGTAAGTGCTGCTGCTGCTGCAGCATGTTCAGCCAGGAAAGTAAGAGGCCTGGCAATCCTGCTTGTGCAGCAGAGCATTTGATGAGGGCTACGTGTGCGAGGGTAGGATGTGGTGTGAAGCTGTGGCAGCACAAGCTCAGCCACGTGGCCAGCTGGGATGGATGCTTCCTGGCTGATGGAGCTCCAGCCAGGGCACTCGGGGGTAAGGGGCATCCAGGCAGCTCACAAGGAGGTCTGGAAGGACCAGTTTTCCAGGGACACTGATTCAGCAGCATATTCTGCCACCCTGGAAAGCTCCAAAGCTGGGAGAGCATGGACTAAGGAGTTAATTTGGCAAGGAAAGGACCTTCGCGGAGCAGACAAACCAGCCTATGGGGCTGGTTTCTAATGATCCTGGCAATAAAGCATGGACCCAGGAGCATCAGCCTCCATGGGGAGGGTGTGGGTCGGCCGTGCTGCAGAGCAAAGGCCCTGGGAGAGGTGCACTTGCAAAGTCTCTTTGCAAAGGGATGTACCCATTAGTTGAGAAGACCTCAGAGCACCAGCTACCATTGCTGAGCAGCCGTCGCTGTCGATCTGCCCTTATCTGAGGGGAGCTGAGGAGGCCACGTCTCGCCTTGCCTTTGGTCGGGGGCTGGCTCAAGGCTGAGTGCATGAAGATCTCAGCATATTCCCCTGTGTCATGATGTTTTGTTGGTAGTGGGGCAGCCTGGCTCTTCACTTGCTCTCTTCCAAGTCTCACACACCTGCTTCCCCGGGTGTACCCCTGCATGGTTTCTGCACAGGCCTATCTTCATGGCCACTTTCCAGGTGGTTTTCGTGCAGTGAAGCAGCTGGAGGAGGCAGAGCCAAGAATCTGGTCCTGCCTCCGGTAGCTCTGGGATTCACTCTGAGGGCAGGGAGAGAACCATCTGCACAGGCAGGTTTGCAGAGGAATTCCCAGGGTGTTTCCCATCCTGTTTTAAACATAAAATAATTCTCTGGAAAGACTGGGAAAGCACCAGGCCCCTTGACAGCCCAAGATGCATGCGAGAGTTTACTTGTGGACATGCACATGACTGCAATTAGCTCTGAGGCCCTAGCACATTAGAATTAAATGGTGAAAATTGCTACCATCCCTAGCTACCAGCCTGTCTCCTCAGGGGACACTCCTGTCACCACAGGCAAGATCTCTGATCCTGGTGTGAATGAGCTCCTGAATACCTACAGGCTTCAGCTGGACATGTTTGGGGCAGCCATTCCCAACTCCAGCCATGCCTGAAGGTTTGTCACCTGTCCAGCCTCAGCCAACCTGTGACAGAGCATCCACCTCTGTAGGCGCAATCTGTGCTGAATATCCCTGGTGCCATCTGCTCCTGGTAGCAAAACCCTGGTAGTCTTGTCTTCAGATATGGAGAATATGTATTACCCTCCAAGCAGCTGCTTGTCCTTAAAGGTTTGTGTCCATCCTCATTCACCTCTACTTCAGGTTAAGTAATCTCCTATGACTCATTGTTCCTTTAGTTCACCACCAGACCCCTGATCCTTCTCACTGTTTTTAAATAAAGCAATTTGTTTTTCTACTTCACTGGGCTGCAGGACCCAGTATCCTATCTCCCCAGCACACCTCGGCTGCAGAAACAAACCCGTATGCAGGACCAGGAGCCCCAGAAGTTGTGTTGGTCCTTGCGTGACAGCTGTCTGCCTGGATGAGCTTCCCCATCCCAGCAGGCTGCAGAGAGCACCTATGGGACCGACCACTGGGGCTTACACTCCCCTTTCACAAGCGTGGAAGGAGAAGCAGGGCCAATGATTATGGACTTGCCAGGAGACGGTACACACCAGCCCCATGTCCCTCTCTGGGTGATGCTCCTCTCGGAGGGGTCCCACCAGCCTTGGAGCAGGCACCCTGGCAGGAATGTGCTCTGGGTGCAGCAGCGAGGAAGGTCGTGGTGCTCTGTGGTCCCTGCACTTGGCCCACGTCCATGCAGAGCAGGCAGCGAGAAGATCACCCGGGAAGGTGAACAGAGGAAGTATTTTGAGAATGGCAGGATGGTGGGAGTCAGGTACAACAGGGTGATTAGAGGAAAATCAGGAGTCGAGGGAGCAGGGATCTGAGACTGCCAGAGCATCTAAGGCTCGGCCTGCCCCTTGCGTGCACCAGGACACTTGGGGCCATTTATGCTGCCCGGGGATGGGCTTTGTGCAGGAGATGCAGGAGGAGGGCACGGGCAGTGGGAGCCATTTCGAACATGCCCTGCCCTGCCCACTGGTGAGGAGCAGTGTGTGAGCACCCTGCCCATCTCTGTGCCTCATGCTCCCACGCTGCCTCCTGAGCCTTTTTTCTTCTAGACTGAGTTATCCCAATATCATCCTTCTACCACCCCTGTAATTTCTATTCACATCTCCCCACAGGTGAGAATCGGGCATTTCCTCATCCTTCTGCCCATTGTCCTCTGGCTGCTCTCCTGCTGCCCTATGTCCTGCAGGACAGGTCCCAGATGGGACAGTGTGGCCCAGCCAAAGCCTGCCCAGCATCAAGAGGTGCCAAAGGATCACAGCTGGTGTCTGGGTGCAGGTTGGTATCCAGCCCAGCAGCCTGTGGTTGAGCCTTTGCTGGCTTTCAGAGCCCAGCACCCCCAGGGAAGCTCCGTGTATAGCCTGAAGGGTGACTTCTCCTCCCCGAGTCCTCTTCTCTCTTGATTTTGAACAGAGCGAGAATGGTTAAGTATCAACTCGATGCTTTGCCTCTACCTGAAGCGAGGAGACAGGACTTTCCTCCCTGTTCCCCTCTTTTAATACCTGACATCCCAGCATTTCTCTGATCTTTCCTGCCTCATGGGCTCTTCAGATTCCCTCTCCAGATACCTCCTTCAGGATCTGTGGTTTTTTGGTGGAGACTAAAGTGCAGAGAAAAGCACATGACTGTGAGAGTGGTTATACTGGTCTTAAGGGAGCATGGATCTAATCTGGACGGGGAGCAGGGCAGTGAGCAGCTCGTGTCACCGTGAAATGCAGTGCTCTGCACAGTGTAGCTTATGGCAGCCCCATAGGACATGGACGTAACTGGGGCCAAACTGATGTTCCCCAGTTACCCGACACACTTCTGTATGCTACATGAGGCACACCAATGTACAGCTGGTTACGCTCCTCCGTATTTGTGTGGTATCCATAGTATCCATAATGGCAGTATCCTGTAAGTCACTGCAGTTCCCCATTAGCCCCAAATGCCTCCTACAGTCTTCTGGGTTGAAGCTGCTCTTCTCCATTTCAAAGTGCCAGGTTGCATGGAGATCTTGGACAAGCCGGCTCACTTGGGGGGGTCTTGCTCTCAGCAGGCTTGGATGGGGGTGGAGAAGTGCAGCAAGGTCACTCCCAGGGTGCAAGGAGCAGGGTGAACCACCTCCACAGTCTCTCTCCAGGCTCTGCTCTCCTCTCCTGACCACAACCAGACTCTGAGGGAAGGTGCAAGGTGCTCTGCAATGGGTTGGGAAGGGACATGCTGCTTCCAAGCTCAGTTCCTGCCTTGTTTTTTCCAGCCAGTAAAATGGCAACGATATCACCTTTCCCTACCAGAGGTTTTGGTGATTTTATTGTGCTGCCAATGAGGTTGTGGTGCTGCTGTGGAGGGCACCCTGCACTCACACTCCTGTCCTGAGGGGGAGGGGAGGTGGAGTGGCCCATGACTCTTCAGCAAGCCAGTGCCAGGAAGGACACTTTTTCCCCCAGTCCCTGGGGAGATGGAGCAGATCCTGCTGAGCTGCTGCTGAGCTGCTGCGGAGTCACCAGCCCCAACCAGGTTGCTGTTGCAGTGACCCGAAGGACCAGAATCACAACCTGAAGGAAACACATGGTGGCCTTCACCTGCCTTCTTCAGCACCTTGTGCTTTTCCTCAGTCTTTTCTCAGTAGACGAAATCAGTGGAGGTCACCATCCTTGCCAAGACTCCTTCCCATGTGATTAAGCTTGATGCTCCTAAGGCCTGTCCTGGCAAAATTTCTAGTCCTGTTCCAGCAAATTCCCAGGGACCAGCCTATCTTTTCCATGCCCCTCACTGCTGGCCTCACTCTCATGGTGACAGAGAAATGGATGAGGGTGAACGATTGCTGTTCCTGGAGGGTGCGGGGACCAGCAACTGCACCCGCCAGTGACATCACTCCTGTGGAGCCCATGGTATCGTTGCAGAAAACGATCAGAGCATCTCCTATAGCAAGAGCACGTGACAAGTCAACATACCCCTGCAAACCTGGCCAGGAAATAATCAGAGTCTCTGGAAAGCGAAATGCTCCCAGTGAAATGGGGACTGGCAGCGTTCCTGCTTTTAGGAAGCAGGAACTTGTTTAAATAGGAGGCCCGTGGCAGGGTCTGGATGGGCCAGTCACTGTGAACATCAACCCTTCCTTCCCTGGCCTTGCAGCTGGGCTAGTCCTCTGCACACCTCCATGGGAAAGGTCGGGGGGTTAGAGTAAATTTAAGGCAGCCCTACAGCCAGAAGGGTTGGTGTGACAGCCCAGGTGCCACCCTGTGTCACTGGGCACAGCCTGGCTGAGAGCAAGGCAGGTTGTCCTGCAGCATGAGGACACCAACTTCAGCTCTCACAAGACAGCCTGGAGCAAGCTTCTCCATTCAACCATTTCCCAGCTGGAAATGCTCTGATCCTTCAAGCCTCTCCTTACAATGGGGCCACTCGTCAATGTGTCACCCCTGGTGCTGCCCGGTGGTGGAGCACAGGGGGTGTCCGTGAGCCCGTCTGCACACGGGCGGCAGGGTGAGAGAGTGCGCTCCTCTCTTTCTGCCACCTGCAGGGAGCCGTGCTGGCTCCGGAAGGGAGGCATCGCTCTTGTACTCTGCATCAGTAGTTACCTGGGCCTGACACAAATAGAAATTGATCAAAAGCGGCTTTAAAAGCTCCCATGTTCCCGGAGTAGAAAGTTCCTCTTGTTGAAATTGGGTGGGAGAGCTGTGGTTTTTCCTCAGTTCCTTTGATTTGTTGCCTAATGCAGGGGATGGATAAATCTCTAAGCCCTGAGATTTAGGGCAGGATTCATACTTTACATCTTCAGAAGACGTAGTAAACAGCCCTATACTCTCTAATCCTGGGAGCAGGTTTGTACCTGCTCGCTCTGTATAAACTGGACCGGCTACAACAATTTCACATTGCGGCTGAGTTCAAAACATCCCCGTGGGGATGAAATGTTTATTGCAGGAGATTTTTAAGATGGTTCCTGAAAGGGAGAAAGGGACTCCCACCTCAATACCTTGCACAGAACCTGCTGGACTGTCACGCAGATGCAAAAAGCGGTGTGACTGCGTAAGCACTAAGGCACCCCGGCCCGTAGGAAAATATCCTGGGGAGGAACTTGCTGGTAACCTTTGTCACTCAGACCTTCCCCGCTGGACAGGCAGAGGTGGGTCTGCCCACAATGACAAGAAAACCTTTGTTTACCAGGGCTGGTGGTTCCCAGGCATGGCCTGATGTCTGCGGTGCTCCTGGACCCAGCTGCACATGTCCTCATCGCCCCTGTGGGCAGGCTGGGCTCAGGCTGAAGTCAGACTGTCCAAGGATCCCACCTTTCCCAGGGGCAGGTCACTCCGGAGCCTTGCCGAAGCCTCCTGGGCCATGCAGAAGTTTGCAGCAAGGGCAAGCTGGTTGCAAAGAGGCAGCTGAGCTGGGTGCAACAGAGAAGCTTTCCACAGCGCCTGTCAGAGTGCAGATCTCTGGACCTTCGGGTTGCTGTAACCCAGCCCCAGGATGCTGCAGCAGAGCAGATGGGGGCCAGTTTGGGGTCTGGATAACACGCCTGGGGGACACCACGTTAGGGCATTTGGTGAGTTTTATGCAAAATGTGAACCTCTGCAGATTCTCCTGTGGTGCGTTTTCACACAGCATGGGGGGCTGTGCCCTGGAGGTGACCTGTTCATGGTTTGCTGTAGCAGAAGCGAGGAAGCAGTGCAGGGGGGCAGGTGGTCCTTAGGGTGGGACACAGCTCCCCACTCACCAAGGGGCACGTTAGCCAGGTTTAACAACTGACACCACACCACCTTGTAACTTTGCATTCCCCTCTGGATGGCTGCAAGACTCGTTGCGTGGCCAGTGCCTGGCATGGGGGTCTGGGGGAGGCGAGGGCAGTGGTGGGTCTGCAGAAGGGAGTAAGTTACTTACAGAATCTTCAGGTTGTAGAGGCCAGAGAAAGCTTCCGCTGGGATCCTGGAGATCTGGTTTCCAGAGAGGCGTCTGCAGCGAAAAGAAGAGCCAGTAACGTGTCAGCATCCTTGTAATGACAGCCCCTTGTCTGCAGAGGTTTAACAATTCATGCATCTTGCCACGGCCCCCTTGGGGAGGAGGCTGCGGCACCTGCAAGCTGAGCCGTGGTCGTGCGCTCAGGCAACCTTTGCATATGATCCCCTCTTACAGCTCGGGGAACAGGCAAGGAAACAATAGCTTATTACTCCTGCCAGAGCTGAATCCAGTGTTTTCAGCATCCAGTGACAGCTCATGGCTGAAGTCATTCCCTGGATACCCACACAGGACCCCACTCCATGGAAATTACAGCACAGGCTGCCTGTGAGGGGGACCTCTGCTCGCGGGCACTGACCAACCTACAGACCCTGCTTCACTCCGGACGCCTGGCAGTGAGGGTGGAGCAGGGGAAGAGCTACTTTCTGCTTACGCATGGTCCTGGGAGTACTGTCCCTAAATCATGGACCCTTATCTGTCCCTTTTGTCTGCATATGGCCTGTTTCTGCATCCTGCAGGTTCTCCTTTGTCCTCTCCATCAAAGCTTGATGCCACGTGGTTTACTTCCACTCCCTCATTCCCGGCCCTGCTTTGACACGTGATCAGCTCCTTCACACACCAGAGTTTGGTATCACTGCTGTGAGGGGAGACCAGGGAAGGGGCTAGAGATGGAGACTACCATGCAGGCGCCACAGTAGAGCCATCTCATCTGAGTATGGTTTCCAAATTTGGGACAGAAAAGTCAAAAGTGGCTCTTGGATGAGCTATGGCTGGAGAAAACCATAGGAGGGAAGAAGAGGATAGGGACAGTGCAGCCAGGGAAGGAGATGAATGCGAAGGGATGGGAGAAGAAGGCAAAAAAGAAGAGAAGAGCAGCATCACAAAGGAGAGTGTGACCACTGGGGACACAGCACAAAGACCAAGGGACAATGTTGAGAACTGGCCAAAAGAATTTATCCAAAGAAACCTGTGGGATTCACCATTGTACAGCACCATCTGATCAGAGCGCTCAAATTTTAGCAAAGCCCAGAGCAGGTTGGGACATTAACAGGTATTTGGATTTTTCACTGACATTGGAAGCTGCATCACTGTTACCATCACTTTCACTGACGAGGACAGTGGTCCTGAGAGACTATGGTAGGACCTTGTGGTGGAGCCAGGGGTAAAGTCCAGGACTCTTGAGTCTAGGCTTGACCTGAGGAGAATCTTCTCCTTCTCCTCCTGTTTCTCCCATAAGGACAAACATGGACCAGGTCCCAGTGCCCATCAGCCAGAAATCATGAAGACAGGTTCAACAACCTGATTAAGACCCCAAATTACTACTGCATTTGTGCTCTACTTTCTGATCACCAAGTGGTCAAACGGAGGTCAAGGTTGGACTTCTCCATAGTCACAGGGTAAGAAACGTTGCTGTCTGCTTGACTTGGAGTGGAATATTGCATCTCCCAAAGGAGACAGTGAACATCATTTGTGACCAGGCTCATCTTCAATCTCTCAGAAAGTCCAAGCCCAGCCCAAGAGGTTGGGTACAGATGCTGGCAAGCTTGTTGTATTCATTTAGCATTGACAAAGCCCATTTCTTTTTAGACATTTTGGCTATGAAGGAGGCAGGTGTCGAGGATGAGCAGCGTAATCCAGGCTGGAAGCAGAGTGCATTGCAGTGAGGACTCTGCAAAGGTCATGGAGAGGATCCGAGCTGTTTTGGGGAGCCACGCTCACTGGTGGCGGGGCAGGCATGTGCGGGTGCCCGACCTCTCTCCCTCCCTGTCTCTCCCCTCGGGAATCTAGAGAAAATTGCTCCCATAATTAGGCCTCCGACAGCATAAACAGCACAGGGTCGTCTCTTTAATGTGTGTGAGCAGGTTATAACCTGCCTTTCTGCAGTACGCAAGCCGCCTGGCAGGCTGGGCTATTTGTCACTTGGGGGCTGTGATTTGGGGTAATTGCTCCTTTTGATTGCTGATTTCCACATGGGAGGGAGTGTTGTCCAGGAGACTGGAGTGCTCGCCTGGAGGAGAGGTGTTCCTGCACCGCATCCTCATCCTGCTCCCAGCATCCGTCCTACCAGGCTGTGCTTGCTCTGCGAGGGGCTGTCTGTCCTCACCTCCCTGGAGCTCCTGTCTGCCCCCATGCCTTTGCTGGCAGCAGACTACATGTATTCACAGTTAAATGTGCCTCTCGACTTGTTTCCTGGCAGCTCTGCACCTTTATGTTCACTTTCCTGGGTGTGTTTGAGTGTTTGCCAGGTCTCTAAATGGATCTGGGACCTCCAGGATTAGCAGGAGAGGAGTGTGGAGCTTGGATGGAACCCAGACTGGGGCTCCTGGACTCAGAACAGGGTGGCAGAGAGCCCCGTGTGCTGGTGGGACACGTGCCGAGCCAGCTCGTGGCATCTCAGCACCATGGGCAAAACAGAACATGAGGGGAAAAACAACTCTGTGGGAGATGCCCTGGTTTCACTGGGCACCAGCTTTGGGTGAATTTAGAGGCACAAAGCATCCCCCAGCCCCAGGAAAGGCAGCCATGCCCCCCTATTGCTGCTGCTTCTGTCCTTGTCCCTGCCACACTGAGACTATGCCATGTCCCTGGCTGACCTCTGGTCTCTGGGTCTTCTCGCTCTAGCTTTATCTCCTCCCTGCTGCTAGCTCCTCTCCGCAAGGTGTAGAGCTCCATGCCGAGCCAAGGAGCAGGCACAAAGGGAGGCACCAGCCACAACCACTTTACTCAATCCACCTCCCAAGGCAATTGCCAGTGCCGCTGGGGTCCAAGATGGGCTCTGCTTACTCGTATGCATGCAGAGACTGGGAGGTGGGAGATGTCTGGTTCGCGCACACAGGCTGAGGTTTCGCTTTCCTAGAGGGTTACATGGCTGGGACGTGCACACAGGATCTGGAAGCACGGGCTTTGGAGGTTTCCTGTACCTCCCAGGACAGGAGCTGCATGATGCTGTGTGTGGTAGCCAGGTGTCCCAGGCAAGGGGGCACGGCTGTCCCTTCTCTCCAAAAGTAGGTCAGGAATGGGTAGGTCCTGAGACCAGGTGGGTTGTCCTGTCCTGTCCCAGGTGGGGTGTCCTATCCAGCAGGAGTAGTGGCCACTGGGAAGAGATGCCTGCTTCCATGTTGTTAGCTCCTGTGCCAGTTCGTGTAAGAGACCCAAGACACAAAAGAGTCCCTGTGTGTTGACCCTTTCTCTGTCCATGGTCACTTAGCAATCTCCCTAGTGCTTGGTTCCCTCTGTCCCTCTCACTCAAACTTTTCAGAAATCTCTCAGCCTGGCAGACAGACACCCTGTTGAACACATCTCCAGAAGCCAGATCCCACAGGAAATTCACTGAAATTGTCCCTTCCTTTCTATTTAAAATGGAACAATAACATTTGAAGTGATGCTGCCAGTGTGACTTCCCCTGAGACAGCTCTTCATTTGCTCCTTCTGAGGAGAAGACTGAAGCAAATAACCCCACCAAGAAGGACTGAGAGATGGCATTCCCTTGTACCCTAAGCACATAGGGGGAAGAGGAGCTGCTCTTGCAGGGGTGAGTGTCTGGTTCACAGCACATGAACTCTGCTCCAGGCCGGCTCAGGTCTCCTTTTAGGATAGGCAGACTTGATTCAGCTGTATGCCCTGCCATCCTGGAGCTTACACCGTGAGATGGGGTTGGGAGAAAGGGAAAGCTCTGGATTTAAAGTCACTGATGGAAGAGGGAGAGAAGGGGCAGGTGGAATGGGAGGGTGGGAGCTGGAGTTGGCTGACTTGCTTTGGAAAGCTCACGTGTTCGGTGGATTTTAGGTTCTGATCCCCCCCGCCTTCCCCACTCCCGTGACTTCTGGGAACATTCCTCCAGGCTTTGATGTGCGTTCCCAATACACTCCAAGTTGGAACAAACTCATGGTTTACCACCTCATGGTTGCTGCAGTTCAGTTACCACAGGCTCCCACCCCCTCCTGTATCTTGGGCTTCTTGGTCATGCTACAACTTCCATGGCACGCCCAAAGGCTGTTTGTTGGGCATGATCGCTCATGTCATGTGCTCAGGCAACATGATGATGCCCTTATCATTCACATTAGGAGGCAGGAACATTGCCCATTGGCAGGACAGGACAAACATGTGTGTCCATATCCCAGTGGAATTTTCCCCTTGCCAGATCTTTATTGAGCATGTCAGCTCTTTGATCTCCTGCTCTGGTTCATTTCTCAAGCACTAACACTGTCAAGGCAGAATCTGTGCCCAGATAAACTCTTCATGCTCTGCTCCTGTCTAAACAGTGTCATCACACCAAGACCATGCCGTCTCCTGGGCACACGGGGGACCAGGGGCTCCATGTTATGCTCGAGTTTGTTCTTGTGCTGGTGTAAAACAGGAATGAAGCCAATTAATTCATGCGTGTGAAAACATGGCACATTTGAGAAAAGAGCCAGGCTTGGACTCTCCCTTCCCACACAGGAATCTGCAGCTGGTCCTAGTCTGGTATCACCCGAAGGTGTCTCTAACATGGTCTTTATTGCCTTGTTCCATCCCTGAGGAGGAGACTATGCAGGCCTGTTTCTAACGCTGCTCTCTGTGCCCCCACCGAATGCCTGTTCCAACTCGATAGATTGATGGCACTCGTTTCTTTTGTTTATGGTCCTTAAGCCAGTTTTCAACCCACACGAATGTTCATATGCAAGCTAGTTTGGATTCATTTGCCAAGTGAGATTTAATGAGACACAACTCCTTAATGAACAATACAGGACACTGAATGCCTTCACTCCACCCCCTTATATTATAAACTATCAAGGATTTCAGGGGAAATTTGTTACCTCCAAGCCTTCAGAGCAGTTTTGACTTTTGACTCTGCTCTGGGTGCCCCACTTCGGGTACCCCAGAACAGAGTTAGTCATTTGGAAGGCAGTTTTCAGGAAAATTGGGGCCAGCTACCCTCACTTGCAAGGATTTTTTGAACGCTGAACACTATCCCCAGCCTAACTGGAGTAGAAAAAGAATTGAAATCTCTAAATTTTCACAGCATTTTGAATTTGACTTGGGCTCCTTCAATAACTTGGTGTCATTTTTCAACATGCAAGATGGAGAACCCCCTAGAAGCCCTCCTTCCCTGTCCCCACCTGTATGTTGGCCAACATCTGTCTTTGCACCATGCCAGATTGCACTGTCGGAAGGCTTCATCAGAAGAACTATCCTTTAATCCTCTCTCTGCTGTTGCCCACCCACTGAATTGACAACCAGTGCTGTCCTCTGCCAAGGAGCAATGTCAACCAGGAGGACAGAAAGTCCTGGATGAACCAGCGCTAGCTCCCTTGTTGCTAACAAGTTTCAGAAGAGCTACAGCAGTGTGCCCTGTCGCGGCATCCTGGTATCTTCTCAGCCGCAGGAGCTAAGCAGCGTTCTGGGGGAACCACAGTGCCCAGGCATTCAGAGGAGCTGCAGCTCCTCACCTACAGCCATCTGGAAATGGAGAGCTGTCTCAGGCAAGGCGGCTACCAAGGGACCAGTGATGCTGCCTCCAAATCTCAACATGGCAAAGCAAGGTCATGGCCCTACAAGCGTTTGTCTATCTGCCAGAGACCTCTGAAGCCTGCTATGTCATGGAAACCCACCAAAGCTGCTCTCCTAGGAGTACCCAAATCCAGGCATGTTACTGCACTGCTCCAGGAAAGGCTTTTTACCATGATGCCAGTACACTTGAACATCACCCAGAAATGTCAGCACCCCTTTACACAGCAGAGCTATCACTCCAGAAGGAGTCATGCCCCAAAGCCAGCATTACTGCAGTGCTGCCTCTCACAAGAATGAGATTGCCTTGGAGTGAGACCCTGTGCTGGACAATACCCACAAAGATGGATGTGTCAGATGTCTGGGAGCTGATGTGAGTGCCTGTGGGTGCTCAAACACCAGGCAGGGACACACTGCAGCAGCGCTGGTGCTCCGTAATCCGTGATGGCTCCATGGGTCCTTGCACCTGCATGGGAAGAGGAGTGGGAAGGGGGTTTCTTCCCTGGTGCAGGGGAGGAGGAGAGGGCTGCTGTGTTCACATTCCCAGCATTACACGCTTGCATTTTATTTCGTTTTGCTTCTATGCTGTTTCTTGGCCTCCAGCCCCTTGAGTTGCAAGATCTGCCTGGGAAAGGGAAAAGCCTGCAAGGGGAGGCCATGGTGTGGGTCCTGAGCCTGCTGTGCCGGCATCGATGCAGAGGCATGGCACTCCCTGTGACGGTGAGTCCCTCTGCCCGTGGGGCCTGAGAAGAGGCAGGTGAAAGAGCCAGTGGCTGGGAAGGGGTCTGATC
Source organism: Balaeniceps rex (assembly GCA_013401315.1). NCBI lineage: Eukaryota > Metazoa > Chordata > Aves > Pelecaniformes > Balaenicipitidae > Balaeniceps > Balaeniceps rex. The sequence goes on along the minus strand of VYZW01036932.1, from coordinate 263,614 downwards.
TTGCCGCTGTGCCCCGAAGCAAGAGGTGAATGGCAATGAACACCTGCCTTTGGCTGCAGTTTCTCTTCTTGGCACCAAGCTTTCGTGTTTGGATTCAAAGTGCGGTAACAAAGCCCTTGCCGGCAAACACATTTCAACATGTTATTATTCCCAGGCCGGCTTTCAAGATCCTCTTTCTATTCCTTCTGTACTGATTGCTCTTGTTTCTCTTGGCTCCCAGCTCTGGCTTTTCAGGCTTCATTAACTGGAATTTATTACCAACTTTAAACAATCTTCCTGCTGCCAACAAGCGAGAAAGAAAGAAAAGAAGGGGAAAAAAAGAAAGAAACAAAGAGGAGACACACTAAACTCCGGGCTGCTCCCTGCCTGTGTGAGGCCCAGGTCTGAACACCTCTGTCACTGGAGGCTTTCTTTGGAGGGAAGGACCGGTGAGTGCCTGGGCTGGAGCCCTGCCTGCTCTCGGTGCAGCCTCTCCTGTCTCTGCACTGTTTCCTCGCTGGAGCGGGAGGCTGGTGGTGACAGAGGAGAGCACAGACTGATGGAGAGCCATCAGAGAAGAGTCGTCTGTGGTGTTGCCTCTTTAAAGCCAGCTGAGACTGGAGAATCTGGTCTCTTGGCAGCCTCCAAGCATGAGCGCTAATTGCATCCGCAACACCTTCCTGAGCAGCCTGCAGTAAAAACTCATGACTAACAGGTCCTGGCACACCTGAGAGGCCTGTTCTCGGCACTGGACAGATGGGTAAATAGAGGCACTGGCAGGGAAAATTGCTTTACCAAGACCACACAGTGAGTGAGCAGTTTGAGCTGGAGCAGTCCCGGTGCCCTCATCTGTGCCCTAACCACAGCGTTGCCTCCGATCCCTTGTGGGACACAGCCATTTGGTCTCTGGAGGGGAGCTGAGCAGAAATGTCCTGTAGGACACAGCCCGGCTGGGCATTGTGGTGTGGCCTGGGTGATTGCTTTGTTGTCCTCAAGACCCTCAGGTGCCACCCTGCTCTCATTTGCTCTTTGCATGCCCCCACCTGGCATGGGTGCCTGCAGAGGGCTGGCATACTCGGGGCTCAGGTGGACCCACCAACCTGGATTCGCAGTGCTCCACAGCAGCCTGAAGGGTGTGCAACATGGCACATTTGTCCTCATGTCCATGGGACACACACACTTCATCTACCCCTCTTTGAAGCTTTCTTTCCCCTTCCCATTATTCCTGTTCCTTGGTTGAACCCCAGTTCCACACACAAGCTGAGCCTTGAGTCCAGCTGATCTCTGACTTTCATGAAACTCCACCTTCATGGGGAGCCTGAGATGGTGCTAAAATAGAGGCACAGAAAGAAGAGGAATTGTAAAATATGTGAAACACCAGCTCTCCTCCAAGCCACTGTGACCCTGGGCTACTGGGACTAGATCTAACGAGAGAAGATAGGCAGCGGCAGAGCAGGAGAGAACTATGAGGAGCTCGTGGAGGAGGCAGAGGAACATGGACTTTCTCTGACTGTCAGAGGAGATGATGGTTACAGATCACATTCACATGTGCTCAAGGGCCAGGGGTGTCAGGAGTTTCTGGGATGTTTCTCAGCATTAGACCAAGGTAAAAACATCGCTAACATATAAGAGTTTCCAGGGGACCTGAAAAGGAGATTTGAAAGGCTGTGTTGAATTTGGCAAATAGTTTTGGCTGAGGAACTTGTGATTTTTTTCAGAATGTTCAAGCATCTTATTTAAGTAATCTTTGCAATAAAGCAAATACCATTTGAAATACCATTTTCTTTTAAAGTCTGACCCAAAGTAAAAGAGTAAAGGTTAAGAAGTAACCTGAAAAATGAAAGAATTTTTTTTTGTTTCAGGTCAAGGAACTCTTTTGGCTTCACAAAAGCCCCAGAACATCCATTTTGGTTCATCCTGAATTGAATTTTGCCAGTTTTGTCCTCAGTTGCTGCGTCCTCCAGCCTGTTACTTTATCAAGGATGTAACAGGGAACACAACAGGGTATGAGCCAGGCTGGGGCTGTAAGGTCACCCAAAATCCCTGGAGATGAGAAGCCTGCTGAAAGGTTTCCATCTGACTGAAGACAGGCACTTGCAGCAAGGATGGGCTGCAGCAGAGCCCTCTTCTTCATTGTCAGCCCTTCTCTTCCCGGAAGGCAGGCAGGCGGGCAGGCAGGCAGGCAGGTCTTCCTCCTCCCCAGGAGGCACTAACACTGAGATACCTGGATTGTCCCTCATTGCTCAGCAGGGTTTTCTGGTCTTCACTGACTTGGCATGTCCCAGGACGGGCAGTTCTTCCTACTTCTAGAGTTCTTCTACTCTACGGGGGAGTAGACAGAAGGCTTGGTCTCATGTGCTACATGTCACCCCAGTAGACACAAGGGAATGTGTTCAGAGTAGATGAAATCTGCAGAGATTTGAGCTGTGAAACCTGAACAAACTTCTACTGAGGATGTGTAAACAGGCAGGATTTGTTTGCTTGATTCTTGTGCACATCCCAGCACAGAGGGTGATCCCATCCCTAATGTGATGGTCCTGATGTAAAGTTTTGGGATGAAAGTTTGGTAAAGATATAAGTGAAAAGAGCAGGGGAAATGCCAGGCAAGTTGAATTACTGGTCAATGACAGCCCTACGAATAATGTATATACACATACTGTCCATGTCTAGATGCTGTTGTTGAAAGAATCACTTTAGATTCCTGATAATATACAAAAATCCTTTCTTGCTTGATTTCATAACAATTTCTTGATTTCCATAAATAGGATTACTGTATTATTGCTATCAAATTCAGGCATGAACTTGGGTATTCATAATATATAATGCTGCAGTTTCCAATTCTTCTCCTCGCTGTGATGTTTTTTCCTAGTCAAAATACCTTTGCTTTCTGAATGGGGACTTGCGGCATTTTGAACCTCTAGTAAAATCTTCTTTAACAACGTCCAATTATTTTTCAGATTTTCCTGTTTAAATTTTTCCTCTTTGTCTGTTTCATTCATAATTATTTTTGGCTGTGGGAAGCTGGCTCTTTTGAAGCCTATGAATATTTATTCATTGCTGGTTGAGACTGTTCTGTTTCTACATGGCATGTAATCAGGACACAATTGCTTGCAGCAAGACAACTGTTAATTGCACACAACAGAGTATGGTCTCTGTGTGTGAAAAGCTGCACTACCCCCATCGAATGCTTTGGGTGTCCACACTTCAATACAGATGTTGACAAAATGAAAAGGGAAAGGCTACAAGATGGGTGCAAGGTCTCAAAACCCCCACCTTCTGTGGGTAGCTCGAGCTCCAGAGCTAAGGAAGAATAAAAAAATTATTCCTGCTCAGTCTGTGCATGCCTAATGGGGAGGGGAGTTTGGGTAGCCGGGGTCCTTACAAGTCTAATGAATAGAAGCTATAGACAGATGAAGATGAGTTGCAAGACCATTTGAAGTTAAAAACCTATACTATGATTTGATAATTATCAGATTTGACCTGTAATGGGAATAATGAACAACAGTATCTGGTTTGGTCTCTTTAATCGAGACTGAATGCTCAGAGAAGTAAGTTTGTCTCTGCATATGTGTGTCCACATAAGTACCTACACTCATCTGCAAACTCTTTGCTACACGCACAGACAGGACTTTCTGCTCATGATGGTGGTGACCGAGCACTGCACACAGTCACAGTGCAGAGGCTCATGTCAGTAAGGCGTTAGGCAGGTCAGCACCACAACCTGTGCACATCGCTGGCATGACACTGTAGTGCTGGATGCTGATGATTCAGTGTTGCTCCACTGCAGAGCATGTGGGATAGTACATCTGGGAGATGAAAATGCCTCCTTTCAGGGTAGTGAAAACACCTTTTCTGTAGGAAATTCTGATATTTTGGAAACTACCATTTTTGAAATGTCAGTGTCATGTGTGGCGGTGGCCGCAAGAACTGATTCAGTAAAGTCAAAGGGCTTCATTTAGACAGATAGTAAGTGTTATATATACAATAAGTTTACAACACATACATCAAATGCATTAATATTAGTATTTCGTGTGATGTAATAATAGTGTTTTGAAGAAACTGTGTTTTCCAACAGAAGCTATTGTGTTGAAAGGAACAACAGCATGAGAATAACACCTGGAGGTATTTCTCATGGTCAAGTGGAATAAGACCATACAGGTGCAATTTACCCATGCAGAAATGGCCAACCTTAATCTTCTGCCCCCTGGGCTCCCATTTTTGGGGCTCCCAAGGGATTCCAGTGGTTTGTAATGCTGGTGGTTAATTTTCACACTTTCAGAAGTGGGGCCACTCCTTCACTGACACACAGCCACACGCTGATCCCCAGGGATTGAGATTGCGATTGCTGCTGTGCCTGAGTGTGCCTGCTCAGACCGTGGTACGCACTGGTGCATGGCGGGACACCTCAGCCTCTGGGGCAAATTTTTTGGACTTCAATTGCCCAGGCTCATTGCCATCTGAACTGCAAAGTGCCCGGGAGCTCAGGTGTCTCTGGACTGCAGGAGGCTGTGAGGGGGACCCTGTATGCAGAAGGGTGAATGAAGCTCCCTGTTTGCTGGCTTTGCTCCAGGGTACAGTGTTGGTTTTTGCATAATGGATTGGGTCCTCTTTATTTTGACTTTTGGCACATGCACCATCTCAGCCTGAAGGTAATGATGTCCTCAATCCTACATCTAGAGTAGCAAGTAAACCCTCTCCCAGCGTGCAGCCTCCTTCCGTCTCAGCCTGTAGCCCCGGTGACAACACTGGGGGTTGCTGCTGGAGCCGCAGACAACCTCTCCAGTGTTCCCCCACCACGCTGACCATGGTCTACCCAGCACGGCCGCTCCATACTTACAGCTCCTCCAGAAAGCGCAGGTGACGGAGAGTGCTGGGCTGCAGCCGGCTAATGTTGTTCATGCTCAGATCTCTAGTGGGGAAGAAAGAGAGAAGTCTCTGATCAGTCATGCTGTGGTTTGTGCAGAATAAACCCCAGTGCCAGGTTCTGTGTCCCCTCTCTGCTAAGAAGGAAAGGACTTCAGCAAGAGAATCCCTGGCAAGCTGCATTTAAGCATTAGCATCTTATCACAGCCCAGGCTCTGCCTGCGAAGGGATGAGGAGGAGTAACCAGAGAGACACTTGCTCCTTCAGGGTGGTCTGCCGGAGCGGTTATGGAGCAAGTTAGGACATTTCCTAACAGCACAAGGAGTATTAGTGTCTCACATGTTTTGGAGAATGAACAGGAAGCCCAGTGACGCTGGAGTAGGACAGTATGTCCTTGGGCCCAAAAGTATATTTCTGTGACCACTGGTCATGCCAGACACCACAGGGAGCTTTTCCAGTGCATGGGTAGACAACTGCTTTTGAGGAGACAGCGAGCCATGGAAGAAGGGGTACACCCTGTTGGACAAGCCTGCTCTAAACTGGAAAAACTAGAGAACAGCACCAGGAATGAGGGCTGGAGGTCAGCTCCATGGGTGACAAAGGCTGAGTTTAGGCATTGGGAAGAATCTGTCTGATTGTGCTTGTCTCAGTCTTTGTCATCTCTAGCTAAAGGCTCACTGCCTATCTGCTTAGGGTCTAACAGACTCTCACAGAGGAGACTGCTACAACCCAAGGGGACCAGGGGGTCTGCTGAGTCTTAGCCCTTAGCACATTACGGAGTCACTGTGAGCTGCCCACTGCAGAGCTGTCATCATCTTAGGATATAGGAGTAGCAAAATCTGCAGGAAATGTTGCATTAGACAAGCTGGCAGTTGGAAAAAACAAGGATGCTTCTGGCCTACCAGGCTCTTCAGGAGGTCTGATACTCGATGGCTGCAACCCTGTCCCCATGAGCAGCTTCATATGAAGAAAACCATGCTTGTTACCCATGTCTAGAGCAAGCTGTGCTCAATTTTTACAAGTATGAGGGAAGATGAGGTGGAATTAAAAGCTGGCGTGGTTAAAACCAATGGGAATGAATGGACTATATCCCCTACCGAGCAAAGCAATCCTAGTCAAATGCCATCTGAGGTGCTGGGTAGACTCATATGACGAAGAAGGAGCCATTTTTGAGCAGTGTATAGACAGGACACTGCTTGGCTCCTTCAGACTGCTTACACTAAATGGCAGAGACAGACAAGTTTCTCTCTTGTAATATGAGAATAAGGAGGCACAACATAAAAATAAAGGCATTTTACTTTACTCTTTCCTCCAACAAATAACACGGACTCATGAGCCAAAGGAAGGATCTAACAGCCCCCTCCGTCCCCCAGTATCAGTGGGAGTCTATCTTGGTGTTGGGCAAATGCATGGAGGAAGGAGGCTTGTGCCAAGGACAAGGACTGAAGCATGAAAGAGAAAAGATACCCTCAGCAAAACCTGGCCTTCCAAGAGGGTCCTCTCTGAGCTGGCTGCCATCCGCACAACACGCTGTCATTTGAACTGAGATCCTGCAGACCCAAGACATGAGACTGCAGGTCATGTGTCAAATGCCCTGGAGCATCACAGGCTGGCTTTGGGCTCTGTGTAGGAAACTACTTCAGTGGAAAATAGGTTTATTGAAAAAATTACTCAAATTTCTTTGTATTCTTCAGTGAAAAAATTCCCGAGTTCTGCTAGTAAAGAGACTTAAAAAGTTTTGGGTTGTAGGCTTCTTCATCTTGCACCATTTTCCACATCCCCCCCACCCCACTTTCTGACCAGATCTATTTGGCACTGATGGAGGCAGGTTACACCCAGGGAGGGTCTAAAGCCTGCCTTTACAGTTTATCTGGAGATGTGTCCTGTGGCAAAACTGTGCGATTTGGTGGGCCCTATTTGAAGATACTCCTGGCAAAGTTTGGTTTTTTATTTTATAACTTTCTCCCCCCCAAAGAAGAGGTGGAGAAATTCCCAAAAGACCTATGAGAATTCAAAACTCTGTTTTCAGAATGAATGCAAAAATAAAGTTATTGTCTGCATTGTTCTGCGTGCAACGCTGCATTCTATATTTGGATGATCCTGTGATACAATAGAAGGGTTAAAATATTATTTTGTGCTGCTTCTATTTTTATATTTAAATCCCTAACGGCAGTTGCTACTTAGCATCCATTAAAACACCTTTTTTTCTTACATCAAAGTGTCTCCTGTTTATGTTGTAATGAATCAGTCTGATGTTTTGACATGTTGTGAAACAATGTAAAAATAATGAAAAATAACGTAAAATGAAAGGCAAAGAAACAAAACACAGATCTGAAACATCCAAGATCTCCTTGAAATTCCTTAAGTTGCCTTCTGCTGGCAGTGTTGGGAATACTCCTTGCTCGCCGCAGAGGACACTTTTCAAACCTCATTGAGCTGCATTTTGGGTGCCCAGACCTTTCCTAGGCATGATGGGGACACCTAGACATGATGGGGACACCACGCCCCTGGGTGGGCAGGAGATGCAGGGATGTGCAGACCCTCAGCGTCAGTCATACCCAGCAGCACATCAGTATGTGGCTAGCGGTAATGGGGAGGCAAAGATGTTTTGACCCCTTCTTTCCTCCCCCTTGATCCATACCCTGAAGAGGAAAAAAATACGTTGGTTTCTGAAGAAATCTTCCAAAAGACAGAGGAGAAATGCCATTACCCAATCACTCTGACAGCCTCACAGCTCCACCTTGCATGACTTTTCTTTAAATGCCCAGCTCCCCTCCCTCACTCTCTTGCACCCCTGGGGCTCCTGGCCACAGACAGGTCTGAGGGAAGGGGTTCTGTCCCACCATCTCTTGGGGCAGCGAAGAAAAATCCAGCCCTGATTTCCAAGGCTATTGCATGGGGAACATTTTGTGTCATTTTATTTAAAACTCACTGATGTGAAGTGATGTTTTGGGTGTTTGGATGCTCTGGTGGTTTGCAGGACTCGAGTGCAACACGTCTGCACGTACAATACTGAAAAGAGGAGGCCCATAGTGCAAACCCTGGTACTGGTCTGCTAGCTAATGAGCAGCGAGGCAAACAGTGCCAATGACTCAGCTTGAGCACTGTTTACTGTTAACTCTCGAGTGTGATATCCCACGGGGGGGCCCACACCAGCGCCTCTGGCGCAGTGGACATCACATCTGGCTTGGTGTAGTGGAGTTCCTGGACTGGCCATGGTACGAGGACAGCGCGGAGGGGATGGTGCAAGGACAGATGGTGTGAAGGAAGAACGAGTTCCTCCAAGGGCTGGAAATGAACTTCCTGAGCACAGTCCTGGGCTCAGTGATTTTGATAGCCACAAAAGTACAAGATGTTTCTGCACAGGCTGTCCATGCTTGTGTGAAAGCTGAGGCACAGGATTCTTGCCTGAGGTGTTGTGGGAGTAAATATTTGTCTTATTACTCATGTAAAGATGTTGTTGACTTGTTGCTGTGTTTTCCCAAGCTCATGCTTTTCCTCTTAGTAAGGTTTCTTGTGTCATGTACATCCTCAGTGCATGCAAGAGTGGAAATGCTTCCTGTCAGGGTAATCAGGGAAGCAATTTATCTCTTCAAGTGTTTGAAGGTGGTTACTTCAGCCAGGCACATTTAGTTAATTTTAAAAGGAATCCAAAGTATTTCAACCTTGTTGGATTCTTTTTTTCAGCAACAACTCGCAGAAGGATTAGGGATTCATGGACTAAATGGATTAGGGGCTCCTCTGACCTTTCTCAGCTCTGTCAATGACTTTCACTTTCTAAAATAGCTCTCTCTTTTGAATGACTAGCATCCAGTGGAGTCAAACAAGTGTTGGGTCCCTCATATCTAAGCATGGCTGTTGTCATTTGCACTGGAGAAACCACTACAAAGATGGGGACTGTACCATAGCAGGCATTACAGAAATGCACAAAGAACATAATTCAGATCCTAAAGTCCCTTAACTCTAGAAGAAAACAGAAAGGTAGGAGAGGAAATGGGGTGTTACAGCTTCACCCAGGCTTGCAGTGTTGGACCAGCAGAGGAACTGTCCAGATTCTTGCCTTTGAGTTCATGAGATCACACTGCACTGGTGAACTGGGACAAGCCATCCCTCTCCTGTCCCAGAGCTCCCGTGTTCCTCTTTCCACAGGGAATGGCCTGTCTGCCCTCTCTGCAAGCTATCAAATAAAAGCAGGAAACCTTTCACTGCCAAATCATTTTGCATGGCTGTGGTCTGAAATGCTGACAGTAAAGTGAACTACTCCACTACTCCTGGAACTGAAACTCTGTTCTGGTATCACCCACACTTGCCCATGAAGCAATGTCTTTTAAGGCCTCTTACATTAGGTGTTGAAATTACCTATGCTTTCCAATGGCACTGCACCAAAGCCATCATGGCTATAATTAGTGTGATTTAACATGCCCCCCTTCCCCAACTAATTCTAAACATTTATCGTAAGCATTTCTAACTTGTACCTGCAGGAAAACTGAGACACAGTTCATGGAAACTGAACTCATGTGATTCAGCCTCAGACCTTACAACTACTCTGGCCCTCGAGGGGTTCCTTAAATTATTTGCTTTGATGTCGCCTTCTTTCATGAAGAAACTTTGATTATTCACTGATTAGCTGATCTTCCTTACCAAAAATGATATGACACACACCATGCCTTGGGTACTCCAGTAGGACTGTCTGCCGTGCTCTTTAACAGTGCTAGGAGATGGTTACCACAGTGTTTTAGTTCAGGGATGATATGAGCTTTAAAGATCAAAGGAATTTATCTTTCACATAATTGCTTGGGCAGGTGGGATGCAGGCTGTGGTGCTGGTGCTCTGGAACGTGGAGCCATGGCCTGTGGGGAGCAGCACAGTCCCAGCAGACTCTGTCCAGCTCTGGTGAAGGCACCTGCAGGACCTTGTAGAAGTGCATGGTCTTAGGCCAAATGGGAAGTTTTTAATGCTACAATATGTGGGTCTGCATGAAGGGCACCCTGCGATACTTGCCCAAGATAGGCCTAAGCAATATCCCCAGGACGTACCTCTAGGGGCAGCAGGATTGATGTGTCTCACACAAACTCAAGGTGTCTAAAAGCTGCCCACAAAACTGGGGAGCAGTGAGCCCTGTCCATCACCCCCAAAGCTCCTGATATACCTCTTCCTAGACTATAAGCAAAGTGTTTCCCCAGAGATGCACTCTAGCATGAATTAGCACAAGCAGTCAGCAGACCTAAAGAAAAACAGGTTGAAACCACACTGCAGTAACACAACAAGATTGTGGCTGCTCAGTCAGGAGGGTTTGAAGGTGAAATCGGCAGTGATATGGTCTTGGCTGAGGCCAAGCACATAACCTTCAGAACAAGATGTGCATCTGGCTCAAGATCTGCAAAGTGCAGACGACTGGCAGAGAGATGGTGCTCTCCTGGAAGCCATCACAGGGCTAGGACATTTCCTACAGAAAGAGGAGCTCCTAGCTATGGCTGGGAGAAGACATTCCCCAGCCATCTCTCTCTGTACTCCAGAGGTGCAGAAAGTCTGGTCACTAGCATCAGTCTCCTGAGGTGCTCTCTGTGGGTCCCTCTGCCACCCAGCATGATGAGAAGCCTGTGTCCCTCTGCCATGAGAGCAGGGGAAGTAGCTGCCTTCAAGCAGATCTTTGATCTACAAGGTTTCTGCAAGCTCATGGTGTGGTTCAAGGGGCAGACCTTCAAGGACTCAGCAGAAGTGGGCTCTGTGGGCTCCTGCCTTCTTTCCTACCTCAGGGAAATCCCATGCATCTGGCAACAGCTGGAAGTGATGACAGATGTTGCCCAAGCCCCTGGACAGGATTTTCAGCATTTAGGGAAAGGGACCTCATGCTCCTCTTTCGTAAGGAGGCAAGGTCGCCCCAAAGAACATACCTGGCTGCTATCCTCAGGTTTTGAGCCTACAGGAAGCTACTAAGAATCCCAAATGGTGACTACCTTCTCAAGCCCTAAATTGAACCACTATATGAATATCTTCACATTTTTCAAGATGTTCGGGACATTAATGTGCTCTCTTCCCAGCATGGACTCAGCCTAGCTCCTCTCAGTGTTGGTGCTGAACACGTGGGCTCCTGGACTGTAAAAAAGACCGTCCTTACACTCAGGCAGTTGAGCAGGAATTTTTATGATTGTGGGGCGAAGCCAATGACCTGGTATCGTCTTGATTAATTAATTGCACAATTAAAGCATTAAGGCCTCCCAGTCCAGCAGTCTGATTTCTGGGGGAGCGGTACAAACCAGACCAAAATTCCCATCCTTATCCTGGAAAGGTCCAACACTAGACCTGTTCTTGCAAGGCATGAAACACTCTTGTCTCTCTGAAATCACTGGGAGATGAGCAATGTCTCTACCTATCTTCTGGCCACTCTCATTAGCATCCAGTGAAAAATGCACAATTACACCACCTTTAGAAAAGAAGCCCAAAGGCAATAAATGATGGTTTTAGAAATTCTTCAGATTATTCTAGAGTGATTCATAAAGGTTCTTGTTATCTCCTTTCCTCTTTATCTTGAAATCTCCGAGGTCACCACAAAATGCTGAATTGCTCGGGGTAAAGCTGGGGCTGATGGTAGAATGGTACTTGGAGCCATAGAGCCAGCTGAAATTTTTCCTAAAAGCCTGCAGGTTGAAAACTACGCTAAAGGTAGTCTCCATAAAGAAAAGGAGAAAGGGAAGATAAAGAGATCAAAGCAGCAAGAGCTCATTTGCATTACACTATATCTGGAGGCACCAGTCCTGCTTCAATCCCATATCACTGCAATAGGCAAGAGCAGAACGTGTTTCTACTCCCACCTCTCCATGTTTGAAAATAGATCAGTCGTCTTAGATCATCCCCCATGTGGAGGCCCTATCCGATATCTCCCAATGTTTCAATAATAAAGACTGAGCCAAGGCCAGTTTGCCAGGGTGAGATTAAGCCCATCCCTGCACCAGAAGGTCTTCAGAAGTCTGGTCTGTGCAGTGAATAGCAGTGACCTACGGCAAGCACAACTAACTCTCATGCTGCTCCGGCTACTCCACTTCCAGCTCCTCCCGTAGCTGCCCCGGCTCTGCACCATGTTATGTGCCCTCCACGCGTGAGAGCAGAAAGGGGCTGAGCAGCAGAGGTAGAGCATTTCTGCCCCTGTGAATGGTCGGTGTGAGAACAGGAAGAAATAACTTTTAGAAGCCAGGTCAGGGCTGTCAGCAAACACCATCCCATCCCAGGGCCCACAGGATCTGCCAGGGGAAGGGCTCTCCCTGGACAGCAGAGGAGAAAGTAAGAAGATGTGGGGTGCACAGGCAGGGGTAGGGAGAAGGGCAGGTCATTTGGCAGAATAGGCTGCAGCCACACGGAGGAGACCCGGCTGAGAAGCAGCAAGGAGCTGCCTCCAGAAGGCACCGTGTCGTGGAACAGACATGAAACTTGGGTCAGAAAATGAGGGCAGTTTTTCCAAAAAAGGCAAAACTTGAATCTTGCTAAGTGAACTCCCTGAGATTTTTCTCATGGGCTCCGTCTCCTGGCTGCAACTGTCCCAGTTGCCAGAGGGAAGTCCGCATGGCGATAGAAGGGGAAAGCACTTGCACTGCGACAAGGCAGGGAGAAGATGGCTTGTCTTGCTGGATATAGCTCTTACGAGCACGACGGGCATTGACATCTTCTGGCCTACACGTGTACAAGTGCCCTGGTGCTTCCAGTGCCCATTAGCACAGAACGGCTTCGACTGGAGTAGGGGAGTCTCATACACCAAACGGCAGGAGAGGCTGGTGGAGCCTCCTCCCAGCCCCTCTGCTTTCACCGCCTGGACAGAGCAGCCAGTGCACCAGGCTGCTTTGGGTTGGATGTTGGCAAAGACCATATTTTCCATTTCTGATACCATTCTGCAAGTTCATGTTTTGGTGATTCCCATGAAACAGAAGTCCAGCAAGAATTCTTTCAGGTTGATCAAAATAATAAAAAATGTGGGTTTTTTTTCTCTCCAGTTTTGACATTAAAAAATATCATCCCAGAAAGGACATTCAAAACCAAAAGTCATTTGAAGAGAAAAAAACCTTCTGTCTGGAAGTGTCCAAGCAGGATTTCTCAGCCTCTTTAAAACTTTTTACATTTTTGCCTCACGTAATGGGACTCAGAGTTGGCCAGTGTTGGAGCTGGGTCAACATGAACTTTTTGCTTAGTGTGAGCACTTCAAAACCAGAAGAACCTCTAAACTAAAAAGAAATATTGGGGCATGAATGAGAGCAAGGAACATTTTTTCTAAAGCAAGAAAAATGAGATTGCAAACGAATGTCCTTTCTGCCCACTGTGTCCTTTGGAGCAGCCACAGCCCAGCAATGTCCTGACTTTTAGCAACCAAATGGTCTCCACTAGATCCCTGGAAAGACCCTCACATTCCCTTGTGTCCTGAGTGTGGGTTTGTTCCCTGCCCTTCTCCAGGTCTCTGCTGGGCTCCGGCTCGCACTCGCTGGGCTCTTTGGGAACAGACCTAGCCACTCTCATGGAAAGTGAAACCTCTCACCCTGACGGTGTAGCTGTCCTCTTAACACCCAGAGCAGCTACCAGGGGAAAGTAAACCCAGGAGCATCTTCCTCTTTGCTGCCCAGCCAAAGCCTTTTGAAAGAGATAATGAGCAGTAAACAGCAAGCAAATGCAACTGGTGGATCTGTCACATTCCCCACACAAATGTCGTTGAAACCAACTGAGTCACAGAAATACTGTGCTTTCAAGTTGGCATCTTCTGCTTTGATTAAGGCAGGGTATTTATGAAGACAAATGTGTTGAGAAACTCTTACCCAGCCCTGCTCTGGGACACTAGCCGCACTCGCCTGAGGGCTGGCTGGGGGGCATGGTGCTGTGTCCCAGGAAGAGCAATGCAGAAGGGTAGAAAGTGGGGCAAGGCAAGCCAAGGATGGTTGTAAGCCACAAGGCTGTTCTGGGGAGCCAGAAACTCCACGGCAGAGGCACTTGCCAGCAGACCGGAGCTGTTCGGCAACCCCCAGTGCCTTACAAGGCAGCTTGTGCATTACAGTCTGCCCTGCCTGCTCCAGGCTCCTGCCCTCACTTCCAAGAAGACCTCTGTGGACAGTTTACACTGATGTGCAGTGGGCACAGGACTGTTTTTCTTCAGGCCAATAACAGGCTTTGCAGCCCCCCTACGCCACTTGCACAGTTGATGTGGGAGGAAGCAGTGGGAGCACAACGGTTGAACCCCTGATGGAACCCACGTGGTGGAAGCAGAAGTGAATTGCCACAGAGATATTCCTGGGAGAGTAAATGATCCACCTGGAAAGCATGGCTTGTTGGACTGTACCAAAAAAGCAGACACTGAAGTAGCAGACAGAGCATAGGAGAGGGAACAAGGTCTAAGGAACCGGGTCAGTGTAGAGGTGAAGATACCAGGACTCCTCTGCTTGGCAAAGAGATCGAGAGGAGAGGTGTGACAGAGAAGATGATGCTGGTTTGATGCACTAGGAGGATGTACTTTTTAACTACAAATTACTGGTACAGAATTTTGTAGAGTCCCTAGTAAGAAACTCTATAAAGACACAAGACAAAGATACAAGACAAATTAATGGAGGATAAATCTACCTCTCACTATTCAGAGTGATTCTCCAATGCCACATCTGGCTCAAGGGTGCCTAAACCACTGATTCCTAGGAGCTGGGGTGTGGGGGTCCAACCAGGTTGAGGGCAATGCTTTTCCTTGTTCTTTTTGCTGCAGTCCTAAGCAAAACCAAGAATTCCTGCACAGGTTTCTACAGGCTTTGCTGAAGACCAAAGTGGTCCCATTTCATTGCTCTGTGTACCCTGCATCTGAGTTCAGTGGCTTTTTTTTGGTTTGACCCAGAATGTTCTTTACAGGAGGACTGTGTTAGCCACGGTAGATTATGGCATTTTTCATGGGCATGGCTTGGTACCCATGCCTGATTCAGAGCATTTGCTGCGAGCTCTGGTTCTCCTTTGAGGAACAGGCTGGGGTGAAGCTGGTGTGGTCTGCACATACACGCCATAGACACGCTTCCAACCGCATACCAGGCGCACATGCAACCACTGCCATCCACATCCTTCCTTTGATTGTACAAGGTTTGCACAAAATGTATTTGACCCCACATATCCTGGAAAAGTATCAGCTGGAAGTCTAAGGAGAGGCAGTATTTGAATTAGGGAAAAAAAACTCTCTGAATACTGAATTCCACCTCTGCTTGTGAGTTGAATGCCTTGCTGGACTCTTTCTAAGGTGCCTGCAGTAATTTGTGGACATGAGAGACTGTCTCACATCTGGCCCAGAGCAGCCGCCTCTGTCCTGTTTCTCTTCATTGCACACATCCTCCCACCACTGCCAAATTCTGACCCCCCCAGTGTTGGTCAGGAATCCCCGACAGCTGATGCCCATCGTCTCCAGACCCGCTCCATTTACTTTCAGACCCACTGAAAGGAGATGGCTGAGCCCAAGGCTGGTGGGCAGGAAATTGGTAGCCTGTAATTAACCAGAAGTGCATGCAAACGTGTTGGTTTCTTTCACATTGCGGGGATCTGGCAGCACGCAGTTATTCCTGTTAGATCTCTGGCTGGCAAGAAATCAGAGAAAGGATCTGGCAGGCTGTATGGTCACAGGCGGTATGTGACTTCTACCTGGGCTGGGGACAAAAGCAGCTTGTTGCTGAGATGGGGAAGAACCAGGGCAAGGCACTGTGAAAGAGCGAGGGGCCAGACTGCCTCTCCCCTTGCAAGTCATATCTTGGTGGGGTTACACCAGCTCATGTATGGGGCAGAATCTGATCCCAAAGTCCTGAGACTAGCAAACAAAGCAGTACATGTGAACTAGAGGGTTGGAGGAGATGCACTACTGAACCTCTGCGGAGTTTGTGTCTGTCACTAACTGGAAGAAGCAGGCAAAATTTGGAAATATTTTACAAGAGACAAATTCTGATTTTTTTTTTAAGTGAAAAATGTCAGAATGGCCGATTGAAATACTTTATGCTGATGTCAAAACACCTCTAAAAAAAGCCAAACCATGACAAAGTAATATTTAATGACAGACATTGTCTGCGTATATTAACCTGAGGTTGAATTTGGAAAAATCAGAAGTAAAACAAAACCCAAACTGAAACAAAACCTTTTACTTCAGATTCAAACATCTCCAATATGTTTTCATTCAAAAATTTTGACCACATCTGTGTGTTGCCTGGAAACTTTTGCATTTGATGAAAAGCAGTTTTTGCTCTAGGAAACTGTTTCTCAGAGAAAAACCTCCTTTCCCTGCATATTG
The DNA here is from genome assembly GCA_013401315.1 of Balaeniceps rex. Classification (NCBI taxonomy): domain Eukaryota; kingdom Metazoa; phylum Chordata; class Aves; order Pelecaniformes; family Balaenicipitidae; genus Balaeniceps; species Balaeniceps rex. The sequence goes on along the minus strand of VYZW01036932.1, from coordinate 247,503 downwards.
TAAGCAGATCCTTTTGCTGCTCACGAGCAAGCTACCAGCACGGGACCCTGCAAGGTGCCAGGCACTGCCACTGTGGGAAAGGTCTACGGCCCCATGGGAACCCTGGTCTTGGTCCTGGGCTGTGTTTAGACACAGGAGACGTTGCCTGGACAGCCGTTCCCATCTCCCCCTGATGGAAAGATGTCGAGTTTCTGTGTTTCACTGGCACACTGCTTTGAAGCTGTCTGTGTTATCTGCAGGGCTGTGCGTGCCCCGGTCTGAAAACCCGCATGCTAGGATGGAGAGGTGGCTCAAGTGTCAGGGAGAGACCAATGCACAAACAAAGAGCTGGCAGAGGGAGTAGGGCTTGGCATTCAGAGACTTTTACATGGGCTTCCTCCCCTTGCATGTGGCCTCTTGGACTTGCCAAAAGTTGATGTCAGCGTTGCAGCTGCGCATCGTTCTCTCAAAGAACAGGAATCCAGTTAGGATTCCTCCATACCCATACTAAGGTATGGAGGCTTGTACCTGATTTGGCACTTCTGGACAGATCCTTTAAAGTTCCTGGAAAAGCACAAGAGGTTTGCCAGCAAGAAATAATAGGAAAAACTTCCATCAGAAGCCTGTGTCTTCCTGCTTGTGATTCTTTGGTGCAGAGTGTTAGCTCCAGTGATAACTGATTTCTCTTACCCAGAAGGTGAAAAAAGATCTTAAGTCAGAGGAATACAGGCACTTAATGTGCCGGGTGCAAGCTGATGGCTCTACGCCCAAATCCTTGACCTCACGGAGAGGGAGTGCTTCTCTGTACTTGTTAGAAAGCTCTGTGAAGACAAAGCATGCAGATCTCCCAGAGTTAAGGTCCCAAGTGGGATTTATCCAGGGAAGGTTGTGTTGGGGACAGAGGCTTTTCAGTTAGCACAGCCTGGCCAAGAGATGAGGAGAAGCCCCAACTCTGTCTTGGTTGCGTGCAGCACCATGCCCTACGCCAGCATCCTCAAACTCTCATGCTGCAGCCAACCTGAGCTCCCCTGTGGTTCGTTGAACACAGCCAAGCTGCTTTCCAGACTCAGCTCTCCCAAAAGACCCCTTGTATCTTGCTTTGCTTTAAGCGCTACTTGCGCCTGTTTAGATTCCCACTGCCCTCGTAAGCGCTTTGCTGTGGGATTGCAGCTCAGGTCCCAGCAAGGTCTGGACCACTACAAATTGCTCAACAGGGCTGTAAGCACAGAGCGTATGTGAGGCATATGCATGAATTTGCAACGAGCTGTGGAGAATGGGTGTGCAGCGCATCTGCACTGAGAAACACCAGTCTTAACCTGCAAACAGCAGTGATGAGCATGGCCCCCGGTCTCTAAACTGCTGCTCGAGGGCTAGGAGCTGTATCAGCCTGGGAGCGGGCAGGAGGGACTAAGGGAGGCAGTGCTGTGTCTTGGGAAACAGCCCCCAGAAACACTCAAGCGCTGGCCATTCCCACGTTTGGTTTGGGAAGACTTTGTGCTGCAGAAGCCTGTGTTTAAATGGCGCTTTCCAAACACTCCCAGCCACCATGACCAACCAGCAAAGACAATTCAGTGTCATAAACAACTGAAAGAGCCAAGGCTGTGTTCTCATGCCTGAAATGGGTGGAAGGCTCAATTCTGGCATCTCTGACACTGCTCTAGCCAGCTCTGGTGCCAGCTGTGTTGCAATGCTGGCTGACAGGCACAAGAAGGTGGGCTGCTGTGAATGTTCCCATTCGGCTTGTGGTGCACTGTGAGGCAAAGTTTCTCCTCAAGCATCACTGCTCTGCTCTTACAAGTGCTGCTTTCAGAGACACCCTGTGAACCGAAGCTTGGGCTCACCCCTGGAGAGCAGCAACACCAGGGGAGCTGGGATCAGCTGGGAAACCAAGCCCTGATAGCAGAGTGCTGACACTAAATCAGCACACTACCTTCCCTGGCTATCCCAATTTTCAAGCAAAACAAGCTATAGATTTTTTTTTTTTTGGCCCATGTGACTCATATCGTGTGGGCATCAGCCCCTCCAACAAGGACACAGCTCTCATACTGCCTGGCTTGGGCTTAAAATGGGTTAAAAATCTCTTAATCCAGCTACAAATCTGGATGTGAGGCATTGGGCTGGGTCCCACTGTAGTTTTTTTTCACAGGCATCAGACGCCTGGGTGCAGTGAGCACAGCCCTTGTCCAGTACAGCACGTGTGCGCCCTGCGCAGGCACCAGCAGCGTACTGGAGTTGGGGAAGGGAGTCTCCTTTGCATCCTCAGGCTTTGTCCCAGCTGAGGCTGTGAATGTCCAGCATTTGCTGCTGTCAGCCCATGTTAGCATTAGGGATCACGTGCCTCCTCCTGCTGCTCTGGAGCAGAGAACCCTAAAAAGCGGAGGGACATTGGAGCTGGACTCCTGCGCTTCCCTGGTGCTCAGCTTCCCGCTGGCTCCTACAATGGGCTGCTGGGGTGCTGGCAGCAGACAGAAGTGTTGACTTCAGTCATTCAACAACTGCCAGAGAAAAGCACTGCTTTAGCTGAGCGTTTGGGGGATTTTCACCTGCCTTCAAAGCTGGGGTCCAGCTGCCAGCACTGCTGTACCATGAGGGGTCCGTTTGTCCAGGCTTAGCCCCCCACCAGGGCAGGCTCCAAACAGCAGCTGCTTCACCCAGCTGACTTGGACCTTGTCTGCACTGACCCACAGTCATCTAAACAGGGACCCTGCGGAACCCTTGCATTCACCTTGGCTTCCAGCCACCACGCTAGAGGTCTCCCATGGGTCCTGTGTTGTATCTGCCCACCACAGGGATGTCTGAGATACCACAGGCTATCTCAGATTGCACTTAAAACAAGTGTGTGTGGGGAACTGCATCCAACCCCAAAGACTTTGGCAAATCTTTGGTGAAGCAAAGAGCAACGGTCGTGTTCAGCCCAGAGCTGTCAGAGACAGCTCTGAGTTGCCTCTCTTGTCTTTCATACACTTTGGCCCCCAGCAGACAGGTCAGCAGGGTCCTCCTCTGAGCAGAATGACAGAGGGACACAAGGCGCTGGGGGGGAATAACAACCCTGTGCCTGTGCATTTATCACGGATTAAGGTGCCCTGTTATGCTTCGAGGACGTGTTTGCCAGCAGGGAGGCATATCGCAAGGATACAGGATGCTCCTAATTGCCTGCCCCGTCCCCGGGGGGAGCTGCCGATTGCGATGGTGGCACTACTCTAGTCACGACTGTGAGAAGCAAGAATACGACATCTGCAGAGCGGCTGCCTTGAGAGGAGAAAATCATGTCATAGTCTAACACCTGCTTAGCAATGAGACAGTGTCCAGGCTTTGCTCTTCAGCTCACTCTGTGCCAAAACAAGTAAGAGAAGGAACAATCACGTCATGACAAAGCCGAATACATTTAATGCGCTCAAGCAGGAACGGAAGGCAATAATTCACTCCAGAGCAGGACAAGCTTGGGATGGTCTGGCACTACAGATGATTTATATTTAGAGTTGGGCTTGGCAGGTGCTTTTATGGAACAGAAGTTTGGTTTTCTATTGTATTCAACCTGTCCCAAAAATAGTTTAAACCATTCTGCTTTGTGGCATGGCCAACTATTAACTATCTCAGCTGCAAAAGACGTGCACAAAATTGCCCTCTATTTCTTGGGAGGTGGGTAGTGCTAGGTGCTGCTGGAGACATGACACTGGCATTGACTGGAGATGGCCAGCCTCTTCAACATTCTGTGCCCAAATATCTGGGTGGATTGTCAGAAACACTGGGGCCTAAGAGAGGATCTTACTCCCCTCCTGCCCAGCCCTCTTCCCTGCTCCCCAGCTCCCTGTGCTGCGACGCTGGTGTGTGGACTGAGATTTGAAAGACCAGCTGAGACCATGTGCTCCCAGCGCTGTGGCAGGAGGGCAGACAAGATGTCCTAGCAGTGGGGCTGTCCTGGCATGGGTGTCTGTGATGGGTTTTGCAGAACTGGAAGTGATGGGCTGCAATGTCCTGTCTGCATCGACCCTGCTGTGCCAGCTCACTCAAGGTGATGGCCAACACTAACACTTCTGAAGCCTGGTGCTGGCCACCCAGCATGCGAGGTAGGGAAGGGCATGAAGGGGACTGGCTCACCCCCAGCCTTGTCCTCATAGTGTAGAGGCAGCTGGCTTGGCCACCTGGCTCTGGAAATTGGATCCCTAACGTGGGCCCTGTTGGACAAGGCTGTGATGCCAGAGCTGTGGAGATGGAGGAGCCTCTGCTGGTGCCCAGGCCAGTGTTAAATGTTTTGCCTTCCTCATGAGACTTTAAGTAAAGGAAATCTCAAAAAATTTGCTCCTGCAAGTCTTCCTGCCTTCCTTTTTTTTGTGTGTAGGAGGATGGATTTGGACAGAGTGAGAAGGGAAATATCACTCAAGGAAGGAGAACAGGCTCTGGGGTGGGATTCACAAGCCACCCCAGCTATTGCCCTGTCTGAGTACCAATGACTGACCTCGCATATGGGGACAGAGTCAGGAAAAGTGAGAAAAAAAAGAATTTGAGATCATTCAGAAGCATAGATAAAACTTAAAATAGTTTTTTTATATCATTTAAGTCCTGTATCTAGGGCTTTACAAAAACAGAAGCACTGGTCTTCCTGCTGGTACTAGGGCAGAAAACCACAAGACCGATGTTACGTGCAGAGATAGGATATTACTGGACAATTCCCACCGTTATCTGCAAGGGGTGTTGGAGGCCATGGCATGACCCTGGGACATGGGCTGTGTCTGTCGGCCTTCCGCTAACACCCAGACACCAGAGCTTTTGGGGTGCATAGACTAAGGTTGGGGTTATGTACATCCCCAGCATGTGCCCCACCCTGATGCTCCCACCCTGTCTCTGGGCTGGGGTGGGAGAAACAATGTCCATGGAGCACAGGGAGTGGGCTGCTGCCCAGACAGTCTACCTGGCTGTCTCCACCTGAGAGCCTGTTGGCAATGTCTGTGCAAGGAGTGTGCTAAAGGGCCCCCCAAAATAGGTAATCTTGAAGCTGCTTATTAGTTTTCTAACCAGCTCACTTATACAATGCCCTAAGCGTGTCCAAGGACATAACCTCAGATAGCTGAAAAACTCAGCAACCCAGAGCCATCAAGAGAGGATGTAACAAAGTTGTGCAGCTGCAACCAGTGGACCTGTATCAGGTTTAAAACAACCATTTACTACAGATGTTGCACTGGCCTGGAGCAGTCAAGGCTTTAAGCAAAGTGGCAGCCTGAAGTTGTCGTGGATCCCAAGAAAATGGCTTTTCACAGCAAAAAGGTTGCTGAAGTGTCAGCATAGCTAGTGCAGCATTTCCTGATCCGTGTCTGCTACACCCACAAGGGATTGCAAAAACACCATGCAGGCAGTTGCAGGTTGCAAAAGCATTTCTTCCAGCTGGAAATGGATACGTTCTCACCCCCACACAGCCCACAAGACCTCACCTTTTGCACTGACTTTCCGCTGGCCTTGCCATGCACCCACGCACTTGTATGATCTGGCGTGTGATGCTGCCTGTCCATGTTCTAATGCACTATCAAAGGCATCAGGAAGACGTTTTTATTCTTACTGTTGGGGTAAGTGAAAATGGGTTGGGACATTTTTATGCTCTGAATAAGGGGGAGGGGGAGGTCACCAACCAGACATGGTTGAGAAATCTGGCAAAAGAAGTGTCAAAGCAGGTGGGGCAAGCTGCACCCAGAGGCAGAAAAGAGTCACAGCCCAAGGATTCAGGTTCTGGCTCTGGGCTGTGAATGGAGCTGGTGCTCAGAAGGCAAATCTTGCCTGTCGCAAGCACACCGCACTCAGGACCCTCCCTATCTCCGCCTTGCTGACAAGGCAGGACAATGGAGGCAGCTCCTGAAGCGAAGAAAGTTCAAATTCCTCCAGCCAATTACCTCATGGCAGTAAATCTTCCACCTCTCTTTCCCAGTCATTGGTGAAGCATGTCTATTGTCTGGGGAGCCCGTCTGTCTGCCCCAGCACAAAAGGGAGAACAATCAGTGGGCTTGAGTAACATCCGATGTATTAAAAGATGGAAGAATAAAGCAGGGAAAGGCCACGGAGAGCTGAGTGGGGAGGAGATCTCCAAGAGGCTGCTCCAAGACATGGGTGTCTGGCTTGCAGAGACATCCAGCCTTGCCTGCCTGGTGCAGGTGTCGTTCAGGCTGGATGCTGGTCAGGGTCGTGCTGGGGAGGACTGGGGAGCCCTCTGTGTGGAGGTTTTCAGAGAGAGGGGTGCTGCTGGCCTGGAAGGGGATTGCTGCCTACAGTGTTGTCCAAATCCTGTCCACGCACGCTAAAGCTTTCTTCCCTGTGAGGTCAAGCTGCCCAGTCTTCTCGGAGCAGAGCGGCAAACAACTCCTGAGTGCTGGTAGATCAGCATGGTGAGCACCTCCTGGTTCCTTCTGCTGCCCCTCTGCACTGCCAGGCTCTGCTCTTCATCAGAAAGAAAATATCCTGTGCTACTGAGCTCCAGGCTGCTGGAGAACAATGTCTCGACGTTATTGCCATCTGTCCTGATGGTCCTGAGAAGGACATGAAGACTGCACGTTCCCTAGTTGATTAGAGGTCAACGGATGTCAAAGGAGGTGCCCTCTCCAGTCTTGCTGCTTGGTGCCCTCATCTGACTTGCTGGAGCCAGGTATGAGCTTTAGACCACCCAAGGCACTGCTCTTCCTGGGAAAGACCAAGGTCCTGGGGGGTCAAACATGAACCCAGTCCATGCTTAATTGACAGGACACTGTTTGCCTGCTGTATCCTGCACAACATCTGTGCAAGAAACGAGAAGCAGCTGCAGTAATGTCTGCTTTCTGAGGCTTTTTCAGTAGTCTGGAAGAACCAGGAGCTGCACCTGTGAACTGCTGAAGCTGAACTGCTTCACAGTTTTAGTCCCTCCATCTGCAGTCCTCTCTCTCTCAAGCAAAGTTATGTCAGACTCCTAATCCCAGTCTTGCAAAACTACTGAAAGTAGAAGAAAGACAACTTAATGAAAAAGGATTTCCTTAATGTAAAATGCAAGCTCTGATGAGACAAGAGAGAGAGCCCAGACTTGTGCAGATAATGAGAAGACTGAGGGTAGCCCTGTTTGAGTGGAGCTGACCTTGGACACAGAGATTGAGGCGTTTGTGTGGGTAATCTAGGGAATACTTTGCATTTTGACTGCCTTCCCACTCAGGATGTGGCCACGCTCTTTGGGGTATGGGCAGACACCTTATCATGGCTGGGACGGTTGCTGGCAGCCTGATCCTGTATAAACCATCTTCAGAGCCATGGCCTGCCTTGCTCCAGGATCTTGCTCTGCCTGTGGGGTGGAAGGAGGTACCTCTGAATGACAGTGAGACAGGCAGCTTCCCCCCATAGCCCGTGTGGGTCCAGCACTCCTGTCCAACTCCAGTTTGATCTCGCTTTTACCTTGTGCAGTTCAATTGTGCAAAATGTTTCTGGAAGAAATCAGTGTTTGTGTCATTTGTCCCCTGCATTTTGGCCTCAGCTTTGGGGTCAGTAGTCTTTCATTGCCCCAACAGGCTGAGGCAGAGAGAGAGAGTCTTCTTCTACACTGTGCCTTAGAGCTGGCACAGCTCCCATGACACACCGATCTGTTGAACATTGTGGGGGGAATCTGAAACCACCATCACAGCCACAAAGTGATGTGCTAACCCAGACTATTGTGGGGAATGATGGCTGACAGAGAAAGGGAGACCTCACTCTCATTAGCAGACTCCACAGGTGCTGTGCAGATGTTCTCTTCCGAGCCGACTGTGCCCATTCATTATCTTGAGCTGTTCCTCATTGCCACAAACCAAAGGTCAGCCATCCTGCAGGATCCTCTGAGTGGTCCCCACATTGCTTCTGGCAGTTGGCAGGGCTGGGTCAAGCTGCCTCTGATGGATGGCTTTTGTGAAGTGGGGCTGGGAGTGTGCCCACAACCTCTCCATTTGTCAATGCCCCAGCAGAAGAGGGGTGCGGAGGTGGGTATCCGCATCTGGCACCACTCATTGCAGCAGGAACATCTCTATGCTTCTCAAGGCTTGAAATGCAAAGTGCAGCCTAGGCTGGAGACGGGGATCTGCCAGCAGAATTAGGCAATCCGAGCATCGTGACCCCAAGCAGTGACTGAGCTTCTCGCACGGAAACCAGTGTGATGCCCAGAGGACAGCAGAGACATGGACTGTCAGCTGTCAGCAGAAATTTTTGAAAGCTTGTGTCTGTTGGAGAACTGCAGCCTTGTGCCTGCTCTGGTCCCTGCTTGCGGACGCAATCCCTGCGGTTGGAAACTGAGCTCTGCCATCATGGGACGTACCTCACAGCTGTCCTAGAGCCGAGGTGGTGGCAGGTCAGGGAAAGGGCACAAACTACTGCACAGGCTGGTGGGAGGTGCAGTCCCCAGCCATGCATGCATGTTGTTGCAAAGCTCTTTTACAAGGTTTATCATATTATTTAGCAAGTTTATATATCTCAAACAGAAGCAGCAAAGCAAGGAAGAAGGAAAGAACATCCTGAAGACAGCACTGGCTGCTACAGACAACTCATAACTCCAACAAGAGCACAGGGAATGGTGCCCACTGCACAGAAGGTGCATGGGAGGAATCGCAGTGTGACATGCTGCGATCACAGCTTGGGGGCTGTGAGTGATCACACTGTAATGTCTTTATACATTGTCCTGGAGCAGGGCCTGCTGCAAGGAGTGACCACCTTTGCTCACAGCTGTCGGGGTCCTGGTGCCCAGGCAGCATTTTTAAGGGGACTTCTGCCTGGAAATGCAAAGGAAAGACACAACGCACCGGGCATGATGAGCCCTGAATCACCCTGAGACTACGGTACTGAGATTTCTGGTGCAGATCTGCCTGCTCAGCCTCTGAAAAAATCTGGAATAGCTCTACTAACTTAATATCCCAATAATACTTGGATGCCTGGCAGTGTTCTGTGTTTCCCTGCTCCATCAGATAGTACCTCCTTGTTATATCCACCTGCATGAGTGCATTCGTGTCACAATAGTGCAAGCAATTCCAGTCTTGCTTTCAACACGAGAGATGTCCATCTCCAGCCTTCAAATGCCCCATACGCTTGCAGAATGATGCAAATATTAATTTATCTTAAGGAGACATCAGATTTTCAAGGCAGCCACCTCAGTGTGCTCCAGTTTTCTTCCAGCAATGACTGCACTATAGATTCCAAGCACATCGATCCAGTCTCCAAAAGTCAACCCGAATTTAAGAACCAGCTGTAAAAAGCATCATCCTGACAGTTGCTACCCACTCCCACAGAGGAACCTCAGACAAAGCTGGAGTCAGGCTGCAAGTGATGGAGCTTGGTCTGGGAGAAGCTGCTCAATGACAAGAGACAGGGCTTCCTGGGCATGGAGGGGCAGGTGTGGGATTTCTGAGCAAGGCTGGTGGTGTTTGTTCAGCAGTGCACAGGGGAACAGGCCCCAGCGTGTGTTCTTGGTAAATGAGATTACATCAAGAATACACCCAACTCCTATAATTTACTTTTCATTCTAACAAAACCAGCCCTTCATGACTCTGAATATTGTCTACTTGCTTGAGCAAAAGGGTTAACAATGAAGAATATTTGGTTTCTCTTATTTGCCTTCTGAATTTTGAACCTCTAGAGGCCTGGGAAATGCCTTTTTGAAAGGAAAGACCCTCACTGTGTGATTCCAGGAGCCGGTGTTTGCTACAAGCTGCAAGAGTGTAAAGGTTTGACATCACCACCAGTCACGCATGTGCTGCCTTCTGTGCTCCCATAATCAACACCTGCCCAGTTCTTTGCCAACCGATCTTCCAAAAAGTGATCTGTGACACTGATCGTTGGCTCAATGGAGGCAATCACTGGCACTTCCTAATGCCTGGAGAGGATGGGAGGTCAACACCTAAGGCTGCTGCTGCGGTACCCCCAGACCAAAGAGACGCCACTCAGTCAGTCTTTGATATCTGACACATCTCCCCCTTCCCTCCTCACCAGCCTGCCATCCTTCAGCCGTGCCGCGAGTCATATTTCTTGAAGCCAGGGAGCTCTGTGGGACCAACATAAATGCAAACAGTCATGTCCCTGTGCTTGGTGCTCAGAATTTGCACTCTGTTTGCTTTTTCCCTATTAAATGAAGAGCCCTAAGAAAAGCACCATTGCCTTCCCTGCCACCACAGGCAAGAATCAGGCAGCTCTTAGAGATGCTGCATGTGGAGCCCAATAACTATGTCCTACCACATGGAGGGTGCACCTACATCTACTGCGATATATGTGTTTACATATACTACCCAAGCAAGTGGGCTGGAGAGAGCTGGCACTGGGGAGGGAGGTTTGGAAGTGGTTGACCACCCTGATTTCAGCTGTGCCACTGTCTCTCCATGGGACACTCAAATGGTCCCTTCCCTTGAGACCCCTGGAAAACAAGGAAAACAGAGCTTTACCACTTGCGAAGACCTGGGAGCTGAATCATAAACCCAACCAACTAGCAAAACGCTGCAGTGAGAGCACGTCACTGTATGCTGCCAATCACCTCCAGCACGTGCACATCTTGGGAAGCCTCTTGACTCTGACCACGAGTTTTCTGGCCCTTGGCCAGGGCAGTCAGTGCAGTGGTTTCAGCAGAAAACGCCTTTTCTCTGGAAGCAGCAGCCCCTGGTGCTGCAGGGTTTTAGGCTGGTGTCCCGGCTGGGGCTGGAGGAAGGCTGTAAGGGCTTGGCTGCAGGGTGCAGGTCCCAGCCACGCCAGACCGTCCTTCCGTTCAGTTTGTGTCTTCAAAGGATCCACTCCCGCTCTGCGATATTAATATTGCTGCCTTCCCTGCCACAAGCTGTAAATCCTCTTGACAGCACGGGAGAAGAAAGCACCAAGCCCAGATCTGTTACACACAGAGTAAAGCTCCCTGCAGCCGCTCTGAAGAGAGAGGCTCCACCAGGCAGAGGCACAAAGTAGCTCCTCTTCCTGCCGGTGCTTGCAGGATGGCCTTGCATGCACCGCAGCTTAGCCCATGGCTTCTTGTACTCTCAGCCCACACTGTCCTATTTCCAATTTCTGTTCTAATGCCAGCTGATGGGTGTCATATCTCCTTACCTTCCCCTCCAAACTTGTCCCCGTGTCCGGGGTCCCCTCATCTGCACAGCTGGCTGTCCTTCTCTCCATGGTTGGAGAAGAGCATCTGCTGGGCAGCTTACAAACTGCATTTTCCCATACAAAACCAGGATTTTGTGTTCTACTTACACTCACTAAACAAAAATGTTGCAGCTTTTCCCATGTTTGCTGTTGAGCTTCCAGCTCTGTCCATGCCCACCCATGCAGGGCCCTGCAAAAGCACCATTGCCCCAACTAGAGCACCTCTTGGTATCTACTACCTGTCACCAGAGGCAACTGTTATTGCTGTTGGGTTGCACAGCCAGCTTTTGATATCGACAAAAAAAGTCTAAGGAGCAGCAAAATGAAAATGTGACCCTTGTTTTGCTGCTGAGGAGTTACCCTGTGTTAAGATGTGAACAGATATCTTAAGACATGGCAAATTTGTGGCAAGTTACCCAGGCTGTCTCTGTCCTATCACATGTTCACACCAATGCGTGGGGTACTTGGCCAGCAGAAAACGGAACAAAAAATGAACTTATTGCAGAGAGGGTGAAAAGGTTTTTGACTAACATTTGCTTTGCCAAATATGTTCACGGAATGACAATGCAAGACTTGGCAAATCGGCACCAGGTTTTCCAATTATTTGTAGCAAAGGCTGCAAAACTCTGAAAGTATTAAAATGCTCTATTTTCACAAAGTCCCTTGGAATACATTATTCTTCATCCAAACTAACACAGTTAAATAGATTGAGTTGCTTGAAATCAGTTCAGACAAAACACTGTCTTCAACTGAGAACAAATGCTCCTGTTCTTCAACTTGTGAGAACTGTTGGAGTATTTTCTTCTAGGATTTTTTTTCTTGTTTCCTACAGTTTGTCCATCTCCACCTACAAAGACCACCAGCCGGGAATCAGAAAGGACCTGGTGAAAGGCCAGCTAATCTGATCAAGGCTGCCTGAAATATTCCCAATATATTTTTCAGAACAAAAGCAAATCTTGAGATACAATATTTGCTTCCCTTAAATATCTGTTTTCCACATGGAAAACTAATTTCTAGCATTAACGTCTTTATCACATCACAGTCACCCTGGGGGTCCAATTAGAAAAAGTGTTAGCAGGATTATCTGAGCTACAGGTCCAAGCAGGTGCCTCCCATTATACAGTTCCGTGTCACTGTGAAGTCAAATATGGTTTTGTTTGACCCAGCCAAGTGCTTTGACTGAGCATTGGAGGACGCCAGTCAATTCATCATGATTCAACTTTCCCAGTGGAAACTTGAGATGTTCTGGCAAACATCACTATGTTCTGAAGGAAATATTCAATTTGAGGACAAAACACATTTTTCCATTAAAAAAACCCTAAACCAGAAACTTCCCTCTCCCATTGAGCAGTTCCTGCACAGCAGTCAGCATGAGGCACTCGCCTGGGAAAACCATGCCAGGAGCTGCTTGCTTTGGAGCCAGATTTTCAGAAGAGCTTAGCTTCCTTGTAGGCACCTCAGTGCAGTCTGGATTTCATAAGAAAGCAGCACCAGCAGTACCTGTCAACACACTGGCTCAGTTTTTGAGCACCCCAGCATCAAGTATACTGAGCACTTTAAAACTGACCTAGACGGAGATCCTTCAGAGGGACCTGGGTCTCTGGCCCAGGGCGGAATGGGAAGAAGGAGACATGGTTCCTGTGAAGTTATTGTTGTTTTGGCAAGACAAAAAGAGTCAGGGAAGTGGTAGTAGAAGCCGACATATCTACTCTGTGTCATTTTCTTGATGGGGCCAGTGACCGTGGTTTTATAATCATTTCACTAACAGTTCCCACATAGTGAGAGCACATTGAACCCACAACGGGCTCAAAAACCTCTTCTGAAGTAGAATTTTTCCACAGAAGTGCTTCACAGCGTGGGAACTGCTCTGAGCAGAGGCAGGAGGAAAAACCTGGCAAAATGAACATTTTCCTAAGCTCCCAACTCAAAGGCATGTGAAACTGGCTGGGGCAGTAAAGCAGGACCTGCTGGAGTAACCAAGAGAAGAAGGGATTCAAGACTGGTGCAAAGAACTGATTCATGGATATTACAGATCTGCTTTTACAGATCTGCTTTCTCTTTCTTTTGCTGTCTCTTTTCTAAGCTGTGGATCCTGAACCTATGAGACTATGTATTTCATTGCAGTTTGGAAAGAAGGTAGTCCTGAACCTCTGGTTGTTCTTTTGACTTCAATGGACCTACCACATAGTTTTAGAGACTAGATCTGGTGCAGCTTCCCTCCCATTCCTGAACGCTGCCTAACAAACAATTGCCTTCTTGATCGCCCTGAGGACCAAGCTGACACCTTCACCAATCTGCCTGCACTGCCTCCATGGACTCTTTCTCATATGGTCATAACATCCATGCAGCCCACTGGTGTGGGCACACAAGTAGTAGTTTGTCCCTGGGTTTCTCAAAACCGAATTTTGCCTGTTTTGTTCTCCTGGCAAAGCTCTGTCATCTGGCAGAGGCACAGGTTCCCGTGATACTCTCCCAGTCCTCGGTTCCCCCGGCTTCTGCTCTGAAAATGCCCACTGAGCCTTCTTTCATTTCCTTTCTCTTACCCAGTGCATACCAACTGAATTTCTTTAAGAGAGTTTGATGGGGGCTCATCTTGGAGACTTTCTGGAAACTCAAGAGCTAACTTCTGTTGGACCAGATGCCTGTTGGCAATTTCAGTGAATGGTTTCCTCTTCTCAGACCCTCCTCTTTTTATCTCCTACCCTATCTACCCTTTATAGTTTTATCTACTAATTCTGTTCCTTTCTTCTAGCTTCACTCCATCTGATGGGCTTAAGGGTCTGTGATTCCCTGGATTGCCCCTGAAGGCTTTTCAAAAGTTGGTGTTGCATTTGTCCCCTTGCATTTTTCAGACAGCAGAACTGGTTTACACAATGGGCTACGCAGGATGGTTAGTAAGTTAGTAATCTCAAATTTGGATGCCTTTGGAAGCTGTGCGAGTATCATCTGGTTCTGACAATTTTTGTTATTCAACTTATCCATTTGTTTTCAGATTTGTCCACATTAAAAATAGCTTTGAGAGAAGTACCCACAGCCTGTTCTCAGGGAACAACAATGAAAATTATTTAATTTTATGGTGATGGCCCTGTGTTTGAGCAGCTCTTCCCATCTCTGCCACCTTTTGGCCTGTCAGATCTCCTGCTTCTCATGTGTTGGAAATAGTTCATATTACTATTAGTGGCTGCTGTTACATTGCAAAGGTAATTAGCTACTGAATTTTGTCTGGCTCACTCACCCCACTTCCCAATTATGTGAGAGAGGACGAGGGACTGGCTCTCCTTACACAATCTTTAGCCCTTTGGAATGAGGGGATAACATTATTCATTTCTGATTTTTGTCTCCATCAATATGTCATCAGAAGTAGTGTCATCTCAGTCATGATCTCAGGAGGAAAGGTCATTGGCATTACACCAGCCTTGCGTGAGTTAGAAAACAAGTACTCGTTATGCCAATACAATACTTGGCTATGGAGACACAATGCTGCTCCCCTCCACCCTCCCTTTGGGCAGATGACCACACTGGCCCTCGGAGCCAGGTTTGGATTCCTTTATCCATTGTCAGAGTGCATGAAAGCACTTGGAGAGCGCCTCTGAAAGCCAGCCAGAGGGTTTGTACCTCCCTCAGCTTCACCACAGGTGTCCTCACATTCTTTTTGTGTGCAAGTAGGATGGCTTATTTCCATCATATATCAAGGTTTTGGAAATCAGGTGAGAGTTGTGAGAAAAGACATCCATTACTCTTGATCTTGAAAATTAGATTGCAGAGAATGTCTTTACAAAACTGCAACTCAGAAACGTCTGAAGTTTGGCAAGAGAATCCTTAGAAGATAAAATGAAAATGTTCTTTTGGACCAGAGACAGGCACTTTGAGTATTTGGTCGTGCCCTTTGGCCTATCTAATGCTGCAGTTACCTTGCAAAATTTTTAATTATGTTTTTTAGAGATTTACTAGATTCCTTTATAATAATACTCTTGGACAACAGCATTATTTTTTTCACAGGGCATGAACCAACCTGAGCAGCTTGTAAAATCAGTCCTAGAGTATTTGAATTGTCACAAACTCATATGCCAAATTAGAGAGGTGAAATTCTGAAAGGTCTTCCATTGAATTCCCGGGCTGCTTCACCTCCCCAGAGGCAATGGAAATGAACTCTGAGAAATCACAGACTTGGCCACGCCAAAGACAGTTACTAGGTTTCAGTGCTTTCTTAGCTTCATTAGCTTTTATCACCAATTAATTAAAGACTTCACCAAATGATCTTCCCATTCCTGAACTTATTAAAGAGGGGGATGTTTGAATCTCACGACCTCAGTTTAGATGCCTACAATGCAGACGTCTACGTCTGAGCTAGACTTTGGAGTCCCTTTATAGTCCCATGAAGAGAAACAAGTCCTTTTACTGTGTGATTCATACAGCTTATTTTAGGTATGCATTTTAGGTGGAGATAAATCACACAGTGGTTGCTGAGGAAATACGTGATAGTTTTAAACAGGTTTTTATAATTGTCCCAATCATAATATACACAGACCCTTCACATCAGTTCATTGTTAAAACAGATATTTTTCTGGAGGAGAGTGGTAGCTTGGTTAAAGACCGTTCAACCACAGCTTCCTCCCTATTTTTAGTGACTGGCATTAGTTGAATTCAAGAGAATTAGCTGCTGTTGATGAGCTGCCTGCAGCAGAGTCACTCCTGCCCATCCAGGATGGGAACACTGAGGAGGCTAAAGCACCATGACTGCGAGACTCAACCACCGTTAACCCACTTTGTTTCCTGATTATCATCTTTCATTTCATTGTCTTGCATTTTGGCCTGTTGGGAGGATGGGAAAGTAGGCTTTATATTAAAAACGCAAGCTAACCAGCTCTGGTCTGCAGTCCTGGAGATCAGTTTTAAAACCACCTGGAGTTTGCCAGTGTAACCTGTTTAGGTCTCTCAGCCACCCTAAAGATGATTTTGCCTACTCATGGCTCATAGTCTTCAGCCAAAGCAAGGTACCCTCACAACATGCAAACATGAGGTATCTTACTCTGGCTAGGAGGCAGCTGTAAGCCTATAAGGGACTGTTTAGTTCAAGGTCTGAGCAAGCCATGTTTCTGACACAGTAGGTCATTCATGGATTATAATCTTCTCACCATATTCTTCTTGACTGGCCTACCATGCCTGGGGACACCTGGGAGTGTATTATATGTGCTGAACCCTGCAAATATATCAAGGCCGTAGAACTAGTGATGCCTGTACATGGCACTGGTGAGGCCACACCTTGAATACTGTGTTCAGTTTTGGGCCCCTCACTACAAGAAAGACATTGAGGTGCTGGAGCGTGTCCAGAGAAGGGCAACGAAGCTGGGGAAGGGTCTGGAGCACAAGTGCTGTGAGGAGCGGCTGAGGGACCTGGGGTTGTTCAGCCTGGAGAAGAGGAGGCTGAGGGAAGACCTTATCACCCTCTACAACTACCTGAAAGGAGGGTGCAGGGAGGTGGGTGTTGGTCTCTTCTCCCAAGTAACAAGCGATAGGACGAGAGGCCTCAAGTTGCGCCAGGGGAGGTTTAGATTGGATATTAGGAAAAACTTCTTCACAGAAAGGGTTGTCAAGCACTGGAACAGGCTGCCCAGGGAAGTGGTTGAGTCCCCAACCCTGGAGGTATTTAAAAGACAGGCAGACGAGGTGCTTAGAGACATGGTTTAGTGGTGGACTTGGCGGTGCTAGGTTAATGGTTGGACTCGATGATCTTAAAGGTCTTTTCCAACCTAAACGATTGTATGATTCTATGCCCCTGCATCTTTAATTGCACAAAGTCTTTCTTTAGCTTACATTTTTGATGTAAGCTTACATTTCCTACCTCCAGGGAATCAGAACAGCTTTTTTTGCCTTATTAATGAGCTTAATTAAGACAAAACACCTTCTACCCTGCACCTATCCTCCCACTATTAAGGAAGCAGCTCAGCTTTTCTTAATTTGTAGACTTGCTGCCTACTGTGATTTCTGACTGAAAGTTTTGGAAAGAACTTCTTATCCCATTGGGAACAAAAGAGTTATTAATTGTTGCATATTCACTTTAAGGTAATGGGTAAATAAAGAAAATAAACTAAACTCTGGGATGATGGTTAGGCTTGAACTATCTGGATGACTGGGTATATTTTATCCTGCTTGCACAATTTCCATAGCACTCCTCCATTCATTTATCTGTACAGCTGTCTGGACTGACAAGTTGACGTCTATCAATGATTTCACTCTCAGTTGCACTAAATTACAAAGGACCAGATTTCTCAACTGGGCCAGACTGTGCACTGGGATTACAGTCCCTTCTAGAAAAATCAAAGGAAGTCTTTAAAGCCCAGCCAGATTTTCATTGTTGGGAGTCTCCAACTCCATCAAAAGGAGAGACAGTCTAGACAAAACACCTACAAACTTCACTCCCATCTAAAAATTTAACTGTTGTTTTTGTAGGGAGCCTTTCCCAATTTCTGCTCAGATCAACCCAATAAATTACATCTTTGCTGCTTTGAGTTCTTCCACTCTTTCATGAATCCCCATGAAGAGACGTTTGAAAAAGCACTTCCCTCCCTCTAATCTAGGTTGGTGACTCTCTGGAGTGTCAAATCCAAGTAATACTGGATTCTGAGGAAACTCATAAACAGCATTTCTTTGGTTTGGGAGTTATCCACTTTGGAGAACTCCTGGAGAGCTACTGAAAATCTCATGGAAATCCTCCATCCAGGAGACACTGAGAAATCTAGGCCGCACCATGGTAGATAGGTATGGTGTCTCTATGGAGGCTCCATGTCCTGGGGAACCCCTCTCCAATAATGTTATACCTGCGTGATAAATAATGCGATGCTTGTATAGCCATCCTGAAAGCTTCCTATACTCAGCTGTCAACAGCTTCTCAAAACTCTGCCTATGCATCCCTTAATGCTTCCTGCTTTGAGCGCTAATCCAGCCTTTTCCTATCCCATAGACTTTATTTCTTTCTGGAGAAAAATACTGTTTCCATTTTGTTCTGGTTTCAGTGGTTGCTTCAGTGGAGAAGCTCGAACCCTAGTGAGCCCTGACAGTGGAGACCCACAGCACGGTCTGAGAGTGTCAGATGGGTTCTTGTAGGTGTTTTTCCCTTTCCAGCTTCTTGATGAACAGACTAGGGACATTTAAAACAGTTGGAAATGAGGAAGGCAAACTGCCAGCTGCCTACATAAGCAGTCTCTGCTAGCAAAGCCAGTGCTTAGCCATGCCTTTCAGAGGACAGGCATGAGGCCGCCTTTGTGGGGGCCATGAGCTCCTGCACATAGATAGACTTAATAAAATCATGGGGTGGTCATCTTCTGCTCTGAGCACATGCATTAACCAGGGAGCCATGCGCTATAGTCAGAATGAGTGTAACGTAAGCAAAACAGGTAAGTCCCACAGATAAAATTACATCTGGGGAATAGCCCTGACACAATCACAGTCCACTGAGGAAATCACAGCAGTGACTCACTCTGTTGTCTCCGGGATAAATCCGGACGAGACAGGGAATGATATGGGAACACAGTGCTAAAGCAGATCCACCCAATCTTGAGGCTGCCAAAGTACCGTGGTCCTTGTGGTTGACAGGTCTCCAGCCTCCGTGCTGGGCTAGCCCACTACATTCGTGGTTTCCAGGGCTTGCACCTCCCTTACCAAAGAGCAAGCCAGACAGGCAAGTCCCAACTCCATGCAGGATGGGTGCAGAATGGCATGAGAGCAGAATTCCCTTTCCACTGGATGCACACTGTTAATAGGTGACCTTGCTCTGTCCTGGGCATGGTGCCCTCCAGGTAGAGGAAAGAAAGCTATTCCTGGGACACAAATCTCTGCTATGGTCACAGGCTGTTGTTCCGCCTTCCCTCCAGTGAACCCTGCTCGAGACATGCAGGACTGTGGCATCCACCAGCTCACCCAGGTCTGTCCATCTCTGTCTGCAAGTGCTGACACTGGAACAGCGCTTACCTCCATCCCACCAGATTCACAATGGTGCCACTCTGAGAACTTACTCCCCAGTGGGTGCAAGACAGACAACTGATTTATACTGAGGAAACTCACAGACAGCATTAAGTCACTGAGAATTTTGGGGGGAAAACAGAGGCTTTCGACAGCAGAAATCAGTTTGACTGCTCACACTCGGAAGTTTGAAAGCTCGTGTTTTGACATCCCTGCTGGTTGCTGGTGTGAACACTGAAGTGACCCTCAAGTAGAGTGTTTCTAATTCCCTTTTTTTTGACAGATGTCAGTGCAAATCCACTTGGCTGCAGTACCTGGAAGCTGGTGGATGTGGAGAATTAAGCAGCAGGTAAATGCCAAAGAGTTGGAGAACAGTACCTGGAATTAGTAAATCACCAAAGACAATGCAGAGGAGACGGGTTCATCTATTTAGATCAGTCTCCACATTCTTGGAGGAGGCAGTAGAGCCAGAGGAATGCAGAGCCTGCACACATCAATAATAATGAATTGTTCCATTGTGACATTTAATGGGAAGGTTCATTAATTACAAGGAGTTTTTAAACTGTGGGGGTTTACCCTGGCAATGGCCAAGCTCTATGGGCAGGCCCAATGTTCCCTGATGCTCTCCCAGATTGGGAAATCATAAGCAGAGCTTGTGCAAACCTCCCACCTCTGGCTGCCATATGCTGGACCAACGCCTGAGTGCTCAGTGCTGGTTTTACTCAGCTCTTCTCGGTGCTGGTGGCTTGAGCAGCAGATGGGGCTCCCACCCCTTCCCTGCTCCTGCTAGAGGGCAAGATGTGTGTGACAGCAAGGGGGGCAGAACAGGGGTGTGAGGCAGGACCGGTGTGAGGTAGTCTGTGCCTAATCCATACCCTGACCCGGAGAAGGGACTGGGACCTCCTTGCTGTGGCTGTGGTAACGTGTCCTCATATGCATAACGCCGCATGCATCTGGTCTGGGTCTCCAGAGTCCTGGCCATCATCTGCCCAGTGCTTGAGGGACACTGCCATCAAGCACAGCCAGCAAGAGGGGACCTGCAGGGGCTCTGAGCTGGAGACAGCTGCCAAGGACCCTCCCTACTGCAGGATCAGGCTGCTCCTGCTGTTCACTCCCTCCTCCCCACAGCTCCAGGTAGGGAACTGACCCAGATGTTGCTCCACATGAAGGAGAGAGGACCTCACACCAGCCACTTTTGATCCCAGCTCCCCGGCAGCTGCAGGATGTGGGAAACTTTGCCTGCTGGCAGTGGATGCTGCTCCAGTGGAAAGCCCTGAGAGCCAACCCTGCTCCCTGCCCTTTTAGATACGGATCAACAGAGGGATGACCCCAGCACCTGTGGCCTGGTCTCCTGGGAGAAAGGCAGTGAAGTGCGTGGGCCATGTCTGGAAATCAGATGCCCTGCGGGTGACTCAGTGGCACTCCCTCTGCTCATGCACCAAAGTATCATCTGTCTTGTCCAGACAAGTTGCACCAGCATGAGCAACAACTAAAAGCCGGCAATATCCCAGGATGACAATATCCGAGAGCCCGGTGCTGCCAGGATCCATCTGCGGGAAACAGCCCTTTCTCAGGGAACATGTGGTGGGCACCGTTTAAGGAATTCAACGTGTGCCGTGAAACACCTTCCCTAGCATGGAGAAGGCCAGCGAAGGGGAGGTACAGGGACCATGGCAGGCTCCGGGTTGATGAGGGCTATGCCTTCTCCAGCCCCACAACTCCAAAGTCCACAGGGCAAACAGAGCTCTGTTCACACTTGCTGTATGCGAAGTGGGGAAGTCCCAGGTAGCACCTGGCCAAGGGAAGGTTAAATGCCAGGCACACGGCACCTCCACCATGCAGGTACCACCCAGCTGGCTGAGCCGAGGAGGGAGGTCACTCTGCTGTCCCTGTACCTTCTCTCCCCAAGAGCTCCTGCTACATTGGCCACAGTTGTCTCACTGGGTAAAGACTCCTGTGGACATCACGCAGCCCTGACCTCCATGGAGCCTCCTTTCCCAACAACTTGGGATCTGCATTTGAGGAGGATGCTGAGCAGCTGGCTTCCCTGAGCAGGCATTGAATGTGCCTGGCATCTCTAACAGCTCTACAGTGCAGGACCTTTGCCAAGCTCTGATTCTCCTCTTGGGAAAGGCTTCTGTCAGACAGCTTGTGGTTCTCAAGGTGACCTGCCAAGTACGGCTGTCATGGTCTGATCCTCCATCAGGGCCAGCTATGACAAGGCTGACCTCAGCTGCTCTGAAAATTTGCAGTGTGCACCTGCTTGAGCTTTGGGGCTCCTCCAGTGCCTAGCATAGGAATGTCAGTGTTACTCCAGGGCAAAGACAGGTCTCCTCTCAGATCTGCTTGATGATGCATGGCTTGGGTGTATAGAAACAGATCTGCCAGTGTTCTCTCTCCTGAAGGTCCCAATCTCACAACAAAGCAACCTGGAGCTCTGCTACAGACACCGCTGGTCCCAGCCCTGGAGGTCTGTGGCTTATCTAAGACCTGGGCTAAAAGAACAGTCAACTTTGAAACAAGCAGGATTGTGAGGGAAATAATGGGTAACAGGGTAGCAAAGCTCCTCCAGTATAGCCATAGGACTCCCTCATGTGCTAAGAGGAATTGCAGTCCTGCAGGTAGGACAGATCACCCCCCTGTCAAGATAACTTGAAGCCATAGGATAGCAAAAAGCCCTTCTAGGTCTAATCATGAACCTGGTAGGTCTGGTGAAAGTTCAAACTGTAGCAGAGAATGGGAGCAGCTAGGACAGCCCAAGGCACCTTTGAAACCTTCTGATATCACCAAGTCTGACCTCAGACACAAAACTTCCCAGACATTCCCTCACATCTGCCAGGCACAAGAATGTGAATACTAGCCATTAATTATTATCTGGACCTTTAGAAAAATCATGGTATAGATGGGCCCTGCCCTAGAAGGCTTGTGCTGTAACCAGTTGTGTGGGACTGTAGGAAAGACTGTGGGGCTGGAGCTACAGGATATAAATATTGCCTTCCTGCATCCAAAAGGTTGTGAGTAACCTGTGAGTGTCAGGGAGGAGGTCACATAACTGATGAACATTACAGAAATAACTGAATATAAACTGAATAAATTGGATTGATTTATCAGAATTGGATTGATTTATCAAGATTTAGCAGAATCCTGCCCACAACAGCAACAATGATCTACACCATGATCTAGAAGACCAAGACTAACAATGGGATTAAATAAAGGATGACTTTAATCTGGCTGTGGCCATGAATTCATGCAGTGATAACAGGATGTGGGAACAGAGCCTTGACCTCCACACCAGCCTGCAAAAACCTGCCAGAGAGAAGTACAAGCAGTGGATGCTGGAGTCTGGCAAATCGATGGAGATGTCAACTGGTTCTGGCTGGACTGGAGTTAATTTTCTTCACAGCAACCCATAGGGTGCTGTGTTTTGGATCTGTGACTGTTGATAACACACCAGTGTTCTGGCTATTGCTGAAGAGTGCTTGCACAGCGTCTTTTTCCTACTCTGCCCCCCTGGGAGTAAGCTGGGGGCATGCAAGCAGCTGGGAGGGAACACAGCCAGGACAGCTGATCTGAGCTGGTCAAAAGGATATCCCATACTATATGACATGGTTCAGCAATAAAAGCTACAGGGAAAGGAGGAGGAAGGGCGGACATTTGTGATTATGACATTTGTCTTCTTCGGTAGCCGTTATGCATGATGAAGCCCTGCTTTCCTGGAAGCGGCTCAGCACCTGCCTGCCGATGGGAAGTAGAGAGCGATTTCCTTGTTTTGCTTTGCTTGCACGCCCATCTTTGCTTTACCTATTAAACTGTCTTCATCTTGACCCATGAGGTTTCTCACTTTTGCCCTTCTGATTCTCTCCCCCATCCCATTGCGGGGTGGGAGCAAGCGGCTGGGTGGGTACTGAGCTGCTGGTCGGGATCAACCCCCATAAGCTGTCATGCAGGGAAGCTCTCTGGGCAGTGCACAGTCAGTCCTTACATTTATTGCAATTCATCCAGTCTCTTGCACTTTTCTCCAGATGGCGACACTGCAGCCAGAGTGAGAACCGCATTATACTGTTTTCTGATCGCCAATTCTGAGAAGTCCTAGACCATACCATTTCTTCTTTTTCTTGGACTGTTGCACAATGACCCTTGAGGAGCCACTCAACCAACCTGGTCTACCTTCCGTTTGGGACAACCTTATCAGCCTGCTGTTAAGTCCCTAATCCTGGGCTGTCTGCAAAGGAATAACCCAGGAGATACTCAGAGGAAGAGAATCTGCTCCTCATCTGCTTCATCAGGCAAATTTCCTGCTCCTACAGCCTCACAGATAGATGTGGGCTCTATTACTGCCCCGAAACACTTGAGTTTCCCACCTAATTTGTTACCCTCTCCCAGCCATGGCTTTATTAGCCAGCACCATTCTGAGTTGTGGTTCATCCTTCCTCTTTGAGCTGAATCTTATTGTGGAGCAAGCCACCAGCTAGAGAGCTCAGTAAATAATGTTCCCATCCACACACAACCCAGACCCCTGGGCCAGAGGCAGCATTCTGCATCTCTTTGGAGGTAATAGAAATGGTCCCTGGAGAAGGCACTGTATTGGGGGAGAGAGATGGATAAACTGTTGGGATCCCAGGTGATTGCTGCCTGGAGACGTTTGTTTTCTCTTGCAGGAAACCGTAATAAGCAAGGAGCAAAAAACAACAGTTGTTGACACTGTCAAATGGAGAATAGCATTTTTATTGGAATTGAAAATTGCTGGTGGTTTTCAGCCATTTTTGGCTGAAAATTATCTGTGTTCAGACCAAAGGCTTCCCAAAATGAAACATTATGGCTGAAAGCTTTTGAAAAATGCCTGTTGGACTTCCGGCCTTTTCCTGAGGAAATTTCGAAGACAGCAGCCATGAAATCTCAGCCAGCAGAAACTGAGGATCCAACCCAAGGGATCTATCTTGGTTATGGGGACACATGGCAGACTGGATCCTGTTGGTCTTTGCTTCTGCTGATGCAGCCCATGCGGGCAAACTTCCCTTGTGGTACCAGTGCTGGAGCGAGGGATACAATCCATTCATTTCTGAACCCTTTCCTGGGGAACTACAGATCCTGCCAGCATCCTCCCTGCTGTAAAACAGAAAAGCCTGGGTCTCTGTGGCTAGTAAGCATCCAAGCCCTGCTTCCCAAGACAGCGCGTGATTTAGACGAAGAGTCTCCGAGCATTTATGACAGCAGAGGAGGAGAGCTTCTGCATGCTGTTTGTAGCAGCTTGGCTCCTTGACTGAAACTCACAGCCCAAGGTAAGAGATGGATACCAGCTGCATTCCTCACCGTGCTCAACACCTTCTAAGGGCAATGAGATGCCTGCAGGGATTTGGGCTGAGGTGCTCTCCAGCCAAGCCCAGCAACGGCCTGGCAGGGGTTGGGAGCTCTTCTGGCGGGACAGGCTGTGTTTCAGAGTTGCCAAGAGTTGGCTCATCTCAGAGTGTTCTCTGCTACCCTGAATAACTAGCAGGTTTCCATTAACTGCAGCAGACTCTATGGTGTCACCAGGAAGCCACAAGACATTAGAGCGTGACAGCTCTTGCCTTGTCTCATTTTCTGGTGGGTGGTCCCTGTGCACCAAGAAAAGCCTTTCTTCTGCTGTCAAGTGGGTAACGAGAGTCTTCCTGTCTCCAGCACACATTGCTGCTGGAGCGCCCGGCTGCATGGTTCACACTGAAGTGGTGGTGAGTCACCGTCGCTCCGGACTCCGCTGGGGGAAAAGCTCCACTTATCAGTGCAATTGGGAAAGAGTGGGGTAGGGCTGGGGAGCTGAACCCTCCTGCTGAGGAGCCAGACCTCACTTGTGGGAGTTTAGCAATGGACAAACTGCTGGGGATGGACCTGACTCATCACCCCTGATGTGAGCCAGCCTTTGCTCCGTGGCCCCTGTGGTTCAGGTAGATGCCTTGCTCCTGCTTCTGCACGCCTGATTTCACAAGGCACATGGAGTAACAAGGCAGGGGCAATATTTGACCAGAAGAATATGAAAATTCCCAGGAAGCCAGCACGTGTGGGATGTCTTGGTCAGAAAGCTTTGGCCACGGGGCAAACTGACAGGAAGAGGAGTGGATGAAGGAGCACAACAACCTATGACACAGGGAAACCGGAGTCCCAGAAATGGGCATTCACAGAGCCGAGTGGAGACCTGCCCAGGGGTGCACGGAGTGGTCCCCAGGGCTCCTCCTGTTTCCCAGACTGGGGCACAGCAGCTGGCTCAGGCCACTCACTGGACACGCATCTGTGGTTTACAGCCCTTTCAAAGATTTTTGGCACACGTCTGATCAGGGGAAATGTTTTTATGTCTGGATATTCAGATGCCTGGGGTGACTCCTTGCTCCAGGGGCACCTCTGGTAGTTCAGGGCTGTTGAAAGTCTGCCTGTCTTTACTCAGTGGAGAGTTTTGCTTGACAGTGATCAGCTACATGGCTGTGCCCACATCCCAGTGTCAAGGCTCTGCTCTCCAAGCAGTGTCTGCTCTGCAGATGAGGTCTGGTTTGATGTGAATGTAGCATCTAGCATAAGCTTCTGGACATCTCTCGAGAAAGGTGTTTTTTCTAAGGCTCTTGAGCTGATTCTGGCTGGCACTCCAGATCCTCCTCTGCTCCTTCCAGGACCACGAGGCATAGTTATAACACTAAGGCTGTATGAACCCTTCCTTGCAGGGGTTTTGAATTCCCCCTTCTTGTACCTGCCAGAAGCAGCACCACGTGAGAAGGAAGCTCCTTTGCAAAAGTGCCGTAAGCCGGTGGCACCCCAGAGGGCTACCAGCACGCAGCTATTTGCTGCATGTTCATCTCTGGCAGTTATTCCACACCCTTATGGGAACAGTCTGTCCAGGAGAAGCTGTTTTGCTGCACCTTGTGCTGGGCACTGAAGTGCTGCCACAGAAACAGCAAGAGAGATGTTTAAGGAGACTGCAAAAGAGCCTGTGTGTACACTAGCCTTGCAGACAGAATTATTCACCATCCCATCTCAGAGCCACAGTTGAAGTGAAAGCTATTCCAGGCTAAAGCATGAAGCTGCCTACAGGTTCACACAACACTGCAGGAGAACGGAGGCCTGGACACTTGAAACGAGTGTCTGGGTGCATCGGTGCAGTCAGTTCAATCTGCTCCCTAGCCTGCTCCAGGGACCAGGTCCAACAGGGTAGGTTTGGTTGCTGCTGGAGCTCATCAGCTAGATCCCAGTGCCACAACAGATCTATCCTGTGCCAGCCAGAGCCAGCATTGCTACCCAGGAAAGGAGAAAGCCTCCTTCAGGGAGGGGTCTGGTTCTAGAAGAGTCCTTCCCACTTCCACCTGCCTCCCGTGCCTCTTGTTCAGCTCTTCAGCAAGATCTGCCTCTGCACTCTCATAGGTGATAGCCCCTGAAGCAGGAGAGCCAAGGCCTTTTCCCAAAATCTTTGAAGTCAGTGGAAAAACTCAAGCTGATTTTGCTTGGGCTTTCAAAGCTAGTGGAAATCAAAGCAGGTTAAATCCTTCCCCCACCTTCCCCAGGAAAGGCAGCTGGAGCTGCATGCTAGGGGATGCTTTGCAGAGCCTGTGACACAGGAGAAAATCCCTACGGGTGCTGTCGTGGGGAGTCCTACTTCAGTACCTGGCTTCACTTAAGTCCCCCCTTGTTTATGAGATGTGAGTGCAGAACAGGGCAGGAGAAACAACTTGAGGCTGATGGCAAAGGCTGTGCAGAGCACAGACCCTATGAAGGATCAAAGCTGATCCCTGTCTTCCTTCATGCTATGCTCCCAGTCTGCTCAGGCAGAGATGTGATTGATGGCTGGAAAGAGGATGCTGAGCTCAGGATGCTGGATCTGGCCCCGTCTCTGCTGGAGTGCAGGAGGATCAATGCGCACACAAGCTCTCTCTGCTGCTCAGCAACACTGAGACTTTGCTCCAGTTTCCACCCCAGCCTCTAAGCCCTGCTAAGAGTCACCAGTTCCTGTACTTCCCGTACCGGACAGCTCAAGCGCCAGGGCCTTGTTTTGTAATGGCTGCAGTCTGCCTGACAGCAATCAGAGTGTCTCAGAAGGAATGGTGAAAATGCCTAATGTCATTTTTTCTGCAAAAACTGCTCTAGAATAGCTCCTCCTGGAGACACCCATCTGAGAATCAGAGCAACTTGGATTTGGGAATGATGCCTGCATGCAAGACTTCTTCCATAAAAGCCCCAGAGCTGTCAGTGCAGGGGAGCCAGCCGGCTCTGCTTCCCTCGTGTAGACAAAACCTAATTCCAAGCTGAAATTTCCTGAAGACACATCTTGTATTTCAGGATCTTTTGGTGCTACTTTCATCTCCAATCCACATATTGCAGCCCTATAATAATAATAATAGTAATAATAATAGTAATAATAATAGCAATAATAATAATACCTTTTGTATGTACATAGCACCTTTCATCCAAGGATCTAAGTCACAATTACAGCCCCACACATTCCTGTATATTACAGCCCTATAATTCTAAGACTGCTCAAGTATCCAGACTTCAAAGGGAATGTGGATTTCCCCTCCAGCCCAGTCACGGTGCCCAACATGCTGGAGATGTTTCAAAGGTGTTGCGAAGGTGCCTTGGCAGTAGCCAGAGATAGTCAGAAGAGCCAGAGGAGCTCTCTGAAGCCGAAAGGAGCCTTCGTGGATTTTTTCCTCCCCTCTCCCAGCCACTCTCTGGTCTCCCTGGAAAGTCAGCGCAGCCCTGGGATGAGGATGATAGGCCCATGAGACCCGTGTGTCTGTACAGTGGGAGGTGAAAAGACAGAAATGGCGTTGAAAGGAAAAACACGGGATGGCACAAGCTCAGCTGGGTGACTTTCCAGGTCAGGCAGAACCCACAGCATTTTGGTCAAAAGTAAATTCACAGAAAAATTATGCTCCACTGAAAAAAGAAGCGGGGGAGATGGTGGAACATTTTATTATAAGAT
This sequence comes from Balaeniceps rex, assembly GCA_013401315.1. Lineage (NCBI taxonomy): Eukaryota > Metazoa > Chordata > Aves > Pelecaniformes > Balaenicipitidae > Balaeniceps > Balaeniceps rex. The sequence goes on along the minus strand of VYZW01036932.1, from coordinate 219,548 downwards.
CTTTTTTTAAAAGGGTTTAAAGATTTTCAAGTAACTCAAAAATGAAACAAAGTATTCTTTTTTGGGTCAAAGCAAAATGTTTCAGGGATACCCAGAGCAAACATGTTTTGTTTTGGTTTGGTTTAGTTTTAATTGCAGAGGAAACCTGAAAAAAAATCTATTTGTTTAACCCAAGCCAATCCTTCCCCTCCTTTTTTGGTTTAGACAAAGAGCTGGAATAGCTGTTATTTACCCCATACGTTCAGGAAGAAATATGCTAAAAGCAAGGTAGCTTCCTGTAGAAAACAGATTAGATTAAAGAATTGGGGTTTACAGAAGCTCTGGCCAAGCTGCAGTTTACCAGCTGGGTTCACTTCCTCTACAGCGTTCGCCAGCACTGCCCACGAGCTTTTAAACAGCTGCTGGATGCGGCCCCAGAGGAGCAGCTCAGTAGCTGCACCGACTTGTGGCTGCATCCGTAAGCAAGGAGTGATGAGGTCAGTGGACATGAAAGGCAGGCTACAAATCTGAGAGTTTAGGATTGCTGTTCTTCATGTTGTGGCTGAACAAATGTAAAGCTCAAGAATTTTTTAATAAACTTTTAAAGGTATTTTAGCTCAAGAGGTCCAGACATGTGGCTGAAAAGTGCAGAGAGTCTCCAACTCTTCATAGCACTCTTCTAATCAGTTGATCTCAAAGCGCATTAGAGAAGGGTTTATTAGTAGTGCTTTAAAGATAGCGAGACTGAGGCATAGGAGAAGGAGAGAACTTGTTTGGGGTAAACCATAAGGCTGGGACAGAGCTAGAAAACAGTCCAGGTTTCTCGTGCTGCACTCCAGTCCTCTGTATCTCTTATCTCCACCATACAAGGGAGCCAAAGCTCATGGGGCACCTGTCTGTTCCCCAAAGTCTGAGTCTTTGTGTGCCTCCATCTAGGAGAAAACCTTTCCTCAAAGTATCTGCAAGGCGGTCAGTGGAAAGTCGTCCCCTGGAAAAGGAGTGGATCTACCTCACGGTCTCACCAGATGAGCCAGAGCACCTCATGGAGGAGCAGGGCAGTTTTCGCAGCATGTGCTAGCTCATCTCAGACACACCACACTAACCAGCATGGGCTGCAACATGTTTCCTCTCCCCCTTCGTCAATAAATCAAGGCTTCCAGCATTCATGCTTTTGTCACTAATAAATCTTGCGCTGTCTTACACCACATGAAAGCACAACAATACCTTAACCGACAGGCACTTCCCTGTGCAGGACTGCAGCTGCAAACACAACCTGCAGCACCAGAACCTGCTGCTTTGGCCCTGAGCTGCGGAGAAGTTACAGCCAGCATGTGCAGCAAGGCTGCCCCTGCGCTCAGTAAAGCCCCGCACGCTGTTGCCAGAGCACATGTAAAACTGCTCTGTGCAACAGGCACCTCATTCATCTGTGGAACTCGTTGCCACAGGAAATTAGTACAACAATAAAAGTCTTACCTGCACCTATAATCAATGTCCTGTCTTGGTTGTGATACCTTTGGTTCTGCAAACACAACACACCTGACCCTAAAGGTATGTCTCTGTCCTTTGGTACCTGAGGCACACGCTGCTCAGGCAGGTGACCTCCCAGTCTTGGGACAGACCCTTGGGATGATATCTGGGACAAGAGCTTGGGACAATATCTGACAAACCCCACGCCCCGATGTACAGGGAGAAGAAAGCCTTACAGTTCAGCTGCGTGACTGCACCTCACTCTTCCCGTGGGAGATGCTGCCTGAAGAGCAGCAGAAGCACTGTTTTCATGTCCATAGTCAGACTGACTCAAGGTGCTGCCTGGGAAGTCAACGAAATGCTCACGCAGCTATTGCCTTTCTCAGCTCCCAAGTGCTGGGAAGCTGGTGGGGACACTGCCAGCTGTGCAGCTGCAGAAACAGGGGTAAAGCAAAATTGCAGAGATTGTTCCCTGCAACCAGAATTTCTTCTCATGTTCTCTGGGAAAGACAGAAGATAAATTTCTGTCTAAAAGTGCAAATGCCTTTCCTGCTGGTTTCATGCCTGCAAAGATGAAAATTTGCTTTACTAAGGTTAAGAAATGTCCAGAATTGGGAATTCTTTTGAAGTTGCAAGATGCAATTACACCCAGAGTCATCCCTACACCAGATAACTTCCTCGGGAAGGTGACTTGTGCCTTCAGATCCTGCAGGTCCCTGAGATCCCTGGTGCTTGGTGACACCATCACACTGCCAGCAGCCACTGTGGCCTCAGCTCAGGTCATTGCTCCGTGCACAAGGCACCACCGGCACTGGGAGGTGGCACCGGGCAGGGGGAATATCCCCGGGGCTGGTGGTCTGCAGGGCTCAGTCTCATGTTACAAAACCTTTCAACACATGTGTGGGGCATCCTCCCAACAGCCCCCCCGCCCCCATGCATGCATCCCCCCGCTCTCCCGCCCCTTACTCGCCAGAGGAGACCAGGCTTCCGCTCCCCTTCCACCCCTGCGGTTCCCGCCATGGCACGCACAGCCCTGACGGGATGATGCGTGGTGCTTGGGCTTCACCTTCCCTTTGAACGAAGGGGAATGTTACTAATTGGTGCCCCGCGGGGATGTTCAGTGCTGGAAACTATCCTGTCTCCCCGGGGTCTCTTTGTAGTGGGACCTGTGGCTGCTCACAAGAAGACGCAGCAGGTCCCTTGAGCAGGTCCTACCCTTACAGGTGTGTCTGACTCGCTCCACTCCCATGGGGGCTGCTTTTTGTTTCCAAATCCTTCAAAGAGGTTTAAACAGCTACAGGAAGGACTGCAAACAAGGCAAATGGAGGCGCCGAGCTGCTGATAGCTCAGGAGGCTCCTCTGTCATCCCATGGAGGGGAGGAGACTGGAGAGCTGCCCTCCTTCATCACTGTCAGCAAAGCCTGTGCCTGTGGATCTGGGAAAGGTTTTGCATTACCCCTTCCCGAATCCTTGATGCATCCCTGCAAGACTGGAGGCACCACCTGAGCTTCACTGTGTCCTCCCCTTGCTCCTCACCACCGGCAGAGCTCCTGCCTCCACTTGGGCTGGAGCCTGGCTCTGTTTTGACTTGGTTGCAACACTAGATGCTTGTGCTTGGTCCTGCTCTTTTTTGTGAAGGCTGTTTCTGATCTCTCTTCAGCTCCTACCAAACTCAAGTCCTTCTCCAAGACCTCAGGCTCCTCCCAGCCCTGACAGTCCTCCCCTATCCTTTCCCACCACTTTTCAGAGCACTGCTGTGGTGATCCCTGTCCTGGCTCCAGCTCCTCTCTGGCTCCCCACAGCCTCTGGCACCCAGGTGGGACCCTGTGCTGCCTGCAGGGAGCTCAGCATTGGGCTGCCCTCGGCACCCCTTTCCCCACCCAGAACTATTTCCCTGTGATACATGAAGGTGGCTCATGTTCCCGTTTCAGCATCCCCAAGGAGCCCAGCCCATGTTGGATGCCTTCTGAGCTGTCTCAGAGCAGCCAAGAGGAGGAGCATCCATCTGTCCCATGGGCGACTGGCTTGCTGAGACCCAGCCCAGCTCCTCCAAAGAAGGACCTGGGGGAGCAGCTTGTTCCCCAGCAGTGAAGGCATTTTGGCACCATGGCTGAAGTGTCTGGGCTCAAATGCAGCAGCACCCACTGCCCTGATGTTGGCAGAGGGTGCTCCCCCCTGAGAGGGGGTGATGGAGGTCCCTCAGCCCCCACTGCAGTGAGCTGGGAAGCGCTGCGCTTCCCTTTCCCTCCTCCACCCTCCTGCTGCTCCCTGACCCAGGCAGGTGCAGAGGGGGAGAGGCATTTGCAGCTCCAGTGCTGCCTTTTGGCACCAGAGCCTCTGCCAGAATCAAAGAGCTTTTCAAAGAAAACCCTAAACTCCTTTAATCGCCAGCTAGAGCTCCTCCTGCACAGATCTAAAGGCCATGAGCTCAGTGTTTTCATTGCCCTAGGCAGATTTATGAGCTTATTCTTCAAGGAAAGGAGGGAGAGAGGGGAGGCTGTGGCATATTACTTAGCCTGGGGGGCGGGCAGGGAGGAGAGGGGGGAGGATGGAGGAAGGTGTTTGCAGTGGAAGTGCAGGAGGTTGCAGAAAGCCGGGCTCTGCTGCAGCCGGTGCTCTCAGGCACGGTGCAGAGGCAAAGCGGGATCGGATGTGAGCGAGGACCAGCCTGCTGCGGCTGAAGTCCAGAGCATGTGGTGGGTGAGCAGCAGTTCCCTCCCACCCAGGTTCCCTGCACAGCGGTGCCAGCTGGAAGGGAGCATGTGGACACGGTGTGCCTGCCGCCGCCCAGCCTCGCTCACTCCAACGCATGGGACCAGGACTGGGGCATCCCTCAAAGCGCGAGCGACCAAGCTGCCCTGGTTGCAGTCTGCAGAGTGAAGAAGGAGGGAGGAGGCTTGCTGACAGTTACATGCAGCTATCCACCCCGGAGCTCAGCCCTATCCCCGAGCACATTTGCTCTCACCGCTACGCTGTGCTGCCTTCCCCACTGCACTTCTCGTCCATACACCTGCTCCCTTCTTGCCCGGAACGCAGTGCTCGCTGCCAGCTGTGAAGCAAGTGCAGTAAAGGTCTGGCTGCTCCCTCTCCTGCAGAGAGACCTGGGCAGCAGTTGTTGGCTGTGGGATGGGGCAGATCCTGCATCTCACCTCCTGCAGCCCTACTCAGACAGTGCCCCACCAAGAAGTGGACATCTGCTCACATCTGGTGCCCCAGACACCTTGCTGCCACTTCCAAAAAGCCCTGCAAAGGATGCCTCTTTCCTTTTGAACTGAAATCTTGGGAAGGTCTCAGCCATGACCTGCAGTACTAAAGCCACAGCCCTCTGCCTCGTCACCTGCAGCACCGCTGGAAGCATTTGGGGGCTGCAACCCTTGTTCATGGACTAGCTGCTCTCTGGAAAGCACAGCATCCCGTGAATCCCAACAGTACCCACTTTGGGATAGCAAGCAGCCAAGTAAAGCAAAACACTGCTGGACCCAAAGCATTTCTAGCTCATGATATCAAGAGGTAAAATGGAGCAGAGCTTATGGCAGAGAAGGGGGCTAGGAGATGATGAGGCAGGAGGAGATAGGAAGAGCTGTCATGAACCTGAAAGTTTCATCTCATTGGAAATTCAGAAACTTCAATGTTTCCTTTCCCTTGAACCCAGAACAAAGAGACAATATGTCAATACTTAGTATAGGAAAAAAATCAATATATTGTGTTTTAGAAACATCAAGATGCTTTGCTTTGATGGTTTTGGAGTCCTGCAATGTGAATACTAAATCGCCTACAGGTAAACATAACACCAGCAGGTGAAAATGTGTAAATGGAAACTTTTTTTTAAAAAGCCACCATGAAGTGAAAACATTGAAATGATCTCTCTTGATTCAACTTGTTACTACATTTCTCCCATTCACAGTCCCATGAACACCGACCCATTTTCATTAAGCTTTTTTTTTTCAATGAAATGAGGTATTGCTTGGAAAATCACCCCACCAAATGTGCTCTTCAGGCAGCTCTAGAACTGACCTCACTGTTAACGGTCCTGCAATTCTGGCTTTGCTCTGAGCACCGCCAATCCCCCCGGGACACTGGCTCCCTCACCTCTACTTTGTCTGCTCGCTGGAGGGTTCAGCATGCTCCCACTGCTCTGCCCTGAGCCTCCAGCCCGGGCACACCACCATGCAGCATCTGCAGCACCAGGCTCATGACAGTAACACAGGGATGAAGGTCCTCTGCTCTCTGACTGCTAAACCAGCAGCGCTCTGAGCACTGCTGTGGGCCAAGGGACCAGAAGATTTCAGCTGTTGGCAGGGGTGAGAGTAACACGATGCCTAGGGGATACAAAAGGCCATTTGGAAGCACACACTCCGTAGCCATGGCTTTTCCAGGTTGCTTTTCAGTTTCTCTCCCAAGCGACTCCCAAGCTGTGCGTGATCCCAAACCTGCTCAGTTTGGTTTTCTCCTCATTGCAGGCTGGGGAGCACAGAGGCAGGAATTACACTGCTTCTGGCTAGCTTTCATCTGCCTTCTCCAGAAGGGAAACACCAGCCAGAGTCAGTGTCAGACTCATTACCAGCAGCTCTCCCCGATACCTGGGACTTGGGCACATCTTGGTTTGGCCCAGCCTACTTCGATATCCCAAAGTGTCGGTGTTCATTAATGCTGGGAGATGCTCCCCCATGGGATCTTCATTGCAACATGCCAGCAAAAAGCCACCATCAGCCACAGGAGACCCTGAGGTGGTAATTGGGATGCTGGGTAATTGGAGTTGAACCCAGGTGGCCTGACCTTAAAGCTCCCTTGAAATCCTGCTGGCCAGGATGCAATAAGGATGCAGAACACACCTGTGACCTTGTGGAGTGCCTGTAGGGAGTCAGCAGGCTCTGATATTTTAGGGGTTAAAAAAAAAAGTGCCTAAAAGCTGTTAAATGGTGAACATAAACCCATGAACCCACTACAGAGTGTGTGTCAGAACCCAGCTCTTCTAATGCCTCTCACCAGCCTTATCTCCCACATCTGGGACTCCAAGCTCATAAACGTTTCCCCTTGTTCCTGCAATGGCTGCCGTTCTCCCAGGCATGCTGGGCATTTCCGAGGGTGAGACTGTGGACTTCTGGCCATACAGGGCAGGAGTGGCATTTTCCATTAATTTTCCAGCAGGGAAGATCAAGCAGAGCACCAGCCCTTAGTGCACCAGTCTGGCCACCAGGATGTGGGGGTGGCTTTGGAAATCCTGTGCTTTATCATGGCTTGAGAAGTGGAAGGGTCTGGGAGCTCTTTGGGGTGAGTCTGCACCTTTGTGGTGTGTTTGGATGGGTCCTGGTGCAATGTTGGGGCTCCTGTGGTGACCATGGCATGAAGAAGAGGCTGTGGATGGGCCCTGGCACCGGGCAGGCATCAGCCACAGGATGGTGACTCTTTGCAAAATTATCTGGGGCAGGGGAGCAGAGATGCCCCCCAGGAAGGACTTAATTTACACCTTGCATGGGCATTTTGTTCTCTCTGCATTTTTGGCTGCTCCCTCTGTCTCCCCAGGGTGTGTGACTGTCACCTAATACCCAGAGGCACACAGAGGACCCTGTCATCCCTGCAGGAGATCCCATCTCCTTGTCAGCCCCCTGCAAGCCCAGCCATCCCTTCAACCCCAACACCCCTGCCCACAGCTGCAATGCCTGCCCAGGCTCCTGTGGGTCACCCACCAGTCCTGTCCCTCTACTGGTGCCCCAGCTCCTCTGGCAGCTCTTGGGGTGCTTCCCATCTTAGGGGGGCTGTGGTGGGGGCTGTCCTCCTTTTTCCCAAGGTGGGGGCTGCAGAGGGGCAGACTCTGGGGCAGACAGGGATGGTTTCGGGCTGAGGGGAGCTGCCTTCAGCCTTGCTGCTTGTCTTGTTTCAGGCATCAGTTGTGGCTCTGTAGTCAGCCTTCAAACCCTGGTGCCTCACATACCCAGAGTTTTGTGGGTGCTTAAAAATGCAAATGTCAAGAAAGAGGCATCTTCCACTCACTCTTTCCTTGCACTGGATGCAGCATGGTGTGACCAGGGAAGTGTCTGCCCAGCTTCACGTCAGAGCATCCATGCCTCCTGCAGATCCCTATCATGGGTCTGTGTGGCACCTGATCCCAGCGCATAGCTCAGAGGAGAGCATGAGTGACGTGGGGCCCCCAGACTCCCAGTGGGATGCTAAATTCCAGACAATGGCTCAAAATGTCTCTGCAAGGCGAGAACAGCCCTGAGAGCTCCTGATCCGATTCACCTCAATGGAAACAGGTGGGGAATGAGAAGCTTTCTGTCTGGGCAGTCTCCTGAGATGCCTGGTGATATCTGGAAGCAGCCAGACTCTCTGCTGCTCTTCCCCCAAATCCTGCTGTGACAGCAACAGCCCGACAACCTCATCACAACCTGCTTTGTGCCCCAGGTCTTTGCTGGCTTTCCAGGACAGAGCAACAGCATTGCACACAGTGAGCTGTGCAGTGGCTTCCTGGCTTCACTGCAAGGTGTGCATGGGGCCTGGGACATGGACACAGCGGTCACCAATGCTTGTGGGGATGGGGCACAGAGCAGGGGTAGAGCCTGACCTCCATGGTGCTGTGGGGACCTGTGACCCTGGGAAAGGGGGGGTGGCTCCTCCAGCTGAGCTTTGAGCCATGGTGCTACTGATGTCTGGTATCCTACAGGTTTCTGTCCTTCATCCTTACCACTTCCACTGCAGTATCCCCATTACCCTGCATGCTCCCCTCTCCCACATCACAACATTCCCTGCTCCACCCGTGTCCCATGCACTGCTCATACAAGTAGGTTTGATCGGTCTTCACAAGAGAAGGAAAAATGGAGGAATGTTATTGCTGTCTTTAACTACCAGCTGGGAGGGTGTAGAGAAGGCAGAGCCAAACTCTTCTTGGATTTGTGCAGGGGAAGGATGAGAGGTAATGGGCACAAGACGGAACATGGGAAACTGCAATTCGATATTAAGAAAAACATTTCCCACGAGGATGGTCAAAAATGGGAAAAAGGTAAGGGAATCTTAGAGATCCCAGTAGGATCAAAACCCTACTGGACAAGGTCCTGACCAACCTCACAAGCTGGACCTGTTTTGAGCAAGAGTGTGGATCAGAGACCTCCAGAGGTGTCTTCTTGCCTAAGATATTTTATGGTTCTGGGAAATCCTTCCAGTTCCTCCCTGGGGATAAGGCACTTCAAGATGTGTAATTTCCAACCTGTAGGTTTGCAGGTTGGCCAGGGCATGTGTGTGCTGTCTGGCCAGCTGACCTGAATGCATGACCATGATGCTACTGCTGTTGCCTTTCCATCTGTGGGTGCTGCTGAGGCTGTCCTCTGATGAGTACAGGCACTCCATTTCTTTGAGCCCCCTATTTCCTGCCAGCTATGGTTGGACAGGCCGGTGTGTCCCTAGGAGGGACCTGGCAGGCACCAGCAACATGGTGTCATTTTTTTTTGGTGAAACAGGAGCAGTCTCAGCAAATTGAGAGCATCCCTTCACCCCCCAGCATTACCCCCAGTCCCCCTTGCCATGGGCTGGTAGCCAGATGCAGAGAGGCAGAGGGGGATCAGGATGCCATCCTGGGGCAGAGGGCTGCACTGAGCATCTGCACCCAACCACACCCCTGTTCCCAGTGCTCAGGTACTGGGTGACGGGCATGGGGACAGCTGGGGACTGAAATCCCCCAGCCCATGCGATGTGGCACTTCCATACTCGGGGGAATCTGAGGTGGGGTTGCTCATCCAGGTCACACACACAGGGTTCGCAGTGGTGCCAGGGATTGAAGCTAAGCTAATACTCTGAGTACCAAGCAGCTCTTCCCATTTTTCCATCCTCCTCCATGCACTTTTGTGCAGTCTCCTCTGTGCTGCACAGGAACCTTCCCCTTTGCAGCTCCAGTCTCCTTCTGCACTCTCAGCTTGCTGCCATCCTCTCCAGAGAGACCCCATCAGCTCCAACCTGCCTCTGTTGCCAGTCCCAAAAGCAACTCTCCTACATATGGTGCTGGCCGTGGAAGAGAGAGACGTGATATTTGACACACTGCTGTCAGGACTCACTGGCATATCAGCTAAAGGTTAAATCTGCTCTCTGAATACTCAACTCTTTTGGGGTGACACAGGCCCTAGGGTCTCTGGACGCAGCTGAATAGGAGAGGGTGTGCTGACCTTTAGTGTTTCATGGCTGGACTCTAAGGCCAGGCTAAGACACAGTTCATTCCCCCAGATATGTCACGCACTAAGCAGCTCTTTGCCAGCCCCTGTGTGATGAGCCAGGCAGGATGGTCTGTGCTGCTCCAGAGAAACGGGCTGTTAGAGCCAGCATGAGCCCTGATTGAGTTCAGGCTGCCTGCAGAAGCAATGCAGACAGCAGGGACCTGTCACCTAACATGGACAACCCCCAGCTGAGCTGGCTGCCTGGGGTCTCTCCGGGGCTGCCAACAAGACACCAGAGTGTCTAAGTGCCTACTGGAGAGGTGCCCCTGGGAAGAGGTGACATGCTTCTCTCCCACCTCCCTGACCACAGCTGCAAGCTCACCAATGATGCCTCCATTGGAAAAGCTTGGTTTTGGATGGGGGGGATCAGGTTCAAGTTCAGGGAGGTGCGAGAATGAGCAAGGACAGGGTTCTTGGAGAGAGACAGGCACGGTGGAGGCACAGCATTGTCAGGATGGGGCATGAATGCGAGCTCATTAGTGGTGAGGCAGTGTCTAATCAGAGGTTATTATAAGGATCCTTTATTTTGCACCTGAGGGAGTCCTGCTCTTTACAGACAGGAGCACCAGCAATTTGCTTAAAAGACAGGGCATGGAGCAAAGGAGATGGAAAGTTTTGGTGGCAGCTGCTTTTCAGCTCCATGGTCTTCGTGGCCATTACAGGGCTTGCTTTTCAGCACTTGCAGCTCTCCAAAAAAAAGTAGGCATTTCTTTACTTATCTGAATGTGGATTTAAAGTCTGAGTTTACATGAAGAGCTTAGATCTCTCTCGAACATCCATACTTTCTACAAAATTTATGCTGATTTGCTTTGAAAAACCAGCCCTGGCTGCACACCTTATAACTGAGAAACTAAACTTACATGACTCGCTGAAGGTAGCCCAAGAAGGTAGTGACAGAAACAGGGAGAAAGCCGAGCTCTCCAGTCCTCCTCCAATAATTCCCAGCTCACCCTGCCTTCCTACCTCTGTCACATCTTTGCTAATTCACCGGCGGCGCTTATCGGATAGGCAGCAAATGTGCTGTTTTTTTCCCCAAACAGGTCCAGCCCTAAGGGGAGGAGGAAAACTCTGGACCCTCCAACACCTCCGTGGCTCGACCCCGTGGATTTTGCACCCGGAGGGTCCCTCCAGCCCGTCTTTTCCCGCACGGCGATGGGCTGGGGAGGTGGCGTTGCCGGTGCACCCCCGGCAAAGGGCTGGCGTTGGCGCCACCGTGCGAGCGAAGCCGGCTGCTGGAGCAGCCCACGGGGGAGAGCGGAGCCGCGGCCGGAGGACTGGACACGCTCCCAAAGCGGCGGCTGCTGCAGGGCTGTCCCGAAGAGCGAGTCCCAGCGGAATCCAGAGCTCTGCCAGAAGCAGCCGCAGTCACCTGCCGCACCAGACCAAGAGCATCTCTAAGCACCCGCCCGCTGGGGTCCATGCACAAGGGACCCGTAGCCCAGGGCTCTGCGTCCCTGCTCTGATCCCCGTGGTCAGGGTAATGTGGCAACGAGAACCGTTTAACATCGAGATGTCCCTCGGTTCATGCAGTGGAGCTCTCTGTGGCTCCCAGCCCAAGGGACAACTCTGCAGAGATGACAGGCAGTGTGTTCTCTGCAGAGTCGGAGCCACGGGTGCCCTGTCTTGCAATGACTGCAAAGGTGGAGGTGGGTGCCTGACAGGGCTGCTGCTTGTCCTCGCAGTAGCATCAGAGCTGCAAAGCTCTGCAGCCTCCCACACTTACAGCCCACATGTTTTTAACCACCTCCAGCAAGACATGCTCAAGAGCTGTAGTGACTTTTAATTCATAGGCAGCTGGCTCCAAACATAGCCCCAGGGTGTGTGCAGAGGGGATGGGTCTACACGGGACACACCTCATGTGACAAGTGCTCTGTGGTTCCCTCTCCCAGGGAAATACAGCTTGCATTACACATTTATCTTATCTTTCATGCTCTCCAGTGAAAATTGTCCTTTCCTGTCATATTTCTTTCTCAGCTGACCTGATACAGCTCTGGCCATCCAATGGTTGGCACAAAACAAAACAATGTGCTCCTCAGGCAAGCAGGATGAGCAGAGAAGCTCTTATCCATCTCTAGCAGCTTCAACCTGGCTTTGCAAAGCCCTTCCTGCGTGGGTTAGGGTGCTTAGCTTTAACAGCTGAGTAACTGCATCTCAGGACAATCCAGGAACACGAGAAAACCAGCAACACAGTCTGTATGCCACCCCTGGACACAAACCCCCTCTCAGCAGGATGAGCACAAAACGAACGTCCTCAGCACTGCCTGGGGGCTACCAGTTGTCCTCAGCGACTGTGGTACACACGGCTTCCCTTGGCAGCACCTAGCTGGGAAAGCCAAGGTCCTTACCAGCCTATGTGCTGCACAGCTGAAGTTGGTGGCTGCAGCACTTTCTGCGAATAAACAGACCAAGCATCTTCCCCAGCGCATGCCAGGGCCAACTTGTCTCCGTGAGAGAGGTGTTTCCTCTCCTGGTCAAACCCAGAGATCTTTCCATGGAGTCCCTTGCTCACCCTGGGGACATCCTCAGTCATCACTAGTCAGATGGCACCACTGAGACCATCTCTGGGGCTAGAAATGAACCCACCAGTCCCTGTGGTAGTTTAACCCTTTGGGGTATTAATACCAGAAAGGATGGGAAACATTCAGATAATTAAGAAATTTTAAATTAAAAAAACCCCTAACCCTACCAAAGCCCCCACACCTCTTGTAAGACTTTAATATTCATTTTAAAGAGGCAGCTTGGACACTGCTGGTGGCCAGCTCAACCCAAACCCCCAAAAGCCATGAGTTATCACAGCTATTGAAATGTTTGACAGAAGGATCCCAGAGCAGTTTGCGCTAATTGCTCAGTATAAATACTCCATTATGTTCTCAGACAATCAGAATCTACCCAGCAAATCAGCTCCTCTGATCCACTGTAATCAAGAAGCAAAGCATGCATAACATCGCAATATAAACAGCGTTTGCAGAGGGGCGCAGGGAGGAGGGGGAGCTGGCGCAGCTTGGCAGGTCCTGGAGTAATAGCTGCCTTTTCTGCTGTTGTTTTGTTTTGTTTCTAATTTCCAGAGGAAATTTAATTTCAGGAAAATGTGGCACAAACTTCCAAGCTGGAGGAAAGCTGCAGCTGACGAAGGGGTCCAGAGAAAGCGTTGCAAAAGAAACAGCAAGGGCTGTACTTACAGGTAAGCTGTTAGAGGGCTCAGGTTGGCAGGGACCTCCGAAAGCCCCAGCTCGGAGCAATCCACTGAGAGCATGATGCCATCCTCTTCGCAGTGGCACTGGGGTGGGCACGAGGGCGCAGCACCTTGCTCCGCAGGCACCGCCTGGAAGCGGGCAGAGGAGGCCAGAAGAATGCCCCAGAAGAAGAGCTTGTCCATCCTCGCCTTGGCTGCAGCCGCAGGGACTGTGCGAGGTGCTGCCAGCTCGCTCCGGCCCCGGGGCTCAGCTGGATGGAGGGGAGCGATCCCGCCGCCTGGCGCGCAGCGGGCAGGGTATCTCCTGCAGGTCGGAGCGTAGTAAGGATGCAGCCAGGGAAGGGAAGGCATTGTTGAATGATCTTGGTTATTGGGTTTCAAGGGCTGGGCAGGGGCGTGAGACACTCCAATGGGAGGAGTTAAACTTTCTAACTCTTTCCCTCTCTCTCTTAGAGCTGGCAGGAATTTCATTCAAAGGGAAGAAAGAAAAAAAAAAAGAAACCTCAACAAATAAAGACCTGTTCATAGCTCCGGGACCTGTGCTTATTTTGTAACAATGTTTTTGTGAGATAGCAGGGCAGGGGAAGGCAAAGCTGGCTCCGGCAGGGCAGAGGAGTATAAATAGGGAGGCAGGAGTACCCAACCAGCACTTCAAGGGCTCCAGACTTTGGGACGCTGAAATATAACCCCAGATAAAGGACTCTGTGTGTCTGCTGGCTGCTAAACCCAGCTGCAACTGGAAAGTCAGGGTGCAGCTGGGTAGAAGGGAGTGAGGAGCTCACAACGAGCTGTTTGCTGGGAGCGACTGTGCCCAGGGCTGTAGGTCTGTCTGTCCCGTGGTCCGACCCTCGCTCACGAGCAGCCCCGCTGCCATCCCCATGCATGGGGCAGGGGCTGGGTGGGAGGTGCAGGGGGATGGAGCAGCAGTGTCATGGTGGAGTTCAGTGGGGGACCTCTCCAGAGAGCTCTCTGGGACAGTGGGACATGATGCTCTTGCAGCTGCGCTGCTTGCTATAGTTTTTGCTCAGGTCAAGGTCGGGTGCATGTGTGAGCTGCATCTGCAGGCGCTGCACAGCATTGATGCCAGGAGCAGGTGGCTGGTTTGCTCCAAGAGCTCTTTCTAGCCTTGGGTAAAGCGGTCAGAGGTCAAAGTAGAGGAATAGTCTGTTGAGTGGGGGCTTGAAGCCACATCATCTGGAGCTCCATCATGCAGAAGGGAGCAGGTCTGGCTTAGCAGGGGGGTACTGCCCAGCCCAGGGCCTCAGGGTGTCCTGAAACACGTAGGATGTGCATCAGAACAGGATTTCTTGCTGCTTGGGTGTCAAGGAGCTATCGAGTTCTGGGGCAGGAGAAGCACCTGCTTAGAAAAGTGTGCTGGATCTGCAATGGGAGAAGGCTGCAATGGCCAGCTCCATGTGGCCTCTCTGCTCCTCCCTCCTTATTGCAGCCACTGGCTGTTCAGGGTCACCGTGATGGCCCTGGCTGGGGTGATTGCTGTCCTCCCGTGGCAGTGGGTTCAGTGATAGGGGCTAGGTCTGGCCCCACAGCTTGAACCACGCTGCGTCTCTCTCTACAGGGCCATACATCTTGTCTGTAATGGGGACGGCAGCTGAACATGGGTCTCTCACGCTGAAGAATGACAGCTGACCACTGGGCTTTAGGTGGATCTGGACTCCTGTCAAAGCCGGTGTGTTCCTCCGTCTGTCTCCTGTCCAGCCATGGCTGGAGGAAGTGAATGGGGCAGAGAAAGAAGGGCCCAGGTTTGGGTGGCTGCAAAGTGCGCCCACGAAGTCACCCCGTTGGCTGTGGCCATGCCACGGTAAGATGCCGCATGGCTGAAGCACAGAATGGGAGACGGTTTTCACAGCCCTGCTTCCTCTGAATGTGCTTTTCCTTCTGGCAAAAGAGTTCCTAATTGATACCCCCATTATCTCAGGATAAAAGACGTAGGAGAGTTATCTGGGGCCAGGAAGGTGAGCCTGCAAAGTGGGAGACTTAAAAAGCTCCACCTAACCTGGGGCTGGGATGCCTTGAGGCCTTTGAGTCAGAGCGGGTATCTCCTCTGAAAAAAACCACTCAAGATCGAGCTCAGGGTTTGGGGCTGATGCACAGACTCTGGCTGAGGGCTCCTGGCCTGGGTCATGCAGGATCTGAAACTATTTCATTTGCAAAGTCCATTCAGAGGCTGCAGTTTCAGGACTGAAACCCTATCACTGCTGAAGTCAGTGGAAACTTTGTCGCTGAGTGCAGAGGAGCGAGGATTTTGGTCTAGGAGCAGGAACTGATTTAACTGGAATTAAGCCCCTTCCACCATGCGCAATTCTGGAGATGTCATTAATTAAACATTTGCAATGTGTTTTGACAGCTCCAAATATAAAACACTGCTTGGTGGGGAGACGGGAAGCCCTCCTCGGAGAGGGGGTTCCTCCTTGGGTTCCTTGACAAGCTTCCCCTCCAGCTCTGAGGTGGGGCTTTAGCATGGCCTGAAATGGCTGGATTTGCTCCGACAGCAGCCAGGAATTGGGTATTAGTCTGGAGAAAGTGTCAGGCCTATCGCTCTGCTCCTGGCTGCAACAGCAGCTTTTATCTACAATTTCCCTGTCCCTCTCTCTCCAGCCTAAGCAGCCAGACACCAACTGCATTGCGAGCTCCTGACAATTTCTCGCTCAGTGAATTCTCCTTGGGGATCCAGGGCTCTGGCTGAGCACACTATTAATAGAGCTCTTAAAAAAAAAAAATCACACTGAAGATTCCTATTGAGAACTGCCATTCTGCTGAAATAGAGCCGTTTCCTCAGGAAGGCATCGACTGCAATGACATTTTTTGCATTGTTTTTGGAGCAACAGAGCCTGAAGTTGGAGGGCTTTGCTCTGTGTGTCTCACTTCACTTTGACTTTTCTGTTTGCTTTTTATTCCAGCTCGGCTGTGGTGTTTCATTTCCATGTCTCATTTCTTTGAGACCTGATAATAGATGTTAATATTGAAAGTGTTCACTTACTCCAGCGTGTCGCCCGGCTCCTGGCAAAACCAAGAGTCTGGACATCAAGTCGTTTGGACCAGAGAGCTTTGATGTTTCCATGGTAAACCTGGAATTTCTGAATAAGTCCCTCTGGGGTGGAAGTGTCACTTTTCAGCCAGCTTTTGCTGAAACTGCAGTTTGCTGCGAGTAGTGAGGGCTGCACCGTGCCCTTAAAGGCACCAGGAGCTCCAGATCCAGCTCATTCCTGTTAATGTGAGTGGATGTTTTTCTGCAAGGCTCACACGTGTTTGTGTGTTGTCCTCTAGCGGTAGGCTGCGGTCTGGGGAGATGAGAAGAGCACTGCTCCACAGCAAGCTGAGCAGCACGATCTGCTCACCTGAGCCGCTCAGGTGCTGTGGCTGCACCAGCCAGGCTCCCCGACATGCTCTGCTGCACCCCTGTTCACACAGACCTGCTTCTAAAGGATGGAGCTGAGACTCTGGGATCAAACACCAGGGGTTTGTGGCTGAGCATGACACCTTAGCATGTGGTACCTCTGGGTGGCAGGTGACATCCCAGGTGATATTTCTCCTGCTGCCTCCACACTGCATGGCTAACAGGTCTTCCTACAGCTTGCTTAAAAGCAGGGAAAAAAAACTTGGGAAAGTTTAGAGTACAGTCTAAGTGGGGAAAAAGGTCCAGCTGGTGTGAGCTACTGCAAGCACAGTTATTGCCTCTGCTCGTCAGGGGCACAGAAGAGGCAGGGGTGGTGGGAAAGGGCTGCGTTATTCACGCCAGCACAACATGCTCGAGGTGGTCTGGCTCTGGATCTCAGCCTTGGACCTGAGGAGAGCTGGGACTCTGGGTACCAGTGCTGGCCAGATCCTCTCTGTGGGCCAGAAACAAAATACCAAACAAGCTTTGGGCTGTGGACTGTGGCTGGCAAGGCTTTTTAGAGCTGTTGGAGTTTAAAAGGCTAACGAAGTTGTTGCGGAGGTATAGCTGGGGCAGGGCTGCAGCTAAACCCTTACAACAGGCACTGATGTCCCCTCCTGCAGAGCTAAAATGACTCTGTGGGCCCGGACAGGACAACTTGCTGGACTTTGACCTTGTCACTGCTGCAGAGCGGAGGGAGGTGATGGGCAGTGCTGTGCTGTCGCTCCTCCCAAGGTGCTGCCAATGCCCTGGACATCCAGCCAGGGACCTTCCCAAGCTGGAAGACAGGTTGTGCTAGCTGAGTCAAAGGGCTGGAAGCTGCTTATTTCTGTCTTCAGCATGTGCCAGACATGGAACGAGTGTGTCTTCTGCCCTGCTCCTATGGGACAACTGTTTGTGCCCTCTTTCTATTTCCTTTCAGATTTTAGAGGGTTCAGGATCACCCCGGTAGAATCCCAGTTTGGCTGTTGATCAAGGACAACCGGTCCCTACTGCAGACCAGGAGGACGCTGGCTGTTTTTCACTGCCAAGGTCATGGCAGGAACCGAGACCCCACTGTGCCGCACACTGGAGAGGACAACAGAGAGGCAGTGTCTCTAGAAGTGCTTGCAGGGGATGGAGGAGATGCAGAGAGCCCCAAGCAGTCTCACAAAGCACAGGGACACCAGAGAAAAATAGGCATCACCAGGACTGGCCCGTGTGTACGAGGGCATCCACCTCATCTATGACACCTCTGTGAAGGGGACACTCACTCCTGGGACGTGATCTCTCTATAAGATAAGTCCTCCAGACTTTCTCGCCATCCCTGGCTCCTCCTGAAGCTGGTCCTCCAGGTTATGGGGAGAGCATGATGTGGCCCAAACCAGCGGAGATGGGCTGAATGCAGCAGAAGCCAAGAGTCTGGTGCTTCGGATGTGTCTGTAAGCCCGGGGCATACCCCTGGGAGCCATTTGAGGTTGGGCGCAGGGGCAAAGGCCAGCGCCCCTGCTCCCATTGGGGCCATCCAAAGGCTGAAATACCACAGTCAGGCCGTGGGTGAGCCTGGGCCCAGAAAGGGCTCCCAGGGGCTTTCCAAGATGTAAATGCAAACTCTTGCAAACAAGCAGAAAGCCCCAGGACCCAGCATGCTGCTCCAGCTGCCTGACTGGGGCAGGGGAAGGATGGGGACTGGAGGTATCTGTGCTCCCTGATAGCAGGATGGGCTGGTGCCAGTGAAGTCACACAGAGAAGGACAGTTCCTCCCTGATGCCCAGGGCAGAGAATAGCACAAGCCTCAGATGCACTTGAACTTCTTGCTCTGGGAGGCGCTGCTTGCAAAAAGCTATGGGGCAGCCTGGTGGCTCCCATGCCCTGCAGAGAAAAGGGACAGAGGTGCAGAGCTAGGTAGAAGACCTGTTAGGTGGACCAGAACCCTGGTTCAGTATCCAACATGCTTGAAGACCTTCCTTTTTGGAGTGCCTGCATCAACTGGGTCAGGGAGCCAAAGCCATGGCAAGCCTAGCACGTGCAAAAGCAGGGTGTTGAGGAGGGAACCTTGGCTCTGGTCCTACTCAGCTGTCCCAGAAGGAATTCCTCTTCCAGTTCAGACCTACCTTGAACCTGTCTGGCCCCAGCG
The DNA here is from genome assembly GCA_013401315.1 of Balaeniceps rex. Taxonomy (NCBI): domain Eukaryota; kingdom Metazoa; phylum Chordata; class Aves; order Pelecaniformes; family Balaenicipitidae; genus Balaeniceps; species Balaeniceps rex. The sequence goes on along the minus strand of VYZW01036932.1, from coordinate 201,201 downwards.
CTTCTGCTCTCCAGGAGGTGGCTGACAGCAGTAGCTGATGACAGATGATGCTAGAGATCCTGGGGAGGAATAGGCCGCAATCCTGCTGCTCCTGGTGCTGGTACAGCTCAGGTGGAAGAGTCAGCGAGCAGTGGGCATCTCCACACCATGGCTACAGCTGGGGAAGCCACAGCCTGGTGCCAGGCACCTAATATCACAGAGGTGTCCAGCTTGGGATGTGGCAGGGTGTCATGGGCTGCCTGTGGTGGGAGCAATGCCCTGTTACTGTGTTGTGCGAAGATGTGGCAGCTGCTGGACTCTCTGTGCCCTGGAGGGAGCAGGGGACAGGGGAGAGCCTAGGGCAGAGGTTCAGCACCGGTGAATGGCGAAGCTGTGGGATCAAGGAGCTGTGGTGCCCCAGCAGTCACCAGGCTCCAATGGCTGCGGGTCCACAGGAGATCCAAGGGTTGGGTACCCCTGCTCTCCTGTCACTTGGCAATGCTAACCCAGTCTGCCCCTGCTCTGGCAGCCATGGGAAGGGTGAAAGGGGTTGGGAAGGGGGGGTCCAAATGGACATGGTCCTGCTCATCTCCAGGGTCTTGACCTCTGCACGGGGCCAATGGAGGAGGGTGGTGGCTGGATGCTGCCAGGCTGGAGCAGGCCAAATATGAAGAACAACATAGCACGGTCCAGAACTCGCTGGGCGGCCCGAGCTGGAGGCTTGTTTTGTTTTACTGTTTTGTTGTCTCTCTCTCCCCCTCTGGGTTTTGTGGCTCTGAGCTGCAGGGCTGGAAAATTATTCATCCAAACCGCAGCTCCCACGACACCCTCTGTAAGCATCTGTGGCTCCAGACTCCGCTACAGCAGTGGGTGGGAGGTCGTAAATTCATCATCGTCACCAAAGCGGCCTCCTGTTAGACAGAACGTGAAACGTGGAGCAGCGGGCTGTGTCACAGATGCAGCCATACCAAACTCGCTGGGTGAAACCTGTCGGCCAGTTCGCGTGACAAATCCCTGTCCTGTGCCTGTCCCATTGATGAGGAGGTCCCTTCATACCTGCCAGAGCAGCTGTTCTTTAGCTGCGGATGTCTGCAGGTTCACCTTGGCTGCTGGCTCTGCTGGAAACACTGTTGTGTTGTGCTAGCCAGATGTGAGGGCTGTGGGATCACTTGCTCCTGGACTTCTGGAAGCTCTGCAGACAGCAACATGCCTCCCCCACCATGGCTTTCACTTGCTTCCTCACAACTCAGAGCCAGTGCCCCTCGCAACTCTGTGCCACAAGCCCTGGGTCCATGCATCAGACCTGCCTGGCTGTGTGTAGCTGTACCCCGTGCTGGCACTGCCACCTCTGTGCATGGACACACAGGAGACTCATGAGCACTTTCCCAAGGGGTTGTAGAAAGATCCTGGTGTAGCAGCCCACCTGGCCACGCAGATGGACAGTGATGCGCTGAGCTGAGCCCCATCGGGATGAGAGGTGTTATGGGGCAGGTGCCAGCAGAACTCACACCCCATCGTCACTGCTATCAGCTAAGGGTGAGCTGGGGGGTGGCCAAGTTGTCTCATGTGGATGTTGTCCTGCTCTTCTCCACAAAAGGCAAGAGCCCACAAGCAGTCCCTGGGAATGCTGTCCCATTCTGAGGCCTCTCTCCTGTGCCACAAGCTCTAGAGCCAGACCCAGACCCATGGGGAATATGGCTTTGAGCAAAGCCCCAGGCATAATGACTCTGAAAGCCACAGGGTAGCTCTGATTGCAGAAAAATAGAAAAGAAAGTATGGGGAGTTCCTGCCCCTCCTTATCCTTGGCACCTGCCCCTTTCGAGGATGCAGTCCTGGCCAGGCTGTTGGGAGACCCTGGTAGCTGTGTTTGCCAGAGCAAGGGAGGGTTTGTCTCTGCAGAACCCCAGGCTACTGTGGGGTGATGCGGAGCCAAAGGGGCAATGACCACCCACCCAGGGTAGGGAGCCAGCAGTACGAGCCCCACACACTGGCTGCCGGGCTCTCGAGAAGAAAACCCTTGGTAATCCTGCTTCTGTGCCCCTCACAAGGTGCCTGCTACCTCATGGCAATGGCTCCTCCTTCACATCTTCACTGTCACTGTGATCGGCCCCACTTCACAGGTTGGGGCGCTCCACAGATGTTCTTGAAATCCTCTGAGACTAAGGGTATTAGGCGTTTTACAACACACAGGTACAAACACTTGTTGGAGTTCAGTGGAGACTGCACACTCTGAACGAGAGCCTGTTGGGCACCAGGCTAAAGCTCACATCTACACGCACATTTGAGATGTAACCGTGCTCGGCGTCTGGGGTTTCTGGGCCATGCATAGCAAATGAGAGCCACAGGCTGTGTCCAACAGCACCAGCAGGGAGATGCTGGAGTTGGATCCAGGTCTGGTTCATCTCTCCCCTGTTTGAGGGAACGAGCACCAGTCCTTTTCCTACATCAGCAGCTCCCTCTCTCATTCCTGAGCGGGAACCTCTGCCTTCGTGTGCTTTGCAGGTCAGCTGTGCTGAGGCTAAGGCAGTGTCCTGGTTTTGGCTGGGATAGAGTTAATTTTCTTCCTAGTAGCTGGCATAGTGCTGTGTTTTGGATTTAGGATGAGAATAATGTTGATAACACACTGATGTTTGAGCTGTCACTAAGTAGTGTCTGTACTAGTCAAGACTTTCCAGCTTCCCGTGCTCTGCCAGGTGCCCAAGGAGCTGGGAGCGGGCACAGCCAGGAGAGCTGACCCAAACCAGCCAAAGGGACATTCCATACCATACGACGTCATGCTCAGTATATAAACTGGGGGGAGGTTGGCCGGGGGGCAGTGACCACTGCTCGGGGACTGGTTGGGCATCGGTCGTTGGGTGGTGAGAAATTGCATTGTGCATCACTTGCTTTGTATATTCTTTTATCATTATTATTATTATTTTCTCTTCCTCTGCTGTCCTATTAAACTGCCTTTATCTCAACCCATGGTTTTTACTTTTTTTTTTCTGATTCTCTCCCCCATCCCACCGCGGGGGGAGGGTGAGCAAGTGGCTCTGTGGTGCTTGGTTGCTGACTGGGGTTAGACCATGACAGGCAGTGAGGAGAGGACTCTGACAAGTGGATGGGATCGGGCCTCTGGTGTGGAAGTATCAGCACTTCCACTGTCCTTGTAGGGGTTTGTTAGAGAGGGCTTGCAGGTCCTGGCAGAAAGGCTACTGTCTCGTAGCCCATTTTTAGACTGGCTGGAGCTGGAGGGTGAAAGCTGGACATCAGGGTTGTTTCTGATGGAGGTCTAAGAAGGATGGGCCTATGTGCATGTGGCAGCAGGCCACAAGGTCTTTGAGACTGCTCCTTGGGGGCTCTTGGGAGATTCTGTGCTGCTGGGCAAGTCTAAACTTCACCAGCCTATCAACTCAAAACTCTGGACAGACAACGGACGCATCATCCTTTGGACCAGATTTGATTTTGCAGCTTGCTTGCTTTATGTCGGGCCTCCAGCATGCACTGGTGTGTTCTCCTGTGGTGCCCCAGAAGAACATGGCAGGTGGATGCTGCTACGAACTGCATGCAACTCATGAGCAGCAAACAGCTGGACCCCACCAATCCCGCCGACTGGGCTGGGGGTCACTGGGGGGTCACTGGGAGCAAACATTTCCTTGCTGTGACACAGCCTGCAGCACAAGCATAGTTTAGGAGTTACTGGTTACATGAAAGTCATAAAGCCACCAGGCTTCCTGTGAGCATATGGGCAAGTGCCAGACTCCTCCCAGGGCAACATCATAAATCCTTTTGTGCACATAAGAATTTTTTTTTTTTGCAGGCCTTTTTCATGTTGAAATTATTCATGCATTGTCCTGGAGAGCTCTTGGCATGTTGGCATCCAACCAGAAGCAGAAACGCTACGAGTCACTTGTGCGATGGTCACTTGTGCAGCTGAGCAGCGAGTGACCTGTCACAGCATGGTGATGGGTGACCCTGGGACAAAGATGCAGTCACATGGAAACATTTTTAAACAGCAGCTGGATCCATGACAATCCAGGTCAGGGTGGATGAGGGTGGTCATGGGCAACTCAGGATGCTCTGACCTGTGGTGAAGATAGCATTGCACAAACAGAGTGCCCAGGGTGGGGGGAAACAGTGGGGGAAAACCCAGCCCTGTACGGGGCTAAGGCTCTGCACCATCTTGGTTGCCTTTAGCCCATGACTGCTGCAGCTTGGAGCTGGGAGCAGAGCAGGGAATGCAGGGAAGGGGAGGATGGCAGAGGGGACTGGGCAGCTGAGAAGCCCTGCCTGCGGCATGGGAGATATATTGTGTGCATGGAGAGACCACTCCTACCTAGCTGCATGCTGTCTGTGCCTACGCGTGGGCAGTGGGTGCAAAGGACAACAGGCAGGTTCCCACCCCTGCCTGAACACATGGCTGGCAGCTGCGCTGCACTGATGGGTGGCAGGGATGGAGTCGGGTGGGCACAGCAACTGCCAAAGAGAAAAACATTATCTGGGGAGAGGGGAAAAAGGTGCTGGGCATCAAACCCAGTTGCAACTGAGGCATCATCCCAGTGCTGATGTGCTGATGGTTGCCCATGCTTAGGTGCCCTGGGTGTCCCACTCTGGGGTGCAGACAGCGGGATCCTTGTTTTGGAAGATGGAGAAGCTGTTTGTGGAAACACAGAGGCAGTAGGATGGCCTACTCAGTCCCCACCTGGGGCTGTCTACTCCTTGCAGTAGGTCTTGGGACCTCCTCATCATAGCTGTTGTGTCTCCTCACCCCACTCCAAGGCAGCTCCCATGGGGCATGCTATTGTGGGCAGGAGTGTGGGCCCAGACTGGGACAGGGGTGCTGCTTTGAGACTGTACCGTAACCCCATGCTGCCTGAAGGGCTGAAGGAGGGTAAATGGGTTCCCACATACATTTTTTTCTACCCCAGGAATAGGCTCATGAAATCATCTGCTTTTCTTTTTAACTCTTCCTTCTGATCTGCACTTGGAGCTCAACGAACCAAGTCACTACTTGCAATTTCAGCTTGTGCATTGCCATCCCTCCTTGCAGAGCAGTGGTGTCTCTACATGTGGCTGCATGGACAACGCAATTCCCAGAGCAGTAGCCAGTGCTCTGCAGTGAGCCACAGGGCTGCCAGCTGCTTGCCAGCATGTCAGCTGGATCGAGTGGCTTTGCCCTGGTGCTTGGGAACCAGCAGGTTCATAACTTCAAGCCCAGGCTTCATCAGAAAATGTGTCCCTTCCTTGCAAAGCTGTGGGTGGGTTGAAGGCTCGTTGCAGAAGTGTTGCCTCAGTAAGAGGAGCAGATGAGAGTGAGCAGAAGCTGCTGAGTGCCATGGGCTGCAGTATCTGGAGTGCCCAAGGGCACCCCATCTGCTGGCCATGGCTAGGGACACAGCTGCCCTTTTGGGAACGGCTGCTGTGCCGCAGCAGGGGAAGGTCTTGGCGTTGCTGAGACCCCACAGAAGCCAACCCGTCCTTACAAGCACACTCTTTCCTAGGGCTGTTTATTGTTTTTACCTAAGACTGATCCACCAGCCAAGACAAGCCAGCTCCCATCATTCCCTGCCCACAGCGGTGTCTGAGACCTCAACATGTCTGGTGCCCATGGGCGCATGGAGACCGTGGTGCCCAGTGCTCGTGTTAGACCTCAGGAGCCTGCGGGCGCCAGGCCTGTCCAGGAGCGAGCCCAGGGCTGCCCCTTCTGTGCTGAGGGGCAAGGGCACCGCAGAGACCCCGCAGCCGCACTGCGTACCGCAGTGGAGTAACAAACCTTCCAGGCACCAGGAATCCCAAGAGATGGCCAAAGCAGGGGAGCATCCGTCCTGCCCCTCGCCACGTCTGCACTGAGGGGCTGCAGCGGTGTGTGGCAGGACAGCACTGCCCGTCTGTTCAGGAGACCTCATGTCGCTGCTAACACCATGTGGGACACGTTGGTGACAGTGCTGGGGTAGGACCCCCTCGCTGCAGGGCTTGCTCTGTGCCAGAAGCCCCATGGTGCTCTCACCCTGGCTCCGGACAGGACCCGCAAAGTTGGAGGGCAGGACGGTGCCGGGAAGTGCTGAGCGGTGTTAGGGCTGTTTCTGAGCGATGATGTCCCGGATGCAGGTGTACAGGAACATGTATTGGTCCTGCAAGAGAGAAAGGGGGGTCTGGAGTCAGGTTTCTGACAGAGACGTCCTGGTTGCAGGACCAACCCTGCAATTAGCCTTAAGAGGTCCTCAGTAACTAACAGTGTCTGATGGCAGAGCAGGATTTGTTGTCCCAAGAGGGACCGTGTCACCAGAGTTGCCCAGAAAGGAAGAATCAGCCCTGGAGCTGTAGTTACACCATGGTTGTTTCCTTCTGCTTCATCAACCCCGTGATGGGGATGAGAGAAACATCCCCATCTGAGATGGGGAGAACAATGTCATCTGACTTCCTCAAAGTGCCCCGGTGGCTTTTGGAAGTGCCATGGTTTTGCAGCCAAAACAAGACCGAAGAGCAACTTCAGTGATGCTGCAGGACAGCGAGCAGGGCGAGCTCTGCCCTGCTGGAGTGCGCAGGGTCTGGCAGTGACCTGAGGCCAGGAGGGAAGACTTCTGGAGCAGGAGTTTCCCTTGGTGGTAATCTCAGTGTACCTGAGTCAAGTGCTGACAGTGGATCAGGGTAGATCTCTGCAAGCTCTCAGAGGTTAACAAAAAGATCTGGGTGGTTTTAGGCCAGTTGCATCTATTTGTAAGATCACCAAAATGACCCATCAGTACTAAATGTGGGTCCAGAGGTCTCAAGTCCACTTGAGATTTGATATGAGGTTCTGCTCAAATGCCAGGCTCCAAAATGATGCTAGGCTACAAAACACCCAGGACTGACCATCACCATGGCAGAGCTCCCGGAAAGGCAAGATGTTAGAAAGGTAAATGAGGTTGTACTCAATGCACAAAGCTGGAGGGCAGGGCCAGCCTGCAAATGATGTGGGTCGAAATCACGTGGTAGCCAGGAATGGGGGATTAGGGACTTGACAGAGGGGCCCCCGAACAGCTCACTAATGCGCTGGCTAAGCTGCAAGTCACGAGGAGCCTCCTCCCCTGCCGGCGGTGGGTTTAGCCCCACTGAAGGGCCGGGAAAGCCACAGATCACACAATGGCTGCAGTTCCAGGTCACCAGAGCATGTTTTCAATGAGCCCAGCCTGATTGTGAAATCTGGAGTAACAGCCCAGGATCGACTTCAGACCAGGCACACTCATTGCCTGGCCAAATGCAAGAGCACATCCCCAGAGACACGTGCCACGCTGGAGCTGGGGGTGCTTAAATACCCGGCAGTTATCCATGGACAATCTCTCAAAGGTTCATCTTCCCCCTTGTTTGACTACTAACCCCCCCAAAAACTTAGCTGATGCCCCCAGCATGACAGCAGTGTGCCCCCTCCAGAGATAAAGGGGTCCTGGCAAGCCCCCACAGTGATGGAGGAGGCTGGCAGCCACATGGCAGCGGCGTGGGGCTGAAGGGCAGCCCTGCCTGTCTTTCGCTGGCCGTGCTGGGATCAGAGCGACCATTGCTCGCGGCAAGGTGGGGAGGCAGCTGCCTCTGCTGCCCCCCCTCAGTGGGGCAGCGGCTTTTGATCGGCGCTTGCTGTGCCTTTATGGGCATTGTGTCTCTGCTCGGCAAGACTGCTGCTGAAATACAAAGGAGCTCTGAAGCAGGGGCAGCAGACGCCTTGCCCTCCTCCGGCTCCCACCATGCGCATGGTTCACATTAATTAAGAATACGATTAGCTGCTTGCAGGCGGCTCTGCAGCTGGGAACCCTGGAGAGATCTGCCCCAGTTCTGCTGTCCCCTGTGGGGAGGGTTTCCAGGGATGCTGCATCAGCTTGTTCAGTGGTTGCAGCAAATGAAAGCACTGTCCAGAGGACATCTGTGCCACCAGCACCCACCAGAAGCAGCACACTGGAGGCCTGTGTGAGGCTGGGCTGGCACGACAGGGCATGGCTGCGGCACCATCAGACAGTGCCACAGCCCACGTGGCTGCAGGGCAGCTGCAAAAGTGGCAGGGTGTCCCACTGACACAGCCCCAGCTCTGGCAGCAGGCAGGGGTTGGGAGCAGGCTCTGGGTGTGGGGGATGCGGCAGGGAAAGGCACTGGACAAGGGGAAACCCAGCAGATCCTGGGCACCCAGGCTGACAGCCGTGTCCAGAGGCCAGGGGGGATCAGGCAGGTTTGTCACGTAGGATGAAACGAGTGCTTCATGCTTTCCAGGGCAGAATGGGAAGAGTGCCTTGCATTTATCGTGAGCTCACATGCAATTGAACCTATTTTAACTCCAGAACTGAAGAGGTAGAAAGCCCTTCCCTGGGAAAAGACAGTGCTCTTAGCCCTCATTGGCTGGCAGAGGAAGCATGGAATAAATCCCTGCATAGGCTGGACAGGCTCCCAGGTGGCAGGTAGCACCTGGGGAGTGGGCAGCATGCTGCCAGCTCCAGGCAGCTCAGCATGAATGTCCTGTTCTGCCTGGCCCACCGCCCTTCCTCCTTGCCACCTACCAGCGTCGGGGTCATGAGACAGCAGCTTCTCGTCAGCTGGAGGGTTACCCCGTAGACATCCACAATTCTCTCAGCTTTCATCTGGTGCAACAGGCAATCCAGGGAGATCAGTGTCCCCATTTGGCTCACGCCACCACTGCAAAGGACAAGGGAGGGTCATTTATGCCAGGCCAGGCTGAGCAGAACCTCTGGAAGTGGGCACCAGCCCAAGAAATTAGAAGCCCCATGAGAAAACAGGCAGCAACTGAGTACAGCGGGAATAGGGGAGTGTGAGCACTGGTCTAGGTGGCAGGGAGGCCTGAGCTGACCAGGGGGATGGGACCCCAAAGTGCCCATTGAAGGAGCCTGGAGACCCAGCCTACCCTGCCCTGCCAAGCTGTGTGTGCATCCCTCAGCCAAGCCAGCTCTGCCGATGTGCCAGCTGTGCGGGGCACCTCAGCCCAGGAATGCCTGCTCCATCCATGCTTGCCCCTAGCTCAGCCCTGTTTGCCCTCCTTTCTCCCATGCGCTTGGCAGAGCACTGCTTCATCTGACCTCCCAAGCTCAGAGCTTCCCTGGCTCCCATGGACCTACTCTCAACATGCTCCAAAACCTTGGGGTCCTTGGTGGAGGGCGCAGGCTTGCTGGTGGCCATGCCAAGGTGCTGTGCAGCCTGGTGGGTACCAGCTCTGGGAGGCTGCCCATGGATGGAGCAGTAACGTGATGTACCTGCAGTGCAGCAGGAGAGGACCGGCTCTCTTTCGGTGGGGCATGCACCGTCTGACAGCAGTGAGGAGTTCCACCAGGCTCTGGACATCTGGCTGTTTCTTGCTGCTCCAGAGCGTGTATAGGAATCGTTGTACCTGTCTCTCCTTTTCTTTCTTCTCCTGGTGAGACACAAAGAGTTGACACGGCTGTTGAGGAGGGATGGGTGAGTTTGGATGCAGAGGGGTCCCAACTCTCCAATCCTTAGGCTGTCAGATGCTTTCCTGAGCTAACTGCTAGCTTCTGTCCGGGCAGTCTCTGCTGGGGTATTGCCCATCACCTGTACAGTGGGTATGGTGCCTCTGGTAACCTGCTCTCCTTCCCCACCGCACCCTGATCTGCCCCTTCGGAGGGGGACTGAGAACTCTGTCGGTCTTTCCAAAGAGGGTCAGAAAGATCTACCAGCAAGGGGTGGGGGAAGCCTCCAAGCCTCTCCCGTGCATATCCTATGTCCACTCAGCAGATGTTTTTCTGGATGTTGCAATCTAGATTCCCTCCTGCATTTGTGAACTGCTGGCACTCTGCTCTTGCAGCTCAGACACGTCTCCATGGACCTTTCAGCCCTTGCCCCTACAGACCTGTTTGCTAGCAGTGAAGAACATCCCAGGCAGTGGGAGCCAGGCCAGCCCCATAAACACATACGTGTTTCATTTTGAGCTGGATACACCTCCATCCGCAGACAAGCTTCTCTGTGCCACACTGGATGGTCAGCATCTTTGTGTGGAGACAGTCTCCTTCCAGGGGCCAGCACACCTCACTTGGGACCTGTGTGCAACAGCAAGTTTGGCTTCATGTTGATGGTTGCCATATTTCGGATCAGTCACCATCACAGGGGTCTATGATGGGGTTGGCCCAAGAGCACCCGCAATATCACTCTATGTCAGTTCATCCCCTAGCTAAACCCCGGGGGAGTTTTTGGAAACACCAGCAGATTGCAGCTATCTTCCCTGTTAACACAGAGCTCTCCACCTCGGATGAACAGAGATTGGAGCTGCTGTCCTTGGGTGCCATGGAGATGCAGCTTGAAGAATACCAGCTGAGTCCACAGCCATGGACTGGCTGCATGGTGGGCAGACAGAACCTGTCTCCCATGACAAGCAGTGGGAGCACTCTGACACAGGAAAGGTTCAGCTTTAGCCAAGCTGGATCTGCACCCAGGCTTCAGGAGGCAGTGATGACAGTTCAAGTTTCAGAGCTATGCTAGCTTCCAGCTCCGTTAAACAGATCCCTGCTCTGCCATGGCGCAGGCACGCATGGTGCCTTACCTCCCCCTTCTCCTGCCATGGGAGAAGTGTTAGGATGGTGTGAACGTCCTGTTCCCACACCAGGGTCCAGAAGTCCTCTATGGTCAACCTGTCAGGCCCCTGGACAGCCAGATACTCTCTGCTGGAGCTGCAGCCCTGGGTGGGGAATGAAAATGTCACTCTCCTGCTGGAGAGGGTGGCACAGGTACCCTGTCAACCCAGGCAGCTGCAGAAGAGGCCAGGAAAAGAAGGGAAGCTCAGCAGGTCAGGAGACAAAGCGAGAGAAGAAAGCACCAAGGGAGGGAAGTGGGGACAGCCCAAACTGGGCAGGGCCCCAGGAGTGAGGCAAAGACACATCCCCACAGCCCCCTCTTGTCCACACAGGGTCACAGCAGCGGTGACTGGTGGAGCAGCGCAGGAACCAGGCAGCAGGGTCTGGCTGAGGATGGGAAACAGACATGGCAGGACCCAGGCGTGGGGGTGGGCATTGCTGCTAGGGGTATGACTCACCAGGATACGCCACACCTGCAGGAGACCTGAGAAAGGGCCCTGTTCCAGCAGGGAAAACTTTACTCTGGAGCGATCATCTGCAAAATATATGGGAGGCAGAGGGAGCCAGGGCAGCTTTGCGCTCACACAGCTCCTGCAGACCGACTGCCAGACTCCACACAGCCACACAAATCCAATGCCCCATTCACTGTTTCTCTGCAAAGGTCCTCCCCTCTGCAGTGCTCTTGTCCAGCTCATGGACAATGGTCCCCAAAGGACAGCCCTAGGGCTTGTTCTGGAGGCGCTGGAGGGGAATAATTTTCTGTGGGTGGGAAGGGACCTTTGCAGGTCTCTATCCCAATGTCCTGCTCAAACCTGCACATGTAGTACAGGTTGCTCTGTGTCTTGGCCAATGGAGGTCTGCATATCCATGGATGCAGATGCTCTGGGCCCCTGTTCCAGTGTTTGGCCACCTTCATGGGAATTCTTTTGCCTTACACTGAGCTGGATTACCCTCCCAAATCATCCCCATTGCCGCTTGTCCTTCCATGGTGCATCTCTGAGAAGACTCTACATTTTCTCTGTGCCCTCCCAGCAGGTAGTTGAAGACAGCAATAAGATCTCCCCTTTGCCTTCTCTCCTCCAGGCTGATCAAACCCACCTATCTCAGTCCCATACATCATGTGCTCCACCCCCGAAACACATTGGTAGCCTTCTGGTGGACTCACTGCAGTGTGTCAAAATATTTTCTTGTAGTGTGGAGCACCGACCCTGGTCCAGCCTGGCTCCGCGCAGGTACAGGAAGGAAAAGGATGCAAGGTGTCACAGCACTTACATGGAAGGATGCTGGAAGAGGGCCGTGTCTGCTGGTTGCCTGAAGATGGTGTTGCAGAGCTGGCTTCTTCCTTGACAACCTCTAGGAGGGTCTGCCAGAGTGAAAGAGAGTGGAGCAGGTCAGGAGGAGCAGGCAGAACTGGGGACTTGTGAGGACACCTGGCCTTGGCAGCGGGGTGGTTGCAGCTGCACATGCAGAAGTCTTAGCAGGGGTGCTACATGACCACCTCTAGGGTGGGCCACCAGGTCTGCTCTGCACTGTCAGGAGATGGCTGCATCTCTCTGTAGGAGAATGGTGTTCAGGTAGGTCCCTACCCTGCATGGGGTCTGGGAAGGAGGGGTCATGGACAGACCCTCATCAGTGCAGGATGCGTGGGGTAGCTATGTGCCTGGGGACACAATGCCACGGAGAGGGGACACTGACAGGACAGCCAGGCATGCGGAAACTGGGGAACGGGACCCACTCGGGAGGAACTTCTTGGGTGTCCCCCAGCCTGACCAGGTGCTATTACTCCCCAGGTCCCTCCAGTGCATATGGCCGTGGCAGAGCTCCCTGCACCCTGCCCAGGACAGCTCTTACCTCGTACTCCCTCAGGAAGCCCACATGGGACTTGGCTGCCTTCTGGGCATAGTGCTGAGCAAAGCTTTTCAGTGGGATGGGGCAGGACCTGGGGAGAGAAACTGGGGGTAAGGGTGAGGTTGAGCAACCTCAGCAGCATCCAGGCTGCGTCTGCAGTAGGTGGAAAGGCACCTTCACTGCTCAAATGCTGTGGATCAGGGTGGGTAGAGTGGCAGGCAAAACGCAGCAGGCCCTTACCTCTCTGTCCCTGATAAACCCAGGAGTGGTTCTTCCAAGATCTTTTCCAGGATACAGCTGTGCAGGAAAATATACTGGGACTGGAAGGCAAAGGCAGACAGCAATGTAGAGCATTGCGCCACGCAGACAGTATGAAAGGGTGGGTATGGCACTGCCTGGTGGGCAGAGGTTGTCCTACGTTCATGCCCCAAAAGCCCTACACTCATGCCCAAAAGCCCCTGGCTGCTTCAGTTTCTGAGGTCCTGGATCCCTCCACTAGGTCTGTCTGTCTGTCCTGAAGGGTAGTACTGACACCTTGTCCCAACCCTGAGTACTGGAAATATTAGATGGGCTGTGGCCATCACAGGCCAACAACATAGTGTGGGTTAAGAATTGCCTGCAAAGGGCCTGATCCTGCTCCTAGGTGCCCTGGGGTGTTTCTGAGCCTCCTGGGAGGGCTCTGAGACTCTGCATGTCGCTGCTGTGGCTCTGGCAGGGCACGAAGCTGATGGAGACCCCCACAACCGAGCAATTTCCACTCCAGATGAGCTGCTGCTTTGAGCGGCACTGTGACATAGTGTCAGGTTGGGGACCAGCCTGGGGGAGCTAGGGCTGGCTGGCCAGCTCATCTGCTTGCCAGCCCAGGTAGCTTTTATGCCATAAAGCAAGGGGCCTGGAGGAAGAGGGAGCAGAGGTCTTACCAGCGTCTGAATCATCAGGTAACGGTTCATCCGCAAGGCGTAAACCACACCAAATGTGTCCACCACCTTCTCATGCTTCATCTGCTGCAGCAGCCAGTCCAGGGCAATGAAGGTGCCACTGCGGCCCACCCCAGCGCTGAGACCACAGACAGCAAGGGTTAAACATCACCTGACCTCACAGCCAATGGGCTCCCCTCCCAGTGCTAGACATGGCTCCCAGATGCTGCACCTGGGGCACTGGTCCCAGCACAGCATGGGGTTGAGGAGCCATTCAGACCACTCTGGGTTGGTCCTGACCATCTCCAGCTGCCCCATCCCCTGGGACTTGGGGGCAGGCTGCAAGACCTGTAATCCCCAGTGCCCAAGCAGGAGACTCTCTACAGACCAGCTGTGTCTCCTGGGCACTGCTTTCCCTCCCAGTTTGTGCACAGGTAGGACCCTTGTCACCCATGCCCTCTCCCATCGTCCCCTCCTGCCGTTCCCCAGAGCAGAGCCTCGCCTGCAGTGCACAAGGGTTGGCCCGGTGTCCTTGGTGTTCTGGATGTGCTCCCGGACCAGCTCCCTGAAGGTCATAATGGAAGTCGTGGATTCTGGGATCCCGTGGTCAGGCCATGCTGTGTAGTGCATGTGGGACACGTGCCGTTCTGCCCGGAGACCCTCCTGCCGGGGGGATGTTGGTGATCAGCGTGCCGCCCACTGGGACAGGGGCACGCATGCACCCTGCATCCCTCAGAGCACCCAGGGTCTTGGGGACACCTGGCTCAGCTACAGGGAACAGCCAACGCCAGGTCTGCTGCACTGCCTGGTGGCTCCTGCTCCCCTGTCCTCCTGCATGGTCCCCTGCCATGGTGAGGCACGTGGAGGTGGCAAAGAGAAGACCTGTCTTTGACTGCCAGGGAACGTGCCCTTGAAGCTGCAGGCTGTGTCCCAGTGCAGGGACGTAGAAAGGAGAGAGCAAGGGTGGACAGCAGGGGTGATACACATTGACAGTGACAGACTGCTCCGCAGGGGACTGGGTCTTTGAACCCTGCTAATGGCAGGGAAAGGAAATTATGCCACCGCCACTGAGGAGAAACACCACTGCATCCCGTGCAAACCCCCAGCCCTTGCCAGGTCCCTGAGTCCATCCTCTTGGGTCCTTACTCACATGCCACAGTTTGAACTCACGCATGGTCCACTCCTCAGAGCTGCTCTGTGTCAGCAGGTGGACCTGGACCTGCCCGTAGGAGACTGGGGCAGATTCGGATGGCCAGTAATGATCACAGAGGACCTAGAGCACAGGCAAGACAGGGTTCCAGTGAGGCCAGTGAGGGCCCAGGTCCCACTGGGTGACTTTCCAGCTCCCTGGGAGCATCTGGAGAGCGGCAGCTGTGCAGGGAGCCAGGGCAGGTCTTGGGGAGCAGGCAAGGGTACTTCCCCTTCCCACCAGGAGCTTTGCATGGCACTGCCCCACCTCCCCTTTGTTTGGATCTCAGCCTCCTCCAGAGAAAAGGACCTGTGTGGGTCTCATCATCCCTGGAAACTAGAGGAACAGTCCATGTGAAGTCTCATCAAGTGGTAATTTCAGATGTTGCAGAAATATCTGAGGGTGATGGACATGATTCCAGCTAAGCTCCACTTCTGCCCCTTCCTACCCCAAGCTCACACTCTGCTGCACACATTAGCCTCTGTTCGCCCCAAACTGCCTGTTGGGGAAGCTGTGTGGCCCATGCCCACCCTGGAGCCACATCTGAGCAGGGCTTGGTGGAGGGCGCAAACCCAGCCCTGGGCGCAGCTCACACGACCAGGTCTGGGCTTGGCTGGGGCTGGCATGTGGAAGCCCTGTGGTGCCAACCTACCCGCCCATTCTCCATGCACACTGTCAGCATGATGATGTTGCAGACGTTCTGTTCCCACACCAGCCTCCAGAAGTCCTCTATCGTTTTCTTCAGGGGCCCCTGGGTGACAATGAACTCCTGCTGGGATGTATAGCCCTGAGCAAGAGGCAGACAGGAGAAGTTGGCAAGTTGCCTCAGCAACTTGGATCCTGCCCTCGGACAGAGTCAGTGCCTGGTACACTTTTGTGGTAGAGGGGGAAATGCCCATGTCCTTAGCCCAGGCAGGCACAGTTCCCAGGCAGCTGATCTCAGAAGCAGCTGATTTCACAGGAAGCATGTGCTGCCCAACACGTGCTCTCTACATATTTGGAATAAAGATGTGATCCCCGCCTTTTCCCTCCAAGCAGTTCCTCATTCAGCCTAACCAGAGAAAGACAGATCTGGGTCTTTCTTGTGCTCCCCAGTCATTGCTGAAGGTGGGGTGAGCATGCAAGGTCTCAGGCTGCTTCTTTGCCTTTGCCCCTTTGACACACACATGCCCCGCGGATCCACACACCTGCGCGTGCATGCTGTGTGCCCTGCCTGTTACCTGGGAAAACCTCCCGGATGGGGGATGTGGGAACCGCTCCGGGGTTGTTCAAATGCAGCTGCACAGACCAGAAGGAAAAAGAGCAGACAGATGGGGCAGTAAGCTGGGAGAGGATGGAAAGAG
Organism: Balaeniceps rex; assembly: GCA_013401315.1. Taxonomy (NCBI): domain Eukaryota; kingdom Metazoa; phylum Chordata; class Aves; order Pelecaniformes; family Balaenicipitidae; genus Balaeniceps; species Balaeniceps rex. The sequence continues at coordinate 185,387 of VYZW01036932.1, read as the reverse complement.
GATAGTCCTCAAGAAGAAAGCAGAAAGCCTTGCCAGTCTCCCCACACTCACACCCCTGCATTCACAGCACTTGCCATCTGACGATCTCCATCAACCCCTGCTAAAGGGCAACTATGCATCTCCGCCTGACCCCCAACTCCTTGCCAGTCTGTGCCAGCTGTGGCTTCAGTGGCAGCTCTTGCCCACCAGCCCTCACAACCTCAATCCAGGCAGAGTTTCTCTGATGGTGCCCCATGGCCATGTCTCTGTGGGGAAGGCAAGTGGGATCTCACAGGCATGAAGTTGGCATTGATGTAGTCTGAGTGTGGATCGTCCCCCAGTTGGCTCAGCTTGACCCGAGAGTGATCGTCTGAAAGAGACCATACACACGTGACCTCCAAGGCAGCCCTTCACCAAGACATGGCCAGCTCCTCTTCACCTGGGCAACACATCTGGAGAAGCCCCAGCAGCTCTGCTAGCTCCATGTATGCAGCCAGCAGTGAGGCTCTGTGCTCGGCCAGGCACCTTCTCCCTGGGGAGGTGAGCATTGCCTGCCAGCTGGGTGAGCAGGGGGGTAAGAAAGCAGAGCTAGTATCATGAGGCTCATTGGAGAAGCAATGGGACACTCATGGTCCCCCTTTGGTCTCCAGCTGTGACCCATCCCTGAGCTGGGCTCACCCAACACCTGCCTAGCAGCCTCCTGGAGGAGCTGAGGAGGGTGGTGGCTCAGCCCTGGCTCAACTCTTAAGCCTTGAGTCTCCAGCAGGAAAAGGGAAACTGAAGCCCCTTGCAAGACTCCTTCTCCCAGGAGAGGAGCCAGGCACTGTGAACCCTGCAGCGATGCAAGGTGAGACCATCCCTGTGTATTGCAGCATCCACCATGGATGCTGGGGGGAGGAGGGAGGAGACAGCACTTACAGGGCAGCACGTGGGGATATCTGTTCTTGGAGACGTTGGCTGGTAGCTCAGCCTCCACCTTTGGCTGCTCCTTCCCAACTTCCTTCAGCTCCTGTAGGACAAGGGAGAGGATAAGCACAAGTGTCTCTCTGGAGAGCTCCCGGCCAACCCAGCTCCCTGCTCATGGCCAACGGCTGTCTCTGGGGATTCAAGAGAGTCACCTATGCACAGGGAACTTCTCTACTCCCTCAGGACAGCCTGTGTATTCTGAGCCATAGGTGGCTTTTCCCAGTGCCTTTTCCAACAGCACTGTATTTAAAAGAAAACAGCCCAAGAACAAGTACTGGGGAAAAAAAAACCTCCTCAGAAATCAGAAAGAAGCTCAGAGCATTTTGTGCTGATAAAATAGAAACATCTTGTGCTGCTTCTGCCTCTGTCCTCACTCACAAGGCCAGAGAATGGTGATGTGAGGAGGGCTTGAAATCACTGGTGGAACTTTCAGTGGTGCTGGCAGCAGAACAATTCAGAGCCTGCAGATGTAGGCAGTGGGAGCCAGTGCAGCTAGCCGGGTGAATTTCACAGCCTGGCCCTATAGCTCTGAGAGTGCTCCTTGACCTTCCTTTTGGTTGCATGCTCTTTTCTTGCTTTGTCTACCAGCAGCTATGGACAGTGCTAGTTCACCTCATGCCACAGACAACACATGTTTCTACCAGAACTTGAATAAAACAGGTTTTGAGCAAAGGAGTTGCCTGATGACTTGGTCCATCCAGTCTTTAGCCTCCAAGATTGCCTAGTAGGGTGTTTGGATTGCTAGAGAGATGGGTCTCTGGAGACAAGGAGTCCATACAAGCCACCCAACAGCTGGGACATGAGCTACCTGGAGGGGAAATTAAGTCTCATCTCTAGCAGGAGTCTCATCTCACCTCAAACTCCTGGAAAAAAGCGTGGTTAGCACTTGCTGTCTTCATCTCATAGTACTGCTTGAAGTTCTGTATGGGAATTGGTCGATGGACGTTTCTGCATGAAATGAAGTCCAGAGGAAAACCTGCCTTAGCTATTGGGAGGTCTGCCAGGCCAGTCAGGTGGCTAATGAGACAGCCCACCCTTGAGACCTGCAGGACCTGGATGTACACACACAGGGATGGTTTATAACCCATGTCATTGCCCAGGGAAGTGGGTCCAACAGAGCATTGTTTAAATATTGGGAAGGATTTCAGGGTGATGAGGATATTCTCCTACTGCAGAAGAGTTGCAGAGGAGGCGTGGACAATGCATTTCCACTTCCATTGACTTGGAATGGAGCTGGGCAATAAATACTGAACATGGGAAAGCCTAAGATTTAAAAAATAACTGAAGGAGAGGAGACAGAGTTGGATTTTTCCTGAGTCAAAGCATGAGAAAGGAAGTAGGTGAAGGACTCTGGGACGTGCAGTGGGGACACGCAGAGAGGGAAGACTCCAGCACTCACCTCAAGCTGTAGGTCACCATTTCCTGGGGCAAGCTGCTCTTCTTAGTTCTAGAATCAAAGCATGGGAGATGTTACTCTTCCCTGCAATGCAGGAATGGATGCTGTGAACGTGTTGTGTACTGCTGGCTTGTGAGCAGACAGCTCACATCAGGCACGCTGCCTGTAGGGTTCTGTGAATTAATTGCACATGGGCAGCTCTCTCCTCTGCCTTTTGCTTCTGAGCTTGCCAGGTACAACTCCACTAGCGGCTGTCCTAGTTTGCCTAAATCTCGTTCTATACCCTCTCACTGCTCTTCCTCCTGGCCTGGCACTGAAGGTTGGGTTCCTCAGCCTGCACCCAGCAGGCAAGAGATGGCTCATCCTCACCTCTTTGCTCTGAGCTGTTTCCAGTAGACCAAAGCAAAAATAGCTGCAAGTGTCAAGAGAAATCCCACGATGATTCCAGCAATTATTGGCATTGAGAGTGGAGTTGCGTCTGCACCGGATCCAGCAGCTGGAATCAAAGAGATAGAACGGACAGAATTAAGGGTCAGTAAATGGCTGCATTTACATTTACATTTATTATTATATGGCTGCATTTACATTTATTTATTATATTTGCTACAGCCTATGATCTCCTTCTGGCTTACCATTGTCAGGTTGTTAATTATCTCTACCCTGCACAGTGAGGTAGGGAAGACGGCATTCTCCATCTTACCTGAGAACATGGTGAATGTCACTGCAGGGGCTACTGGGTCGTATTTGGTGAAGGCAGCGATGCTGAACCTAGAGCAAAGCAGAGTCCCGCCGTCAGGGGCAATCTGAACTGAGCACAGCACCCGTGCAGCCAGCAGCAGGAAGACCCAAGGGAACAGGGCAGCTACCCCTGTTTTGAAATGTTGTATTGGAAGAAGCTGGTTTTCTGGTAGGAATTTAAGGCATGTGTGGAAATGGTCTTCTCTCCCTTTTCTGTCTCTTGGACAGAAATAGGGAAAGACAACAGTAAGTAGGGAAAATCAAGCTGGGTTGAGTCACTGTCTTAGTTCATGTCAACCCATTAATTGGGTTGACTTGAAAGAGCTGAGCCCGGGTGACTGAAAGAGGGGCACCTCAGCTGGGAGGGCTGAGCCCTGACCCATACTCTTCCCCATGCACAGAGAAGTGTCTGGGGCATCCTCTTCCCTGTGGAGATCTGCCCTACATCCTCCTTCTCCCAGAAGTGTGCACACCAAGCCTCACAGCTCCCTGCAGAGCTGACTTCCTTCTGAGCAGGTAATCTGGAAGGGTAGGTCTGCTTGTGCCCTAAATGCAAGCTAAGGCTTTCAGTCATAGCTTTGGATTTGAGCAGTCAAGAGTTTGTGGAGGCCAGCGCGAGTCCCTTCTAGCAGCACCCCGGACCCGGCTGCCAGAGCAAAGACCTCTGTGGAAACTGAGTCTGCAGATGCCATGGCATGAGAGATAAGGGCTTGTGGATAAATAACTCACTGAAAGATGGGAAGCAAGGGCTGGCTTTCAGAGTGGAGATGGGCTGTCAGAAGTCACACTAGTAATGATTAGGAAAGCAGCACAGTTTACTGAGGATACATGTTGTTTAGGGCAGCCAAAATGAAAGCAAGCTGTGAAGAGGTCCAAAAGGATCTTCTAGTCCTGAGTAACTGGACAGTTAAGTACATGTTATTCAATCACAGTAGCTGGGCTAATGACACCCTGATGGCTCTGAATTAGCTGCTGCCCTGTGGGAGGTCGATGCTGGAGCTAAAATGGCAGCTGGGAAGCATGGAGGGCAGATATACACTCTCAGACTGGCTGGACAGTAGGTGCGGGGTGGAGGGGTGCCACGGTGTGTTCATGCATTTGTTAAACTCTCCTCGAGGCTGCTGGCAGCTACAAGAGATGGGTCAGGCAGAGCCAATGCATTGCAACGCAGACCCAGCTTGCACCCAGGCTGTCTCCTGTCTCAGCCTTGACGGCTGGAGCAGAAGACCAGATCTGAGGCTGCTAGGGTTAAGCAGCAAGGTTTGCCCTGCCATGCCTGAGCGTGAGTCGGGCAGGAGGCATTAGCAATAAAGAATAGATGGGATTGATGGGCAATCAATCTCAAACCTTCTGAATCAATTGGAAACGCTCCCTGCCAGTGTAAGTTTTTCATGTAAACGAAGTCTGCACATAGCAAAAGTACAGAGCGCGAAGCAGAAAAGAAGAAAGGAAGGAGAGCCAGCAGGTCCAAACCCAACACCAGGGACCTTGACTCCACTCACCACAAAGCTTAAAGGCAGATCTAATTCTCACTTTACTCACAGGGGAAAGTGAAGCGCTCTTTCATGCACACACTCTCTCATGGTCTTTCTTTCTCTTTTCCCAACACTCTCAGCAACTTCTATGACGAGTCAGCCACCCTTGCTGTGAGTTTCTTTGAACTGCAGAATCTGGACAACCTTCCAGATTCTGGGGGATCCCTTTGTCAAAGGAATGCCTGGGGATATGGTCCCTGTTTGATGAAATTGTGAGCTGCTAAGTTAACAGAGGGCTGACTAAAGATACGATTCTTTGTCTGTAGTAGAAAACCTGTTTTACCGTCAACTGTTTTAAAGGTACCCTATAACAAAATATGTATGCTTGTACATTCATGTTCCTGGATTCTATTTACTGTCAAATAAGACTCTGAATTTATGAATGTTGTGATCTCTGTGTGTGTCTCATGGGGAACTTGGACCTTAGCCTGTGTGTTTGCTACCCTCAACCTTTGAGCCCCCAGTTGTGTAGGCACCACTTGAACTAATGTTTCCGAATCAGTTTCATTTTTGCATTCTCTGAGTGAGTCACATGCAAAAGCCCTACAAATAACAGCATCCATTTTAGTTCTTACCCTGGAGGTGTGAAACTGCCCAGCTCTCAAGGCAACACATACAGCCCTTGTCAGCCTCAGCTTTCACTGCTGCTCTCCCGCTCCCTGCCCACTTACACTGCCTAATATTCTCTGGTACGGCAGCCCTTGCATCCCTCAAATGCTGCTTAGTGGAGCAACCCCTGGGGTCCACTGCTGGGGCTCTGGTGAGTACGAGGGTGAGGTGGCACCCAGGGACCTGGTAGCACATTGCAGGGACACGTGCAGTCCCTTTTCTTTCTCCTCCAGCCCCTTCCCCGCAGGAGGGATGTTGACATCTCTCACCTGTACTGTTCGTTGGCTTTCAGCTTCCCGTTGCACGTTGCCCTGGACTGGCCGCACTCCTCTGTTCCCACTGGCACTCGCCAGGTTTCGGGGGAGCTCCTGGGGCTCGGATGGAAGGGATTGGGGATTAGCACAGCCAGGTAGGAGTCCTCTGTCCCATAATAGTGGTCATACCATGTGCTGGACATGATTTCCTGGGTGGGCCTCAGCACTGAAGGGGAATGTACAAAAGTGGCATCCAGGGGACCTGCTGCCCTCCAGGGAGCCACTGCAGATCGGGATGTGCAGGGGCACTTACGTGAATCATTAGTGGTAGCAATGACACCATAATACTCGATCTGGCCGTTCTCCTCACTGAATAGGTCGGATGAAATAATAACCGTGGAGCTGGCCTCTACCTGGAAAATGTCTGCTCGCAGGGGTGGAGGCAGGGCTGGAAGAGGAACCAGCAAGCACAGCCTGTTAGTGTGGCCCTGCTCCCACAGACCCACCACACATTGCTCAGCCTGTGACTGGTCCCAGCACCACTGCCCAGAGCCCTGACCTACTGCAGTTCAGTGCAGGACCACATGGGGCTCACAGGCATCTGAAAGAGTCCCCAGGTCTAATTAGCAACACTGGGTGTCTTCTCCTGGGGTCTGTGGCAAGGCTGTGGGAAAGAAGGGGACTCACCCTCCGCTGTTGTGTTGCAGAGCAGAGTCACAGCCTGGCTCCTCATTGCGTTCATGCCCACTGTGCTCACAACAATTCGGTACGATGAGTTTGGTCCCAGCCCCTCCAGACTGGCCTCACTCGTAGGGATGCTCATGACATACTTGGAGGAGGGAGGTCCATCAGAGAGTTTCTCTGTCACCACCTCATAAGCCTCCACATCTCCAGGAGAACTGGTCCAGTTCAAGTAAAGGCTCCTTGACTCCGGTAGGCATTGCACATCCTCCACCGGGTTTGGCTCTGCAAAGGAGATATGGCAGGCTCTGTCCTTAATGGATCAGAGAAATCCCAACCTCAGACCATGCGTCAGCCCAGACCCACTATGGTCCTCTAATGCCTGTCCCTAGGTCAATGGGAGATGAGCAGAGCTGGACATCTGCGACCCGGGAGCCTTCTGTGCTAAGGGCCACAGGACAAGGCGAATGGGTCAGGGCCTGAGCAGGTGTCTTATAGGAGAAGCAGACCAGTGGAGATCTCTGCAGAGTCTACTTTGCTTCACAGGTAGCCAGGCCACGAGGTGATGGGAAATCTCTGTGATGGGGCTAGCTTAGGGAGCTGATGGCTACCAGAGGGTCACCTTGCTGGTTTTCCTTTTCTCCCACCATGAAGGCTTCCCATGCTCCTGTTGACCCCCAAGGGCTGATCCAGTCTTGAGGCCACCCAGGTGTTTCTCCCCCTTCCAGCCTGCACTCCCCCCATCCCCAGGGCAGCGCATACCCACCCATCGGCACTGCCAAGGGTTTGGTGCTGCTCCAGTAGGGCCCAGCCACGCAGCTCAAGGAGACAGAGTAGTTCCTGCCTGGGATCAGCCCCTGGAGGAGGTGCTGGACTTGCCCTCTGCCGAGGGTGTGCCGCCAGGGCAGCGTGCTGTTCCTGGGATCCCGCAGCCACAGCTGGCAGTCGTCCTGCTGTCCAGAGACACTGCCCCAGGAGATGAGCATTGTGTTGTTCCCTTCAGCCACCGCAGAGAGATTTTGGGGAACTGAGGGGGCTACAATGAAAACCACACCAGGGGAGAGTTACTGGCATGCAGGTACTCTCTTCCACCCTGTAGAGACAGAAGCAGAAGATGGGTAATACTCAAGGAAACTTCATGTGTTCAGTGAGAACATTTCTGCAGCTACTGGCTGCCACTACCAGAAATGACCTTTAAATGGCAATTGGAGGACATGCAGAGTGAGGAGCATGAGGAGATGGGTTCTTTCTCCTGCTAATTAGCACGTTTCATTAGAGACCTGCCTGAAGGGCTCTGCACATGACTCCCAGCACTCTGCCAGGGGCTGGCTGAGCATGGGAGCAGAGACCTCTGGATTCCCCACACAAAGTACAGGGACTGTAGGGACAAGCACATGAAAAGGCTTATTGTGCTTATCTGCAATTTCCACATTCCTTAAAAAAAAAAAAACAACCCAGCCTCCCCTTATCCCCCATGCCCGGAATTTTCTGAGTGCCTGGGAAAAAGGCAGCAGGGACAGTGGGGTGTCCCCCCCTGGCTGTGAGGCCTCCTGGTCTCCCAGGCTGTGGGTGTCCTCTACCAGAGCAGCACTCCGGGATCCCTTGCTCTTGTTCAGTCACCCATGCCTGGAGGAGCCAGCAGGGCCATGAGCTGGAGGTCTGCCTCCTGAAACAGCAACCACAGCTGCCAGACTGTCCCGCGGGCAGCAGTGCTGCCCTGCTCTCCCCTCCACCGGGGGCTTGCACAGCCCATGATCCCATTGCCACGGTGGTACCGACAGCTTCCAGGCAGCAGTCCCAGCCCTGTTGCTGCCCCTTCCCACGGCACGTGCCGAGCCCACCCAGCTGGGAAGGCTGAGCCTCATGCATGATGCAAGGACCTCCAGCTCTTGCCACTTACTTGTCCAGTCGCTGATGTTCCCGGCAGAGGCTGCGTAGGGCCCTGCCACGGCCACCACTTCCAGCAGGTATTTGTGTCCTGGAGCCAGGCCAGAAAAGGTGAATTTGCTGATGCCTTTCCCAACAGATACATTGGCTGCCACAATACCTGATCCTGAGTGATACAGGAGGAGCCTGTAACTGTCTTGTCCTTGGGGTTCAGCTCGCCAGGACACGCTCAGCCTGTTGGGGTACCCCTGGTTCGTCATGTACACATTATGGGGTGCCAGGGGGTCTGGAGAGACAGGACAGATGTTGTCAGTGAAGGGTTTGAGGACATTGCCTGGGTATCCTGGCAGCGTTATCACAAGGGATGCACCATATGGGACAGGGCACTTTGTATCGGCTGGATGGCTGCATCCACCAGCCTGGAGGCAGCTAAAAGCAGCTTCTGCAAGCTTCAAGTGGTGCTTGCCTGAGCAGACATAGCCCTGTCCCAGCCGGAGCTAGATACCCAGGGATGGGAGAGGAAGGAGCACCCAGCCAGCTGGAGGGGAGAAGGTGAATGCCTCTGCCGCTGCTCCCTCCTCTGTGCCTCTCCTGTGAAGCACAGTCCCCGGAGCTGCAGCTGGCCTAATCCAGGCTGGTGGAGCTGATGGTGAAGCTTGGCAGAGCCCTGCTCAGTGCCATGGCACTGATGCGCCCTTGGGTTCAGGCAAGGCTCAGAGTCTGCCATGAAGGTCAGCGGGGCCATGTCCTTTGCCATGAGCCCTCGTGACTGCCCAGCAAGGCACTCATCACCCTCAAAAACGGGTACTCACACGTCCAGTTGCTGACGTTCTCTGCAGGTGTCCGGTAGGACCCTGCTGTGGACACCACCTCCAACACATACTTGCTTCCCGGGGCCAGTCCAGTGAAGGTGAAGTTGTGGGTGTCTCTCCCAAGCAAGGCTGTAGCTGCCACGGTGCCCAGTCGCGTGTGGTACAGAGCCAGTGCGTAGCCGTCTCGCCCCCCGGCTGCGGCTCCCCAGGACGCGCTTAGCCTGTCGGGGTGCCCCATGCTCAGCAAGCGCACCGTGGTTGGGGGCAGCGGGCCTGGGGAGTCACCAGACCTGACGTTAGGGACGGGAGACTGTGCAGAAGGAAACTCGCTTGACGAGACATTGTGAAGCAGAACAGATGCTCACTGAGGGCTGGGACACAAAGGCCCCTCTGGCACACTCCTCCTCCCCACTTTTCTCTTTTCTGTCCCCATCCCACTGCACCTTTAATGCTGCTCACCCTTTGTGGTCCCTCACATGCCAACCCTTCTTCATCCAGGTCACTCTCATCCCCATAGCCCAGCTGGAGCACCTTTGCCACCGCCGCATTCACACATGTCCTCCAGCACCCAGCTGGCATGCAGCTGCCTGGGCAGAGCTGGCACAGTGTCTACACTCTGTCCAGCCCTAAAATCTTTCTGGGTGGGGAGAAGTGCTGAAATAGCAAAGACCCGCTCTTCTGGGAGGACTGTGGATTAGCCTCTTCTACTACACTGATTCATGGATCTTTATGGTAATGCCATTTCTACCTGCTGGAGGAGACTTAGCAAGGGTGCAAGTGCTCCTGTATACAGAGAGATGGGGCTGCACGGGCAGAGGGATGTCCCCGTGTGGGCACAGCTGGGTAACCCTGCATGCCATCAGCAGGTACTTGTGCAAGTCTACAGTTGAACATCCATGTGCCCGTGAGGGTAACAGTGTGCCCATGCACTAACTGCTGCGCGTTGCACCCATGCACATGTGCATGCACATCTCCAAAGGCACCAGGACCCCTGTAAACCTCCCAGCCCTCCTCAGGGCTGCCCAGTGGTGCACCATCTCCCACCCTTCTGCAGAGGACACTCCTCCAGGCACTCACGTGTCCAGCCACTGATGTTGGGTGCCACTGACTGGTATGGTCCAGCCGTGGCACTGGCCTCCAGGGAGTACTCATATCCTGGGGTCAGGCCCATGAAGGTGAAGTTGTGGGTGTCTCTCCTGAGTGAGGCCATAGCTGCCACGGTGCCCAGCTGCGTGTGGTACAGGGTCAGCGTGTAGCCATCTCGCTTCCCAGCTGCCACTCCCCAGGACGCGGTCAGCCTGTCGGGGTGCCCTGTGCTCAGCCAGTGCACGGTGGCTGGTGGCAGCGGTCCTGGGGAGGAAACACGAGTCACTGCCAGGGAGGGAAAGGAGATGCTCCATGTCTGCGCCAAGCCTGTGCTGCAGGAGGTGGGTCAGCCCTGCAAGGTCCCAAGGGCTGGCTTTGCCCTTGACTCTGTGGCAGCTGCATCCAGGGATAGCCTCCTCTCTGGGGCTGTGGATGGCTGTGGATGGCTACCTGGGACATGGGTGGCCAGGCCACGGGGTCATGCACAGAATCCCCATGCTGCATCCAGCAGGGCATGAGCACTGAGCGCTTGCATGGGTGGGAGAGGAAGGCAGCATCTGGCTGCATCAGTATGGCCTCTGGTTGGAACCAGGAAGGGGGAGATCTGGTGGAGGACACCTGGCTGCGAGGAGAGCATCATACTTACGTGTGCAGTGGGTGAGGTTGGGGGTGCTGGTGTGGAAAGGCCCAGCTGTGGCCCTCACTGCCACGCTGTAGCGGGTGCCGGGGCTCAGGTTCCTGAAGGTGTGACTCCTGGCATCCGCACCCAGCACCACGCGCCCAACACGACTGCTGGAGTCTGTGTCATAGACAGCCACCACGTAGCCTTCTGCTCTTCGCCCTGTTGCTGCCCAGGAGACCTGCAGTGCGGAGGCAGAGGGGCTGCCCAGGGTGAGGTTGGCAGGGGCCAAGGGATCTGGAAAGCAACAGGGAGACAGTCAGCCCCGTGTGCCACCGCTCGCTGCTCAGTGCTATGAGCTGGCTGCTTTGCCCAGTGGTTCCTCGTGTTCCGGCAGTGCCATGGGCTGGACTCCAGCCCTCAGCTCCCAGTGGGCAGTGGGCAGGCTGGCCACCAGAGATCCTCCCAGAGAGAAGCATGGGGACAAAAGGGCAGACAATGCGCATGGCTCTGAGTGCAACATCCCCAGGGCTTGCAGCTGGACATGGCAGGGGAGATACGCAGAGCCTCTGAGGTGGGTAGGGGGGATTGGCTCTGTGTCAGGGAAGGAGTGAGGACAGCGAGCAGAAAGGTGGGACTCCTGTGTAGAAGCTAGGGGCACAGCAGGGATGGTTTGGGATGGGGAAGGTGCTCTGCAAGGCTCAGATGGAGGCTCTGGGGCACAGTGGCGTGCTGTGTCCAACCCAACCCATCAGACTCACGTGTCCATTGGGTGACGTTGGTGGAGGAGGCTTCTAACAAGCCTTTCACAGCAGTGACCTGGACAGCAAACCTGCTGCCTGCCTCCAAGTGAGTCCAGGTGATGTTCTGGGCATCGGGACCCAAGGTCTGGACCCGATCCCTGCTCTGGGTGCTGAGGCTATACAGAATAACACGGTAGTGGTCCCTCCTGCCGGGGGGCTTGTTCCAGCATGTGTAAAGCTCTGAGGAGCTGCCTGGGTTGGTAAGGCTCAGGTTTGTCGGTGCAGCAGGAACTGCAAGGAAAGACAGACATGAGTCAGAGAGAAAAAGATCCAGTTCTGAACATGGAGCCGTTTCCAGGGAGGAGCCTTGCTTTCCCCAGGCAGCCAGCAGCAACTGGCCAGCAAGCGCTCTGTGCCCATATGGTACAAGAAGGCTGCAAGAGGCAGGAGGTGACCGCAGGCCAGCATCACTGGGAACCAGGCCAGGGTGCTCTCCTCTCCCTGGGTGCCAACATTGGTCCCCATCACATTCTGGAGCATCTTGCAGTGCTCCCACCCAAATCACCCATGGGTGGTATGGATGCTCACCTGTACAGCCAGTGACGTTCTTGGGGAGGGAGCGGTAGGGTCCAGCTACTGCCCAGATCCCAACAAGGTAGCAAGTTCCTGGTGCCAGCCGTGCCAGGGTGACATTGGTGCTGTCCTTCCCTGCTTCCAGGCTCCTTGCTGGTGCAGAAGAGCCCTCCTCGTGCATGCTGAGCAGGTATCCATCCCTCTGCCCAGGAGGGGTCTCCCAGTGCACAGCCAGAGCCCAGGCAGTGCTGACAGGGCTTGCCGACAGGGAAAGAGGAGGCAATGGGACTGCGGGAGAGAAACTGGGTTACAGGGGACAAACCTGGGATGCTCAGTACTGACTGTAGTTTGGGAATGAAGGTGGGAGCTGCAGGACTGTGAGCATCTCACATGCTGTCCAAAGACTGCTGAGAGCAGCAGGGTGCTCCCAGATCAAAGCTGCTCCCTGTGTCCCAGGTGATAACAGTGCATCACCACCATGGCCTGAGACCCCCTTGTCCCAAAGTGCTGGGGCAGGCTCACAGCATGCCCCATTGAGCTGCTGGGCTCAGGATGAGTGGGGGTCCCAACAAGAGAGCCAGCATCTTGAGTAGGAGACAGGCACCAGTTGTGTTGCGGGGACATGGTCTCAGGGCCCTCCTGCAGAACAGCCCTGGGACCCCGCTCTTGGTCCCCAGTCCCTTGCCAGGTGAGAGCCAGGCTGGGTACCAGGGATGGGGAGGGGTGCAGAGGAGCTGTGCTCCTACCAGTGTAGCCGACGGCAGTCTGAGAGGAGATGCGATGAGGCCCAGCCTGAGAAATGATCTCCACGCGGTATCGGGACCCTGGCACCAGCCCCTCCAGGTCAAGCTGGGTGACTCCACGGGGCACGGACACATTCCTGATGATGGACAGGGACTCAGCCACCGAGAGCTGTACCAAGTGGTCTCTGCCACCGCCTGACTCCACCCAGCTCACATGTAGCTCCTGGGGTCTCTGGCCAGGCTGTACACTCACATTAGCCAGAGACAGTGGATCTAGGGGGAAACACAGCATGGAGGTCCATGAGATCATGGAAGAAAGCAGCTGGAGAAGCCAGGACACTGCCTGCACCTCTGCACAGGGCTAAAAGAGAAGTGGTGGCAGCTGACTGCCAGCTGTCCTGTTGCCCTGGGGGACATGCAAGTTGCCCGTGCACATCCCCAGGTCACTGCTAGCAGGCCAGTGCTGTACCAAGAAGGGACCACTCAGCTCCCCAGTGGGCTGCTCTCCTCCATGGACAGGGAGCAGCAAGCCCAGATGGGTCTCTGTGCTTTCCCTCTTGCATCCCTCTCCCACCAGTCCCAGGCTGGCCTTGAGAGCACAAGTAGTCTAGGCAGAAGGTTCACCTTGACTGGGGAAAGCCTGAGCTGGGGAAAAGGGTCTTTTGGGGCCCAGAAGCCAGCACACAGCACCTAACTCATGACACGTGCTCTGATTCCCAGGGGCAGGGAGCGTGCAGGTCTCACCGGAGCCCTCCCTCTGCCTGCTCATGTCCATGTCACTGCCAGTCTTGCAGGCAGTGCCAGGATGCCCCATCCCTGCAGGAGGCTGGGGATACTTCTCACTCACATGTCCACTCGGTAGCAAAGTGTGATGAGGATCTGTATGGGCCAGCGAGGACAGTCACCTTCAGGAAGTACTGAATGCCAGGGGACAGCCCAAGGAATGTGAAGTTGTGGGTGTTTGGCCCCACTGAGATGTTCCTCTGCGCTGGATGGCTCTTGCTGTAGAGCTGGAGGTGGAACTGGTCCACATCACCAGCAGCCTTGTCCCAGAAGGCAGAGAGTCCCAGCGGGCGTCGGGTGTTGGTCAGGGTCACGCCGGCCGGAGCCAGGGGGTCTAAGAAGAGACATCCAGGCAGTCATGGTGGAGCTGCCGCGGTGTGGAGTGGGGGCCTGCACGCACTTGTCCTGGGCACCCTCCACCACTTGTCCCTGGTGGGTCTCGGTCAGAAATCAGCCCTGGCATATCAAACCCCAGAACAGCCTGAGCTTCTGCTCCACACCAAACATGGGAACAGGTCCCCACGTTTCCTGCCGGGCGACATTTGGAAACGTTTTCCGTTCAGTGATGGATTTCTCCTGCACTGAAGACCCTTTTATTTCCAACCTGGCTGAATGTGGCTCTGGTGTCCTTCCACTCTTTGTCTGTCTATGAATCCCTGTCCCTGGTTCCCCCCGCTCCTCACACATGGTCTACACTCTGCCTTGCTTCCATGCTGTGAGCTTTCTGCTCTCGTTGGCCAGGCCATGGTTGCAATTTGTAGTAGGGGTGAGGTAGGGGTAACACACTCACATGTCCAGTCTGTGGCTGATCGCACAGGGGATCTGTAAGGTCCAGCCATAGCAGCCATTTCCAGTGTATACTGTCGCCCCGGGACCAGGTCCTCAAAGGTGACATTTGTCCAGTTGCTCCCCACAGTCATGTTCCTGACCTGCTCCTGGGACTTGGTTTCCCAGAGGGTGCCTGTGTAGCTGGTGCTGCCAGTGGGAGCTGCTCTCCAGGAGGCTTGCAGAGAGGTGCTGTGGCCCTGGTTGCTGAGGGTCAGCTGCTCCAGGGGCAAAGGATCTAGGAAAGGTAAGGTCTAGAGTCACAGCTGCACTTGGACTGTGGTCACCTGGCAGAAGCGCAACCCCAAATGTGCTGGGGCTGGAGCCCCTTCCCTGGGAAAACCCACATCCAGGCACTCTGGCCAGCCGCAGGGTCTGAGCAGACCACCGTCACCCCTGCTGACACCCACACAGGAGTTTGGCAGGGACTGGGCCAGTGTAGAGTTCAAACTGGCATGGTAAGAGAGGACTGCTCTGGTGCTGGAGGAGGTGGTGGGTGGGATGGTCTGGACCAGGGTAGTGGAGAGGTGGTTCAGGGCAAATGCAGTCCGAGCAGTGCCACAGGAGGGCGGCCCAGGGGAGGAGGGCACCGGGAAATGCTGACCCTTGTGCTGGGCAATTGGCACACAGACCAGGGTCAGGCGCATCCAGCAGCACCTCTGCTTTCCTCAAGAGTCCTTTGCCCTTTTATTGCATGAAGCTGCAGAAGACCTGTGCTACCACATACCATGAGGCACGACATTGTGGGGAAGGGCAGGACCCAGTGGGAACCCCCAGTGCTGGCTGAGGGGAGGGCTGCGGCACTCACATGTCCAGTTGGCGGTGCGCTGGGGCATGGATGTGTAGGGGCCAGCCACGGTGCTGACCTCAAAGGTGTAGAGGGTCCCAGGGTGGAGGCCCTCGTAGGTGAAGTTGGTGACACCTCTGAGCAGCGAGCTGTTCTTCATGGGGTGCTCCACGGGGCTGAAGGCCAGCACGTAGCCCTCTCCCATTGCCTCCTCCCAGCTGGCTAGTAAGCTGTAGGGGCTCCCCTGGCTGGACAGACTCACAGTAGATGGTGCTAGCGGCTCTGCAAGGGACAAGGATGGGATCATGCACGTCACTGCGTGGGGCAGTGCATCAGGCAGCCAGACTGCTCTCATGACACTCTGCAGCGGTCCCCCCACCAAACTCTGGCAGCTAGGGCTGCAGGGAGAGCCTTTTGCTTCTCTCAGTGCAGGGGCTGAGGGAGTGCTTCCCCACACTGTTTGAGGCCCCAGTCCTTCCTTCTCGGGGTGGCAGCTCTGGGGCTGCACCAACTGTGGCTCCACAAGTCGCCCAGGAGGGACCGGGCACAGGGAGATGCTGCTCTAAGGGGTCTGGTGGTGCTTCACTACCCACCAAACCAGCTGCTGTGAGCAGAGGGAAGGGAAGATGTCTTGAAGCCTGCCGAACACTGAGTCCAAAGGTTACTGAGTAGGATCTGGTCTTGATTCATGCCTGTCACTACCTGGCATGAGTCTTCCAAGGACCTCCGAGTCCACCCTCATGAGGAACTGTGGGACAGCAGATTTTGCCTGCTCTTGAGACCAGGTGCCACTGCACTGCACAGCCCCATCTCTGCCCCTGCCGCAATCCCCCTCCCCATCCCACCAGCCTCCCTCCAGGCATCAGCCCCTCCATCAGGTGGTAGAAATGGCCTTGAAAGGACACTCTCGGGCTTTCTGCTTACGTGTCCAGGCTGCTGTTCTGTGGGTTGATGCCCGGTAAGGCCCAGCCACTGCCGTCACCTGGACAGAGTATTGCTTCCCAGGGCTCAGCCCGTGGAAGGTGACATGACTGTTGTCTCCGCTGACAGAGATGTTCCTCGTCGGAGCACCATCCTCTCCCTCCTGCAGCGTCACCAGGTAGAAGTCCCTCTCTCCTGCTGGGGTGCTCCAGCAAGCCTGCAAGGAGCTCTGCTCCTCTGCACTGCTCAGGGTCACATTGCCAGGGCTCAGGGGGTCTGGACGGGAAGGGAACGGGATTGTATGCATCAGGATTATGGCATGCTCTGGACCCCATACACCCTTGAGCCCTGTTCCCTGCTTCCTTATCTGCAGGGTTACATCCAGCCTTAGACATCCTCTTGGACTGTGCTGTCTCCATTCCCCAGCACAATCATTTCTGGTCTAGCAGAGCCCAGACAAAGCTGGTAGCCCTGCTGGGAAATTCCTAAAAGTCCTGCTCCTCTCCATTCGTGTCTCATCATGAGCTTGCTGACATTCCCAGGAGCTGGCCTGGACCGAACTCCTGGCTGGACGCCCCTGGCTTGTGCATCTGGCACTGGGGACATTTGTTCAGTCGGGTAGGTCAGAGCCGCAGACTGGCAATGGGAGGGATCAAGTCAGACTCATTCCACAGGAGAAACAAACCAGTTGGGGGTGTGGAGGTCTTCCAAAATCCCAGCTGCAGAGTCAGCAGTGAGCAGACTCCAGCTTCCTGGACTGGCAGGCAGAGCAGGAAAGAGCTGGAGACTTGTCACCTGGTGGCAACCAGGTCCTTCCAGCATACATCCAACCAGTGTCTCTGCCCAGGGCCAGGAGAAGTCACTGGCCACAACAGTCCTGAGTTTGCAGCTTGGCACCTCCATAATTTGTTGCTCCTCACTAGAGAGGGCCAATGCTTTATTGGCGTTCGGCATGAGTCTTGCTCTGTCCAGGAGGTTTGCCCTCTCTGTTTTCCCCCTCGCTTTCCTGGGAACATCTGGGAGAGCAAGTCCGAGCCAGAACTGTTCACAGCGCTACAGACACAGTGTTGGCAGCAAACCAGGACTGTAGTAGTGGAAGTCACCTGCTCTTAGGGCCCTTGTCAGCCTGAGGCCAGAAGGTGGAGGAAGTTGGGTTGAATGGTGCAACTAGCTGGGGTCTGGGAGGGCTACCCTCAATTTCTTGATGTGCCAGAGGCTGGCTTCCTTGGCTGTGTTTACACCAGCACCTGGCACATTAGGGACGTCCACCAGGATAAGGTTATCAGGTGCTACCAATATATACCCTTGACAGCAATCAAAGGGGACCAAAGATCCATTTCCCTCCAGGAACCTCCACTTCAGACTGCTATCCTCTTGCCCCCTGTTTTCTCTGCTGCCCTTGGACAGCCCTGAGGCACGTGAGAGCCCAGCCCCAGCTGCACTGCACACCAGTGGGATCTGCTGCCCTTCCATCCTCCTCCTCAGGGAGAGGCCACAGGCTGATCCCAGTACATCCCAGGCAGAAGCAGGCCAGCACTGGGGATTCACTGGGTGGGGACTCACTGGCCCCACAATCGCAGTGCCCCAGAGATGGGTCCTGGAGCAGCTTTTGTCCAGGTCCAAGCAGAAGAATTGCCCTCTGCACCCGGGGCTCTGGCAGAAGACCTTTGGATTCAGAGGCTGGACCAGAGGCAGGTAGAAAGCCAGGGCCACCGAGGTCCCCCCCCATCCCTGGCCATCATACTCACATGTCCAAGCGGTGGCATTGGGCCCCCCCACAGTGTAGGGCCCTGCTGTGGCGCTCAGCCCCAGCCAGTACTGGGTGCCAGGGTGGAGATGCTGGAAGGTGTAGTTGGTGAGGCCCCTCCTGGCCGACAGCGTCATGGTCACGGTCTGGGTGAGGAGGTTGTGAAGCGCAAGGTGCAGCCAGGCGGCCCCCCCAGCGCCTGCCCAGGAGGCGACAAGGCTGGTGCTGGAGCCCGGGCTGAGCCTCAGCTGGGTGGGGATGGAGGGAGCTGAGTGGAAAAGTGGGAGGCAGCGAGGATGAGCACTGGGGCTGGGGCTCCCTGGACCCTTCTCCCTCCCTAGGTCTCCTACACGGACAGCTGCTCTCTATGCTGGCACGGGGGCTGAAGGTCTGGCAGAGTTTTGCTGAGGGATGTCTCTCCCATGTCTCCCAGGTGAGTTGAGGGGCTTTTGAGGTCCCTCCATACTGTCACGCTCTTTCAGGCTGCAGGGCAGAGGGGGTGGCAGCTCGGGTAATGCAACACTTCTGCATCTCCCACCAGCCAGGCCTTTTGGCAGGATCCCCAGATTGCCCTTCTCCCATGGGGACATGCAGCACACAAACCCAAGCTGCGGGTCCTGCAAGGCAGGACTGAGGTGCGAGGTTGTCCCCTTGGCCAAGCACACTGGGTCACAGTGGGGATGTGAAAAACTCCCAGCTGTTTCCCACCCTACACAAACTCCCCATCCCAAGCCCGGAGACCTCATCCCCCTCTCTGCAAGCCCAGCCAGCATGTGTGCTGCACCCCTCCTGCCAAACCCTTTCTCCGACCCCTTCCCTCTTGGGCAGGCACACCCATCACTCCCTACCTGTCCACTGGTGGATACTGGTGCTTGCCTGGCTGGATCCAGCCAGCGTGCTGACCTTCAAGGCATACTCGCTGCCAGCCAGCAACCCGTCAAACAGGAACGTGGAGGCGTTTGGCAGGACAGACGCATTTCTCACAAGCGTCTGGGTGTCGCTGTGGTAGAGGGCAAGGTGGTAGCCATCTCGCTGCCCGTGGGCGTGCGCCCAGGAGGCATGCAGCACAGCAGAGCTCCCACCGCTGCTCAGGCTCAGGTTGTGGACGGGTGAAGGACCTGCATCAGACATGGCACAGATGGGGGTTGGCTTGTTGCCTTGTGATGCCTGACCTGCCAGGTTGCTCAAGGGCCAGTGGGACAGTGCCTTCACCTGGCAAGGCTCTGCCAGCCAGCTCCACAGGATCCAATCACCCAAGCACAGCCCCATCACCTCCCTCCCAGCCCTCCAGTCTCCTACAGGTTGTGTGGGCTTCACCATTCCCTTTGGATCAGTCTCTGCACAGTCACTCTGAACTGGGCAGGGAGGCTCAGTCAGGGACAACACACCAGGTGCACACTGGGAAAGGTGAAGCCATCAGTGCTTACCTGTGCCAGGTCCTCTGTTCCCACTGGCCCTGTGGGTCCTGCCACCTGCCTTCCCGTGAGCACCAGCCCCTGCTCCCTACAGCCACCACTGCTGTCTGACACCATCCCTTCTGCTGGCCAACCCCTTCCCTCCAGCTCTACTCTCCTTTTCTAGGTTTTCCACCTTCACCTGCGCTGATTTACCCAAAGATCTTCTGGAGAGATGTAGGCAAGGAATGCAAGGGCTGCCATCCTCACCTGAGCTGTGGGCTCACCGGCCCTGCCCCCTTCTCCCAGTCCTTGGCATCGGTCAGGGAGGGGGTAGAGCAAGGCTTGGTGGGTGAGCCAGTGATTGACAGAGATATGCCAAAATCATGGAGCAGATGCTACTTCCTTGTAGTTCTTTCTAGACCTCCAGGCATGACTTTTTCCACCCCTCAGCTCTCTGCAGTCCACATCATAAGTTGGTCCATCATTAGCTATATTATTCCAGGAGAAGATATGAACCTTGCCCTTGCAAGGTGCAGGGGCAGGACCCTCCTTCTACATGGATGAGGGAATGACCCCAGGGCTCTGGGGACCATGGAAGGACCCTAATCCTTGTGGAAGTGAGGAGAGACCCGACCTCCCCATGGACTCACAGGACTTCACACAGACCTCTATCACTTTGCACCCTCCAAAGCAGTGTGACAATCATTGGTAGGAGCACTCAGACCCTTTGACTCTGCAGACCCTGGGGAACCCCTTACTTGTCTGTGCTGTGACTGTCTGGCTGATGGTCTCCATGCAGGCAAGCATGGCCGTCACCTCAATCTTGTAGTGCATGCCAGGGGTCAGCCCGTGGAACCAGAAGCTGGTGATGTTGGGTCCAGCAGATCCATTCTGCAGAGGCGTGCCTGACCCCAGGGAGGAGAGGGAGAGCAAATATCCCTCAGCACCCCCCTCTGGCTCATCCCAGGACAGAAGAAGGGAGTCCGACCGGCCATGGTCACTAACGCTGAGGTTCAGGAAGATCCCTGTAGAGGCAAAGCCGAAACCCTCAACGGAGCTGTGGCGCTGATGGGTGGACAGCCTGTAGGGCCAGGCTCCCCAGCCCACCCACCCTCATCGCACACCTTGGCCTAGGCCATCACCATGGGCACTGCCCTGCCGCAGTCAGGCCCCCACCGACCCCAAAGGCTCTGAACAGCCTTTGGAAAACACAAGAAGGTTCAGAACCCCCCATGGACTCGGGTCAAAGGCACCACATGAAAGAGATGCTCCTAAGCATGGATCATCTCTTCTGCTGGAGAAAGACCAGAAGGCTTCAGGCCTTCACATGCTTTGTCCAGACAGCCCTGGTTTATGGCAGAAAAGTTGCCCTGGCTGGGTATAATCCATTGCTCACCACCTTGGTTGGTTTGAGCCACCAAAAAGATGTTGAAGGGCTCTGGGTCTACCTTGCAGAAGCAAGACAATGGCCAATGAGGGAGCAGGTTGGATACGGCAGCGGGGCCATTATGGTCTCTGCAATAGTCTCTGTCTCTGACAGAAGAGA
This sequence comes from Balaeniceps rex, assembly GCA_013401315.1. Classification (NCBI taxonomy): domain Eukaryota; kingdom Metazoa; phylum Chordata; class Aves; order Pelecaniformes; family Balaenicipitidae; genus Balaeniceps; species Balaeniceps rex. Next base: position 164,760 of record VYZW01036932.1, on the reverse strand, counting down.
GGGTAAAGGCTGCTTTGGAGGGATCCAGGCACTGAGTGTCCACTGTCCTGCCCAGTACAGAGACGACACGGGAAGAGCAGGATGCTGGGTACGTGGATGAAATGTGGGGCCAGATTTGCACAATCCCCTGCTGAGGTGTGTCCCTGCAGCTGCAAGGCCGGTGCTGTGGTATCCAGATGGAGAGCATCTGGGGACAAGGAAGTGGCATATGGGCTTTGGCTAATTGGTGGGTCAGTGGCCAAAACTGATATTGAATCTCTGCCCTTAGAGTGGCTCAGGAACCACCTACAAAAACAGGAGCCAGACAGAGCCTGTCTGTTGGGATCAAGCTGGCAACATGACCCTTGCAGGCTCCATCTCTCCTCCCCATGCAGATCGTCATGCACCCCCTATCCCCAGCCTTGCTGTGAACCATGAGCTCTCTATTGCTTTCAGCCTTTGGGAAACACCAGAATAGCTCTAGTGCTAATAAGACATTTGTGTAACAATTAGCACTTAAAATTTATGACGTGCAACAGGCTTACATGTGATCTGGCATGGCAAGAAAGCTTTAAACAAGCACAGCTATTGCCCCAGAGGTCTGCCCGGGGGCTGCCTTTATACAGCAAAAGAGCAGCAGTGTGGGGTGAGTCCCAGGGGCAGGGGACTGCCCAGGTGTTTTCTGCGGCCTTCCCACAAAGCTGGACAGTTTCAGAACTACACGCAATTTCTGTTTCATGCAATGCTGTTGTTTGGATCCTGCTGCCATGCTGAGAGCTTCACTCAACAGACGGGTGCAAAGGGAATTGGGGAAGTCAGATGGACACAAAAGAGGAGCACGTAGCCTCCCTGGGAAAGGCCTTCTCAGTGCCATCCCTGAGCAGTTCAAGTGCAGATTTAGGAACAGACTGCTTGGGAAGGGTTATCTGAATGTAGTTGGGTGTCCACAGGTCAGGTGTCTACACCTGGGCCAGCTGTCCTGGGCTCCCCTTGCTGCCAGCAGAGACCCAGTTGCAGCAGCTTGTGGAGCACAGGGCATGGTTAATCTCCTGAAGACAGCCAGCAGGATTGTGCCCTGTGTGAAGTTCAAGCAGGGATGTTTTTTCACTGCGGGCTCTTTCTTATCTCATGAAGGTATGAGTTCTCCACCCATGTTTGTCTGCTTCTCCTCAGGTATCCAACAGACTGCATCGCCTGCCTCCATCTGTCACTTGGCAATCATCTTCTTCACTTCTGCAGTACCAATGTACTAATACCTAAAACAGGCCAGAGGCATCCTGCAGCCCTGAGGCCCATGATCACAACACTGCTCACATCCCTATAGATAAGCTCCACTAACCACATCACAGACAGCCACATCCACGTACGCCCCATGCCCTGACTGGTGCCTGCAGATCATCACTGGCACAGCCCAGCGCCATGCGGGCACTGCACTGGCTCCAAGCACACAGCAGCGCTTGCTGGCTGCAGGGCAAGTGTGGCTGTGCTGCTCCCCAGCCAGCTCGGCACAGCCGTGGGGCTGCCCCATGGAGCATGATCCTGCCCAGCCAACTGCAGGGGCTCCGTGGAGGGCACCTATGGCTGTGCTGCAGCTGAAACCGCTTGACGCTCCATGGGAAGGAGGGAGCTTGGAGCCTTGTCCATCTCTCACGCTGCCCCCCATAAGGCTGGTTGCTGGAAGAGGATGGGGCTGACTCCCTCCCCTTCCCTGTCCGTGATCTGCAGCCTGCAGTAAGTCTGAAGCAGAGTATTTACAAAGCTACTCTTAACTCCAAGAGTCCTGGCCCAGCACATCCACTCATCTCACAGCTCCCAGGCACCAAGACCACCCTCCGCAGCCTGGGGACCTCTTTGCTTTGACTTACCTCTATCACTGGGTGCATCCTGTCCCTCCAACCCTGCCCGTGCTGTCCGGTTGCATCCCTCGCCCTGGGGGATTGAAGGTGTCAAGTGAGAGAGGGGCAAGGTGAGGTGGTCTGAGCTGAGACGAACGCCAGGCCCAGGGGTCAGGCTGGCCAGGCACAGGTCCCACCCAGCCATGGCATCTGGGGGATGACACTGTCTGGGGACTGTGGCCCCTCTTCGCAGGAAAGCCCAGGTCACTGCTCACATTGCCCTCCCCTATCCGAGGCAGGGAGACAGACTCAGCAGATGTAGCTTGGGGGCTGGCCTGACCTTTTGCATGGCTCCTGGGACTGCAGACCAACATGGGGCCATGTCCACAGGGGAAGACATCCCCCCAAAACAGCCAGGGCACAAGGGGAAGATTTGGGGAGGGCGGGAGGGAGCCCTGAACAGGCCCTGGCAATCTCACTCCCTCTACAGGCACTACCCCCTTCCCACGATCATGGCGGGGGAGGATGGAGGGACCCCAGACCTCAGTCCAGCTGCCATCCCCCACAGGCTGCAAAGTGAGGGCTTGGCCTGAGAGCTCCAGGGCATCCAGCACCCTCCACACCGCAGCGGGTGCCGAGCATGCTTGCAGGACACCCGTCTCCCCACAGTCTGCTCACGAGCAGGGTGTGCCCTGCTTAGGTTGAGGCTGGTTCCCTCCACATTAAAGGAAATATCTCTGCCCACTCCCTGTCCCGCAACAAGCCACAGAGGAGCAATCATCTTTCTTTAGTTATTTCCCCCTTGGCTTGGCTGGCTGACTCATTTCTGGCTCCCCCACTGACTGTGGTGCTTTTGGGAGTGTGCGTGCGGAGGGGAGTGAAGGGGCTCCGGACCCCTGGGAATAGCAACCAGCCAATTCCTGGAGTGAGGAGCTGTGCAGCCATGGCAGCAGTAACACTCTGATCACAGGCGCTGGGGCGAGAGGGCATGGCAAGGGGGAAGGAAAGCGGAGGAAAGAGCCATCTAGTAATTGCAAACGTCGCTAATTTGGTGCAGCTGCATGGCTGGAGAGGCAGCCCAAAAATATGCCGTCATTCCTCAGCGGGGTAGGACTATGCAAAGCCCCTTGCTGCCAGAGAGCTTGAAGCCAAGAGCCTGCATGGACAAACGCGGGGTCAAAGAGACAAGGACTTACCTCTGCCAGGGTTCCCAGGAGCCGGGGCACCCACAGGACAAGCAGCGGCAGCAGCGGTGGTCTCATTGGGACCAGGGTGGCTGCAGATTAGAAGGATGACAAGTTGGGGGGGGGTAGCTTCTTAGCAGTGGCTGTCCCCAGCCAGCCCCTTCTCCCATGGCAGCGAGGGGCTGCGTCCCCACATGCTTTCCGAGCGCTGGTGACAGGATGACATCAGTGGGGACGGGCGTTGCATGCCAGCGCGTTGCACATCAACCCTGCCAGCTGTCCTTGGGCAGGAGCAGAGCGCGCCTCCGGGCTGGGCGAAGTCCAGTGCGTGTGTGTGTGCCCCTCGCTGTGTGCATTTGCTATTGTTCCCGCAGCTCTGTGTCCCTCTGCGGTGACTCTGCAGCTGTCCTTGTGTGAGCGAGTGTACGCTGCGGCCAGAGAGCTGCTTGCCGGGGGGCTTGGAGGGGGGGCTCTCGCTGTGGCTCGGTCTCTGCACGGCTGGAACCCGGTCTGGCCATCAGAAGGAGTTCTGCAGAGTTGTGGGAGTTGGTGCTGAGAGGGGAGGAGACAGGACAGGGCAGATGGCGGCTCTGAGCTGGAAGGGAGTGCCCAAACCAGCCCCCAGCAAGGGGAGGGAGGGCGGACCGCAGCCTCCTGCAGCCGGGCTCGGAGCTGGAGGGAGCATCGGCAGGAGCGCGGATCGGGGTGCTGTGCACCCTGCAGCTGCCTCTGTGCCCCGCACGTTCGTGCACCCTTAGCTCTGTATGCATGAATTTCTGCACGGGGTGCTGATGGGGAATGGGAGGTTTGGTCAGCTGGGTGAGGAGAGAGACGTGTGCCTCTGTGTGATGCTCGTGGCACAGGGGCAGGCAGGTTGGAGCTGGGGTGGGGGTGTACACATTGTGAGCGGTTCCTGTGTGCTGCATCCCATGGGTGCAAACATATCCGGACCACGCTTTGCCCATTTGAGGGGTTGGCCGGGTCCGAGCTGTGCCCTGTCTGCTCGTGGGTTGTAGGAGTTGTACGTGGTGCTGCCGTGGGGAGCACATTGTGCCCCCCCAGCTCTGTGCAGGGCCGTGCGTTGTGCGGTGCTGTGCTGTGTCTGTGCAATGCGTGGCAGGATGCCAGCTCTGTTTCAGAGCGGAGATGCCATTGGCTTCACATCAGCGCTGGAGATCTGGGACAGTGCTGGAAAAGGTTCAGTGATGCATCTATCCTGGAAGCCAGCGCAGCCTGTGTGGCCGTGGGAGTCTGTCCCAGTAGCCAGCACGGCCACCAACGGGGGCTATTCAGGCTCTGCTTATTGCTGTGAGCCACCAAGCTGTCACGGTGGGACATGTCCCCCAGCTGGCCCCAGAACAGCAATTCCCTCCCCGAAAAGCTCAGAGGTTTGTCAGGTGGGACCTGTGAGAGACTGATCAGCCCCCAGTGCCTGGACAAAGGCATGGGAAAGCCCCAGCCCCTGCACGTAATTGAGAAGAGAGGGGGACACAAAGACCCCCAGTTTAGGACCCATCTCCAACCCCAGGTCCATCCCTCAAACCTCCTGACAGCCCCCAGGCCGATGGGCCCAGCTGGGAAAGGGGACAGAGAACATGAGTCCCCTTCCCTTTGCATGGGGGCTCAGCAGTGAGGGCTTATTTGCCACCTTTGTCTCCTCTGTTAATGACTCAGATGTCCCTCCAGCAGAGAGGCACAGCTCAACAACCGGAGGCCCTTCGAGTCACTCTGTCCCCACACCTGCCCTGCCTCTGCACCCTGGATGTGAAGATCGGGGTGGGAGCAGAAGAGAATGCCTTGGCTCTGGTGCAGGCAAGCTTTTTAATCCTCAATACTGGTAGCTCCAGGGAGGGCTGAATGTCAAAAATGCAAGCAGTGCATCTTCTCAACTGATGGAGGCCCAGGGTAAAAGCTCTGGCTCTTAGGGATCCCCTGATAAGCATTTAGGACTGAGGTCCACCAGCACCTGGGGTGATGGGGATGACCCATCAGCCAGTGCCACAGACAACTGGGAACACCCATCCCTGGTGACCAGGGGCTGGCCACTTCCCACAGGAGCTGAGCACAGGGAGGGTGCTCATGGATACTGGAGGTGACGTCCTCGACCACTTGGAAGGGGAGGGAGTGCCCCTCCACAAGCCGAGGCAGAGGGAGGTTTGGGGCTGGCTGCTGCCATCTCCAGTGGGCTGGGGACTGTTTTAAAAGGCCCCTTTCCAGAGCTGGGCGGCTGCAGCCAGCTGGGCGGAGGCTGGAGCTCCCCGCTGCAGTGAGGGCTTGCCAGGTTTACCAGGGGGCCCGGGGCGGGATCCGGGAGGTTACAGCTGGCTGGTCCCAAATGCATTTGCAAAGAGGCTTTAGGTGGGTGTCCCCATGCGGATCTGTGGTGTGGTGCCGGCTGTCAGGCAACGCGCCCTGCCACTGCGGCACAAGGAGAGGTGACCCCGCGTTGGATGGGGAGCATGGGGCTGTGCTGCAGTGAGGAGCCTGGAAGGTCAGGATGGCTGGGGCAGAGGCAGAGCAGGCAGGGGAGGCTGGGGGCAGATGGGACCTTGTGGTGTCCCCAGAGGGTGGCCGGTGATGGCAGAGCTGAATTGGAGGAGCCCCTGGTTGAAGAAGCAGGGGTTGGAGGTTAGGATGGAGGGCCTTGGTGGGCTGGGAGTTGTGATCCAGGGGGATGGGGCAAGGAAATCCTTGGAAGGAAAGGAAAACCCTGGGAAGAGATTTTGCATTCCCCAGTGTCTAAGGCAGGTGACAGGAGGCAGTGTCCCCTGCAGTGGCACAGACAGGAGATTTTCCCTGGCTACAGAGTCAAGGTGGGGCTCCTCTAGCTTCAAACCACACCAAAGAGCAGCTCCAGGCCAGCAAGAGGACAAACCCACTCTCTGGAGTCCTGGAAAACTCCAGCTGGGCTGAGTCTGCCCTGCCCAGCTGGGGAGCAAGCTGAGCCCACGCGCATTCGCTACACCTGCCTGCCCGCAGCCCCGATGCTCCTGCCACCAGCCTCCCTGCAAAGCTGGTCATCTCCACCTGCAGCCACCCCAGCTCAGTGGGATGGAGTTGCAAGGGAGGTAGGTGGGATGTGGCATCTTAGGAGCTTGTTGGAAATCAACTTCTGCTGCCATGGCCCTGCGCGGGGGTACAGCTCCACCACCAAGGTAGTTTCTCTGGGCACTGGCTTGCCCAAGGACCAAAGGGTCTGTCCTGCTCTCCCTGGTCTGTGGGCGGGGAGCAGAGCAGGGACTCCTGGAGCATGGTGTCTCCACCCTCCTGAAGCTGGCTGCCATGCTGTGCCACTGTCCCGCACCTTCCCATCCAGGAGGAGAGGTGACCCCCTACCCGGCACGAGGACGTGCTGGGGGGATGCCTCGGCACAGTGCCTTGCTGCCTGCTGGGCTGGGACTGACATCTGGGCATGGTCCCAGAGGTGTCCCAGAGGCTTTCCCAGCCTCCATATGCTGCTGGTGGCCCATCACAGGGCATGCAGAGCTGGCACACCACTGGCCATGGGGACACATCCATACCAGCCCCACTGATTTAAACCTGGGGACCCAGTGGTTGTGCTCCCTGAGCTCAGGGACTTTGGGCTGTGCCTGCAGTGGAAACAGCTCAAAGTGCTGGTGGGAGCCAAAGCCAGGCCCTGTCCCTGGCGCCGCAGGGCTCAGCAGCCTCCCATACTGGACAGAAAAAGCTGCTCATTACGTTTCAGCACTGCCCTCCCCGTGGCCAGCCTGCCTTCAGCTAAGGATGCCAGATCTCCCCTCCGGTCCCCCCGACAGTGAAGCCTTTGGCTGTGCCAGACCCAAAAACAACTGCAGAAGGTTTCTCCACCCAGCAGCTGGAACCCAGCCTGGAAACTCAGGGGCTGCCGAGTCATCACATTTTCCGTGAAGCAGCAAAGGCTACCGCAAGGAGCAGGGGGATGGGGGAGGCCCCGCCAACAGTGAGTGCTCGAAAGCTATGCTGGCCAGAGCTGGGGTGGCACCGCAGGGTCTGTGCAGCCAAGCCACCACCTCCTGCAAGGGGGAGAGCCTCAGGCTGGGACATTGTCCTTGCCTCGAGCCCCAGTGGGATCATCCAGTCTGGAGCAGAGATGTGAAAGGGGACCTCTGACAGCATGCCCATCATTGCGGTGTCAGGTCTTGCATATGCTGAGGGACAGTAGCCACAGTGCAGTGGCAAAGGCCCTGCCTGGAAAAGGCTCCAGGCAGTCCTCCTGGGCAGTGCCAACCTCAGACCAGAGCAGAGTCCACCCCCAGTTTGCCTTTTTACTCCATGCACTGGCCTTTACTCCAGGTGCCCTGGGCACGGAGCTGGTGGCACAGGGCTTGTCCCTGCTGAGACACCTCCCAGACCCTCCATGACCCTCCACACTTGAGGGAAGTAGGGGACCTCCCTGGGAAGCACCAGCTGGGGTGAGGATGAGCAGGGTTAGGCAGCAGGCAGCAGGCCTGCAGCACCCAAGCATCGCCAGTGTCGCAGGGTCTGTGTGTGGTAACAGCCGGCAGGCAATGCTCCCGAGGCTGGGCACAGGCAGAGCCCGGGAAGGTCCCTGCACACCGCTGCCAGGGGACAGCATGTGGGCAAGGACACTGCCACTCCCTGAGGGACTCAGCCTGCCACCCAGAGAGGGCAGAGCCATGGCCTGGCCCTATGCCATGAGCAATGCTGTTACTGCATGGAGGAGCCTGTACCCATGTCTGGACGTGCAGCCCTGGTGTCCCCATGGGAGCTCTGCCAACCCTTCCTGGGCAGGACCCCTTGCATCCAACCTGGCACCCTGCGACAACATGTTGCCCAGGGGCCCCATGATATGGGGCACTGGTGCCACTGGGATTGGGCTGGGAGCAGCTCTGGGACTTCTGTCCTGTCTCAGCCCAGCAGCAACATCCCTCTGGTCCCTGTCCCGCTGGTCCCTGTCTCTCCTTGTGCCCACCAGCGCTGTGAACTGCCCCAGGCCATGATTTCTCCCCTCTGCCACCTCTGAGGTGCTGAGCGCTGCCCGGGGCTGCGAGGGAGGAACAAGGGGAACAGGCTGTTCCCGGGGCAAAGCCTGCAGAGGATGCAGGTGCTGCTGGGACCACTCTCTTTGCAAAGTTCACACGCCCCTGTTCTCCAACCCTAAACCCCAGAGCACTAGGATGCTCTTCCTTCAACCCCTTGCAAGTGTTTATTCATTTCCACGTGGAGTCCTGCCAGCGCCGCTGTCTGCCTCCTGCCCTGCGCTTTCAAACCCTGGAGCTCTTCCCATTTTGCAGAGAGGGGCGGGCAGGCAGGGGGTGGGGGACATCACCCCTTCTGCAGGGCAGAGCTGTGCCCAGGGCAGGCACAGCCGCACTGGCCAGGCTACTGGACGGACGGGAGGCGCAGGAGTGACTCCCATGCTGGGCTGATGTCTGTGCTCCCCCAGCTCGCTGCCAGTGACGGATGAGACCTGGCAGCAGAGCCCAGGATGCCTGCGGGTGCAAACCAGGTGCCTGCAGACCTGGGAAGAGCAGACCTGTGGGTGACTCAGAGCACGCCCAAAGCCGGCAGAGCCGGGCAGACCTGCTCTGCCCCCCCGGGGTGTGGGTGCCACCCCCGGGGCTGAGCAGGCTCAGGAGTCCCCTTCCCCGGGCTGGGGCAAGAGGCACCAGGCAGGGAGGGCTGAGAGCGACCTGGAGCCTGCCCCACACCTACTGCAAGCAATGCTAGGGCAGCACCTGGATGGTCCCCCAAAACCCCCCACTCCATTGCCAACAGCCTGCACAGCTCCTCAGGGCTCTGCTCCCACCCTGGGAGGCAGTGCCAGCACAGGCTGACAGCAAAGGTGCCCGGTGCCGCCACGATGCCCCACTCACGGAGCCAAGAAGTAGCCATGAATCAGCTCCTGGTGCTCACCTGCACCTCATCGTGTTGGGGAGACCAGGCACAAGATCCCCCCTGTGCAGGCACAGCTGCGTGACGCCAGGCTCTGCTTCTGGCACAGCCACACATGGAGGTGCCCATCCCCAGCCTCCCGCCCCAGGGCCGTGGGATGGGGTTTGCTCCCACTGTGCCAGAGCACAGGAGGCTCTGCGCTCCTTTCCCCACCGCATGCATCCCGGCTTCAACCACAGGGCTGGGGAAAGAGAGGGGGGCAAGCAGTGGGAGCAGTACCTCTCCTGGTGGGCATCCCTGGCGTAGTCCACAGCCTGTCCCTGCGAGCCTGGTGTGCGTGGTGTTGGCTTGGCGCAGTCACACTTGCTTGCCGTTTACTCCTGCTTGTGCACGGCCCTGACGCTCAAGTCTGGGCTGGTCCTTGGGGAAGGCCCGCCTGGGCTCGCCTAGCGTCTCAGCTGCAGGATGCCAGGGAGGAGGGATCAGCTGGATGGAGATGTCTCCTGTGGCCCCGTGACAGCAGGGGTCTGCGCCCCAGGGAGGGCAGGAGACATGTGCCATGCTGCAGGCTCGCGTCTCTCTGTACCTCGCCTGGGTTTGCACCACACGCTGCAGGGCCAGCCCGGGTGCTGGGGGCACCCTGTGATGGAACCCTTGGAGATGGCAAGCATCCCTTCATGCTTCTGTTGCAAAGGGAGACAGGGAGGGCCCTGAGGCTGTGATGGAGCCAGCGCAGATGCCCATACCCACGCTCCAGCCCTGAAGGTGTCTGTGGGCTGTGATTCCTAACAGCTTTGCTGCCCTGAGCCCCATCAGACCAGCCACCATCCTGGAGTGAGAGCATCCTCTCAGCTTCACATCAAGGGGGAGGTGGAGAGGAGCCAGTGAGTTGACTCAGGAGGTGTAGAGCATCCCAAGAGCTTGTCCAGGATGGCACTTATCCTCACCCTGGTGAGCGGGGTGGCCAGCTGGTCCCTAGGGGTAAGGAGAGGGGTCTTGCCAGTGAGTTCAGAGGAAAGCCAGGACCGTGGGAGCAGGTCCCAAGGTACCCCCTCTCCCATCTTGATGGATGCAGCAGGAGGTGCAATAGCCGTGGCAGTGAGCATGAGGACTCCTGTCTCCTGCAGCCCCAGCTAAAAACAAGGTCTGGAGCTCATGTTTCTGGTGTCCTCGCAAGCGGCTGGCAGGATTAGCCCTGCTTAGCCCCATGTGGGAGCAGCAGGTTCCCACACCCGCTGTGCAGTGCGTGGAAGGGAACTTCTGCATCTCACCCTTTCCAATCCTACAAAGGGTCCCACGTGTTTCAGCTGCCGCTCGGAAGGCTCAGCCCTCCCACCACGGGCACCCATCCCTGCCGGTGGCTCCCCCCCGCCCATCCTCCCCGGCTGGGCAAAGCTCTCTGCAGTGAAAAGGGAGAGGGAAAGCGATGCTGGCTCAGTCCAAACCAGCCTGCCTGCGCGGCAGGGAGGGAAGGAAGCCATGGACACTGCTGCCATGCTCAGCAGCTACGTGAAAACACAGCCTCCAAATTTGGAAAGCATTTCAGTTTCCAAATACCACCATGAACTGAAAAACTCACCTCAAAATGAAACCAGCCCCGGCCCTCTGGTTCAAAGTTTCCTGTATAAAAACAAACCTGCCAGACAGCTGCATTTGCACACAAAAGGTTTTGTTTTCGGGAGGAAGGTCTCTTTTTTGGAGGAGTAAACACAAGGCCTGCCCATCCTCCATGCCCGCAGGCGGGAGGCCTGCCTGGCAGCTCAGGGCGAAGGCAGGGCATTGTCCCATCTTGCTGCCTGGCTGCTTTCCCTCTCCCACGTCCCTTGCGAGCAGACCGCTGCCTGCAGCAACACCAACGCTGCCGCAGTACCGAGCTGCCGACTGGCTTGCCCTGCAAGTGCTGGCCCCTGGCAGGCTGTGCCGGCCGAGGCTTTTCACATGCGTCCCCGTAGCTGTGACGCCTTGGAGGGTCCCAGGGCACGGGGACGGGTGCAGGATGGGGGTGTGCAAGGTCACAGCTGGTCCTTCAGCAGAGGGATCGACGTCTGCCTGTGGGTCTCCTTGCACCATGGCGGTCCCAGGGTGCTGTGGCGTGGCACCCAGGGCTGCTCCCTTCCCCGCAGCATGGCTGCAGCCTTGGCAGTGCCTGCTTCTGCAGCTCCTCAGCTTCTCCCTGGCACCTCCCGCAGCACCTGAAGCCAAACGCAATACAAGCCCGTCTCTTCGGCTGTCAGCAGCGCCTGCTGCTTTCTGTGTCCAGCCCCCAAAAGAAGGCAGATCTGCTTCTTCACAGGAGCAGCTGGGGGACCCCCACCCTGGCTCTACTCCCTCTAGCTCAGCTGCAGGCCCCCGCGAGACCGCTCTCCCCAGGGTGATGCACGTTTGGGGTTGGCACAGCTGCAGCCTGGCTGCTCCCCGGGGCACTGCTGTAGGTGGCGTTCACCCATCGCAGCGGAAGCTGCTTCTTGGGACACGTATTGCCTATGGGTGTGGGTCTCGTGGCTGGCAATTTTTAAAGGCTTTGCTGGCACAAGCTTGGCCTCACCAGGCGGCTGCTGCAATTCTGGAGCAGGGGTGAGACGGTTGCAGAGGGATGCAGGATCAGCCCCTTCCACCGTTGCCTGCTGAGAGTTTTGCTCCAGATCCCTGTGAAGTGTCTGTCCCTTCAGCTGCAGCCTCTGCTGCTTGACTTGGGACAGTGGCACCGTTCATTGGGTCTTGCAGAGTGACCTGGAGCTCAGCCCTGCCTGCCTGGGGGTCCCCGATGACGTATCCGTGGAGTTGAACGTCCCGGCTTCAGGGTCTGGGGACATGGAGGGTCTGTGGGGCTTGGAGACCTTTCCAGATGCCAGACTTGGAGAGCTGGTCCCTACCCAAAGCACTGGCAGAAGCTGTTTTCACCTCTGAGCTGGGACACACCCGCCCTGCCTCAGTTTACCATCCGTGCACTGGTAAGCAGAGGTGCTTTGCTGCTGGAGGGGAGGGAGGGAGAGCAGGCGGCAGGCTGGTAACGGGGACGCATCAAGCTTTTCTGACCCTCCTCATCCCTCCCTGGGCTGTCATTAGCAGCGAGTTTTGCATCTGGGCTGCGAAGCCACGCTGTCCTGCTTCTCCCATGGGTGGTGCGGCTGGGCTCAGCTGGCTGCAGGGTCTGGGAGGGACTGCCCCAAGGCTCAGGGGGATCAGCTGGGCTGCCGTTCGGCTTGAGCCGCTTGGCTGGGAGAGCCTTTAACAGCAAACATTGCAGAATAAGGGATCATTTCACTGCTTTTTCCTGGTCAAGTGGTTTCCTGTTTTCTAAGCAGCTCTTCCAGCACCACTGGGGCAGAGGACTTGTCTGCGCAGAGCCTGGTCCCAGAGCAGACCCTCACCGGGGAGGCAAGTTCCTGCTGCTTGATATCTGGCAGAGAAAGAGGTCACAAAAGATTGGCTCTAGGATCAGCTGTGACCTTTACTGGAGACCTGCAGCAGGAGACGGCGCTATTCTCTTCCCCTCTGGGCTGAAAGCATCCATGAACGTGTGGTCTTACCTAGGTTAAAACAGTCTGGACACCGCTTGTTTACACAGCCTCACTGGTATTTCTTATGGACAGCTTTCCATGGCCTGACAAGCTCATCACATGTGTGACCACCTGCTCAACATGCTCAGCCCTGCGCAGGGAGCACCGGAGCTCCTGCGCTCAGCGCTGCTTCTACGGGCTCTGCTGTGAGCAGGAATGGCTCAGTGCTGCAGTTCACGTTGGATGCTGCTGAAGGCAGGGGACAAGGGCGGGATGCCCCGTGGCACACCACTGCTATATTTCCCAGGAGTGTGGAGCAAGTGTCTCCATCTCCATCACCCCTGCTCCTCCCAGGCCAGGCCCTGCACCCCAACTGTGTGTGGGGGTCCTGAGCAGAGCCCTGTACAATTTCGGTGTCGTTCCAGCCTTGGGTCCATCCTTTCTTCCCCAGAGCCTGTCTGCAGCTGTGCACACAGGTAAGGACACCCTGCTTGGTGGTGCTGCCCACCCAGCACCCATTGCCACTCCTCTGCCCCAGCCCAAAGCCCCCTGCCCAGCTTCTCCGGCTTCTTCCCCTGCCTGTCACTGACCTCTCCTCTGTCCTGGAGGGTACCAGGAGCAGGGGCGGTGGGACCATCCCACCAGGTCTCCAGGGAAACACACAGATATTTTCTCAGTTGACAAACATCATCTTTGCCCTCCTTTGCAGAGCGTTATTAAAAAGAGGCTGTTGGCAGAGAGTCTGCCCTGAAAGCCAGCCTGTAAGTGTCAGCCCCTGGGGACTGTCTGACCCATGGAGAAGAGGCAGGCAGAGAGGACGCTGACACACAGGGCGGCTGTCACTGCTTGAATCAGTCCTGGCTCCTCGTGGAAGACAGGATCCATCTGGACCTCCTCAGGGTCCATCCTGGATCCTTACACACTCAGCCATCCCTGACTGTGACAGAAACATAAACCAGGCCCTTGCAGGAATGGAGAAATAGGCAGACACAGGGGGCTCCTGTCAGCACCCGTGGGCCCAGACCCAGCCAGCACTGCAGGATGTGGCCCAACACACACACAGCATCTCCTCCCTGGCAGGAGCAGGCAGCAGGGCCCCTGCCCAGCATGTGCCTGCAGGCTGCTGCACCTGAGCTCTGCAGGGTCCCCAAAGTGGAGTGACCCCAAAGCCCAGCTGAGGTGGCCTTGGTGGTGACTCTCATGTCTGGGGAGAGGCTCAAGAGACCCACAGAAGAGGGGCAGGCAGAGCTGCCTGTGGGGCTGTGAGAGGAGGTGGAGATGCCCCTGGCAAGGGTGATGCCCACCAAGTGGGACATGATCTGCTGCGGTGTCATGGTGCCAGGCTGGCTGGTGGCACGGCAGGGCGGGGGTCATCTGCCCCAGCTGAGCGCAGAGCTCGCTGGCTTTGCGCCCTTCTCCACAGCCCCGCAGGTGTTCAGCCAGTGCTTCCCCATCCTCTCCCGCACTCGCCAGCAGGACGGATCCCTCCTGCCCTAGCCTGGTATCACAGACCTGGGCCCCAGCAACACATGCAGGCTCTGCATTATAGAGGGGCCTGCCCTTTCCCAAAATGCACACACAGTCCAGCAGCCCTTGTTAATAGGACTCAATGTCTCCCATAAACCAGAGGTGAGGTATGGGGGGAGAAGGAGGGGCTGGTGGACCAGAAGCTGTAGCACTGCGCAGTGACCTGCCCACCAGGCACCACAGCCGTGGCAGACCCAGTGCCTTAGTCAGGGTTACTGCAAACATTGTCCTGACGCCAGCCCCATGGCTTGACACCCTGCCCATGCTGGACAAAAACCGCGGAAGGCTGTTCAGCAGCCCTGGGTGACGGAGAGGTCTGCTGTCTGCCGGTGCAGCTCACCCAGCGCTAGCAAGGCGAGGCTTTCACGGGCAAAAAGCCTGACACCTTTGTTGCATCAGGGGCCTCTGGTGCCACCAGCTGCTGCCTTGATTTATCCTCCAGTTCTGAAAGCCCCATGGCTCCATCCTCCGCTACTTGCACTTGTTGGTAGGAAAGGTGTCCCCTGCCACAGAGCATCTGGGTACCCGTCTTGGCCCGAACAGCAGAAATAAAAAAACCTAAAAAGCTTGCAGTTTCTTAGCTTTTCCTCCAGCTCTGGGGCATTTGTGGCTTCCAGCACCATGGCTTCCCCACAGCGAGCCGACGGGAATATTTTGATACCTGGAGCCAGGATAAAACAGAACCTGTGTGCTGCAAGCTCCTGTGGCTCAGACCTACAGCTGCGCAGCTGCAGTGAGATCAAGGGGACTTGGGAGGCATCGCTCAGCAGGAGCAATGCACGGCCCAACGTGGCAGCTTCCTGATTTTCTGAGGCCAGAAAGCGCTATCCAAAACAGCTTTCAAGAGCAGACAGGCCCACGTACTCGCACGCACGCATGGCCCTGCCTAGGCAGGTGGCTGGCAGCGTGCTGGAGGAGCTGCGCTGTGCACATCCCCGTTGTCTCTGCATTGCTGCCCTCTGGCTGCCTCTGCACATCAATGGCGAGGTTCTCCTCCAGCTGGAGAGATGGGACCGCAGCTGTCATGGGGCTCTGGCTCTTGCAAGATGCACCACAACTCAAGAACCTTTCTCGGGGAGCAGATCAATGCATTTTAGTGCACCATCAGGCAGGTGTGGGTGCTGGCAGCCTAGTGCCAAACTACAGGTTCGAGGACTTGAATTTAGAGAATTTGTCTCATTTGCACATGCAATATATCTCACATGATCCTGGCTGCCCAGGTGCAGCTCCTGTCTGTAGGACATGCCCTGCTGTGCTAAGACAGGATTGTCTCAGTGGGATTCAGGGGGAGGAGGCTGAATCTCTCTCTGTGCTCAAGGGGGATCTTGCAGGGTGCCATATAATAGAGATATGGCAGTGGATTCGCATTTGCAGGGAGTAGCAAAGCTTTTCTGAGGGCTCTGCCACCTTAAAAAGATACTTTAGTAGAGTGCAGGAAAACAGCATGGAAAGCTCTGGAAAACATGGTTTTCATTAAAAGATCTGACAGGCCTCAGCTCTACTGCCCAAGAAAAGAGGAAGAGGCCACCGGGGTGAGTTATGCAAGTATCTGCATGGAGAAAAGATGCCTCCTGTCCAGCAGCAGCAGCTGACACGCCAGCAGCTGGGAACTGGAGGAGCCAAGCTCTTGGGTCGTCTTCACCCTGTACCACTGGTCTTCAGACATCCCCAGCTCATCCCCACCTCCAAGACTCCATGCAGAAGCTGCTGGCACATCATCCCTGGCCTGCGCAAGGCCCTTTGGCCCCAGGTAGCTGCATCCACAGGTCCATCCTGTGCTGGGGCCAGATAGTACAGTCAGCATCACGTGCATGGGCTGTTTTTAGCGAGGTTAAGAAACTTAGCCCCCGTGCAGTGACAAACGCCGCATCTGTTTGACTCGCTGCACCTATTTCTGCACCGGACGTTGGCTGAGAGCAGGCTATTTTTAACCATCCCTGGTTCACTATCTTCTTTCTAGCTGTTATCATGGGCTAGGAGAGGATCTGTGCACTCTTTGTGAAATCTCACTGCCGATCCCAGACCAGATAAGCCTGCGGAAAGCCAGCACCGCTTCCCCTGAGCCCAGCGCCATGTGGGCGCAGGCTCTCTCACAGCAAAAATGGAAGTGACTACTTTCTAACCGCTTCCTTTCTTTCTGGGTCTCTCTCTCCCTCCTGCCCCTCCTGACAAGTTCATTTCCTGTTATTGATAACGGCCCCTGCACCCGGTGAGAGGTCACCGCGCTTGGTGCCCCCACAAGAAAACAGCATGGGGGCTGGAGACGGCAGGGCTGTGCAAAGCAAACCCAACTGATCTTTGCTGGGGCAGGCAGCAAGGCTCAGCCCGTGCCACTGGGTGCCAAGGTCCCTGCTGCTACAGGGTGCAGTGTGCCAAGGGACCCAGGATATGAGTGACACAATGGATCTTCAGGATTTTCAGGCCTTTTTGTGCCTTTTTCACAGGGAGCTGCTTTGTCCTGTGTGCTCTGGGGATGGAGAATAGTTTCTTGTTCCTGGGAGCCTTCTTCCTGCCCATGCACCTCGCCATGCTTTGCGAGCAGGCACTGTGGTCTAGAGCCTCCTGAGAAGACACATGTGTGTCTCGGCCTGGGGCAAGCCACTGTTTGCAACATGCCACCCCGCCAGGCTTCCCATGCGAGGCAGACAGCTAGCTCCCCAGGGGAAACTGAGGCACTCAAAGGTTTCCAGGCAGCCCTTCCAAATCACAGTGCGCTCAGAGGCAGCCAGGGAAGTGCAGGGCGAGCCCAAGTGACACATGGATGAACAAGATGCTGCTGCTGGTGCTGGGGCTGTGTCCCCTTGTAGCGCAGCAGTGTGTCCTGGGTGACCAAGTGGCCCCATGGCTCTTGCTGTGCCTCTGTGGCTTCTCCTCTGGCATTTGCTGGACAGAGAATCAAAGTCTCAGCACCCTGGAGATCTGGCCCCACATGCTGGCTTAGATTGCCTCTACCCTCACCACTCCACTTAGGAGCAATCTTCCATGCATGAAGCTAAAATGAATGGGGAGAGCTTGTTCCCACATGGGGAGAGGAATAAACCATGCTGACATAGGCACCTTCACGCTAGGAGAACACCTTTCCCAGGGGCGATGTTCCTGTGCCTATCACTCCTCTTCAGCCCACAGTGGCACCCACCCTGCATTGTTGCTAGCCCCACACAGATGGGGCTGGTGGTTCACCTGCTTTCCTCTGCCTTTCCATTTGCAAAGTTGGAGGAAAGCTCAGCTTGTTTGCAGGAGATGTGGGAGCATATCTAATTCCAGAAACCAAAAGTGGTTCTGCTGCTCAGCAGCAGAAAAAAAAAAAAAACAGTTAAGCAAGAAATTCAGGTGATAAACCATCCTTCTGGTTCTTCTTGAGGAGAGGGGCAGGAGTGCAGGGGCTGGCAAGATCAGCGGCGGATGCCTTGAAAAAATGAAACAGCAATTGCTTAATTGCTTCCAGCCAGAGCCGGGCAGCGGCAGGAGCAAACTCTGCACAGACCATCACTGGCAACGGGGAGGAAGGTCACACGTCCGCTTCCTCCGGCTCTCCCTCCTCAGGATCAGCTCCATCCCAGCGGGATGCCCGAGGGTCTGGGCTCACGTGCAGTGCTCCTCTGCGGGTTCTGTGCTCCCTGCAGCCCCGCTGACATGGGCTGCGCGTGGCAAATGTTTGCATGCCGCGGCACAGAGTGCGGGGCTGTCCTTGGGAATGTGCTCAGGCGGAGGAAGCTGGAGTAGCGAGACGTTGTTCTCCAGGAAAAGCAATCTGCAGAGGTGCTTCACACAGCTCCCAGGTCTTGGCTGTCCCCAGGCCAGCGGGCCCGTGACATGGAGCCCCCCGATGCTGTGCTGTAAATGGGCTGTTTGCACCCCCGCGGCCGGCTCTGCGGGATGCTCGGGCTAATTGCATAGTTCTTCTCACACCTGCTGGGAGACGATTGGCTGGTTTTAACAGTCTGCTGAATCCCGAGGCAGCCGCTTCACCTTCAAGCCCATGAGCAATATTTAGGTAGCAAAGGAGATGGGCTGATTTCCAAAACCCTGCAGGACGTCCTGAGCTCCCAGTCGTGTCAGCGGGAGCAAGACCAGCCCTGTCTGAGCACTAGACCCAAAGGTGATGGAGGCCCAGCAAGACAAGGCCATGGTGCGGTAGGAAATCCCGGGGGAGGGAGACCGCGGGGCACCATCTGCATTTTGGGTGCTAGTTCAATGCCTGCCTGGACTCAGGTGACGTTGGGGCTACACTGCTGTTTGGAGAGGGTGAAGAGAGGTGCTGGGGTGTGTGGATCAGGGCAGGGTGGCTGGGACAGCAGGCTCATACTCGGGGGGCTGGAGCGCAGAAATGGGAATAAGGACTGGCAGGGCTTTAGTGGGGAGAACATCACTCGTCTTCACGTCTTCACAGTCTGAAGCTGGGAGCTGCTCTTTGCATGCAGGGAACTGACTATGGGGATACGGTCAGAGGATGCTCAGGATGCAAGATGACCCCATGGCAGTGGAGTTGTAAAATGCAAGTGAACAACCTGCAAGTACCAGTCAGGGATAAAACCAGATCTCCCTCCCCAAAGAACCAGCTCTGTAGGGTTCCATGTCCTGCTGGGCTTGCTGAAAATAAAACCACAGCCATAGAGCCCCTTGAAGACCCTTGAGGCTCTGCCACAAACCTCTCCAGTCCCTATATCCCAACTCATGACCCTGCCCACAGACAGGGGACACATGGGATCCCATGCCTGGCACATCTCTGGGTACTTCACGTTGGGCCAGGGTGGATGGCTGATGCTGTAACAGCTGGGACCCTTCCCTCTGCATCTGTCCCTCCATCATCAGTCCTCTGCTGTCCCAGCACCACTCTGGGCGTCATCATCACCTCCCGAAACACAAATGCCACACTCACCCATCCTGCTCGCCATGTTGTGCTTTGGGGATGCTGTGAGGGTGGGATGCCTCTGGGGACAGGACAAGGCTGGGGCTTCTGCAGCGAGGCAGGGGAGGGATCTGGCAGTGGGGATGCTATTCTCCCTGCAGCAGTCCTGCTCTCCACATGGGCTGTGAGAGCACGAGGGTGAAGACCACCCTTGAGGGATCCAGGCACTGACACCCCATTGCCACAAAGGTCAGAGCAGAGAGGACTGCTGGGGACAAGGGACATTCCTGTTCTGGGCCCTGACACCCCCTGCCCCACCAGGGGAGGGAGGGAAGATGGCGAAGGGCACGGCTGTGGCCCTATGGGACCCACCCCAGAGCCATTTCCTTCAGTGCTGCTTCCTCCCATCCCCGTCTGGGCTTTGCCCTCCGGGGACTGCCTGGTTCCTCTTTGCCTGTGGCAGCTTGCAATGGAGGTGCCTGCCCTGGAGTCGTGGTCCTGCCCTGACAGCAAACCATCCCTGGGTGTGGGTCTGCCCCCAGCCTGGGACACCCTCTTCCCTCAAAGCCAGGCCCTACTGCAGGTCCTCCATGGCCCCAGCAGCCCCTTCTTGTAGGACCTGGTGGCTGCCTTGTGCTCTGCACCCCAGGCCAGCCTGATGCATCTGGTGCAGAGCTGGTGATGCAACACGGGACAAGCATGGCTGAACAGTGATGCAGGGCCCCTTGCCTTGCACTGCTGGCCAGAGCCACTCCTGGCTTTTTGCTCACCGTTGCACCCCTCTGCAGACCCAGCCTGTGTCCCTCAGGAGGAGCGGGGTGGCAGCATCGTCTTCCAAGCTGAGGCGCAGAGGTGGCCAGAAGCAGTGTGCACAAAAGCGTGCACGCGTTCACCTCTGGGACTTCACTGTTCTGCAGAGGCCAGCGAGGTATTTGCATGCCCTTCACCTGCATGGGTGGACACCAGTGTGTAAACGGGGACATTCACTCTGCACGTGTGGGTGCGCATCCCGCCCATATGCTCCTGCGGGCGGGCAGGTGGAGGTGCATGTGCCATTCTCAGGTGGGCAGCAGCCACGTGGGTGGGTGCAACGAGGCGGGGGGGAAGGTTGCTGCAGGAGTGGCACTGAGCTGAAAAGTGCCCTGGGACGAGTGGTGTGTTCCTGCTCTGTCTGCTCCTGGTCTCCCTCACATCCAGTCTAACTCCACCAGCTCATGCCTCATTTTCCACCAGCACCTTGTCTTTCGTGCTCTGGGTCTCCACTGGGCTGCGGCCTCCCATGCTCCATCTCCTCCCAAATGCATCTCCGTTGTCATGTCTCAGCCTGCTGGTGCTTCAGCAGAAGGGAGGAACAGGAGCCATGCTGGCTGAGGTCCATTCGTGCAGATTTTTCTGTCCCTGGGACCCTGGAACATCCCTGCACCACATCTCTGCTTCCCTCCTGTGTTCCCTCCATCCTGGATGAGTCCCCATGGCCAGGATAGTCCCTTCAGTCTCCATCAGTGCTTTCTGGATAAGGAAAAGCCAAAGGGGGTCAGGTGTTGTTCCCAGGGGCTCTGTCCTGGGTGTCCTTCTTGGTCCCAGCTGGCACAGGTACGTGCGTGGCTGATAGAGCCAAGCCAGTGGCATGGGGATGTCCGTGAGTGGCAGAGGGAAAGTGTTGCAGGGTTTTCTGGGGTACTTCCCTGAGCATGAGTACCTCGATGTTGTGTTGCTTCAGAGGCAGAGGATACACTGTGTCTCAGTATCTGTTTCCTTCTGAGGCACAGGTGTGACCCAGGTCCCAGGGCAACCAAACAAGGTCATTTTGCAAAGGGAGTGCATCTGCATCCTTCGCTGCAGCTTTTAGGAGGGTTTCATGACCAAGGTAGAACCTGGCAGGAGGAGGAAGGGTCTTACTGCTGAGGGGATCCCAAATCCTTTGAAATGGCCATCAAATCTCTTAAATCACACTGGGCCACAGATCACTAAAGCTGACAACACACAGGGAGCTCTTTGCCTCCATAAAAGTTTTTTTCCACACCACTTTTGCAGCTTGATCTTGTTTCTTGGATAAAGCCATGTTTTGGTGACAGGTTCCCATTCCTTTTGGGGAAGAAGGGCCAAAATCCAGCTCCCAAAGGATGGTGCTGCTCTCTGGTCTCCTGCTCACTGTGCTCCGTGCAGAGGAGGAGGACGTGCCCGGTGCCTCTCAGGTACAGCGAAGGCCTCTGGACAGCCCGCCTCTGGGGATCAGAGACCCGTTTCTCTGCACATTCGGGTGCTGCTAGGTTTTGTGGATGTTCCCAGGGCCTACGAGGTCTGCAGGGGTCCAGCCATCTCTGTCCCCCCCATCACAGGCACCTGGCAGTTGCGCAGGTTGGGGGTGCGCGTGGGTGCACGGATGTCACCGACACATGCCCAATGACCCACATGCGCTGGCAGCTCTGTGGTATCTGCCCCGATGCCACACCGAGCTTGTCCCTTGCTTGTCCCAGTGCCAGAGGAAGAGGGGGGAGAGGAGGCAGCAGGTCTGTGCAGGGTTGGGCCAGCAAAAGGCAGGAAGGGTGGCCCCAGGGGTTTGCATCTTGACTGCATCCTCAGGGACCCCTTAAGCTCAAAGCCACCCAGATGGGAGGGGTGCCCACTAAGGGGGCAGATACAGTCCCAGCCTCAGCCTTGCTGAGGAAGGAAGCTTCCGCATTGTCTGACAGGCTGATACTTCAGGAAAGAACCCTCTTTGTTTACTCTGGTCCCTACTGAGGGCAAGTTTATGCGGCTACCTTGTTAAGTACTGCACTTAGTCATCTTAGGAAGACTTCTCAGTCAGAAGATGGAGGGTGGGAGGGAAGGGCAGGACTGGGGCTTGTTTGTCTGTCTCTAGACCCCTACAGCCAAGTTCTTTCATCCCACATAGGTCAGGGAACAATTCCTCAGGCCATCCTCAGGCCTGATATAGAGTCCAGTCCAGGTCTGCAGAGGCTGCTGGCACCCTGGGATCTGCTTGTAAGACAGATGCTGGTGGCCCTTGTCTCCAGGATAAGGTTGCTCTGCTGCTGGCCAAGCCCAGCACTTTGCTCTGGAGCTTGGTCCCTCTGATCTCCCAGCTCTTGTGTAAAAGGTGGCACTGACAGAGTCTCCCATGGGCCATCAGTGAAGATGTTTTCAGGACGAGTCTCTGGCACCCCCTTGCACACATGTTCCTGCAAACACACAGGCATGCACAGACATGCACCTCTCCAGCACGGTGACCGGCAGTACCGGCACTGCACATCCCAGGGACGGCCTGGGCACCACAATGAGCTGGGCTGGAGGTGGCCCGGCGGGGCGGGTGCTCCCCAGGGCAGCAAGGAGGAGCCAGCGGAGTGGCCGGGGGGAGAAGGCATTTGGGATGTGGGGTCCGTGGTGGCTGGCGGGGATACAGCGGGAGCCACTGCAGTGCAGCGGGGTGGGTGCAGAAGAGGAAGGAAGCGTGCAGTGTCTCTGCACAGAGCCCAGGCAATAACAAACAGGAAGAGCGGCAGGGCTGCGGCAGCGGGCATCGGCAGGAAGGATGTGCAGTGCCCCAAGGGCAGACCTGTCCTACCTGAGCCAGACCCTCCAGGGACCTTCCTCCCCAAATATACCCCCTTCCCTGCCCTCCTGGGGAGGGGGAGCCCGCATGTCTTCCCCCGAGGTGCCCAGGGATGGTCCCGGGTGCAGAGGGGTAGCGGGTGGCACCCACAGAGAGATGGCCTAGGGGGATAGTGGGGTGGCATGAGGACCACACTGCGCATGGCTGGGCATAGAGGGGGGGAGGTGCTGAATCCTGGCCTGCCCCACAGCGGGATGGTGCACAGACCGGGCAAGGGGATACAGCCAGGGTGGCAGGGATGGGAAGACTCATCCTGGCTCCCTGTGGGGCAGGTGGGGTCTGGTGTCCCCAGAGCAGCACCACATGTGAAGCATCCCACCTCGACCCTTCTGCCAGCGGCCCCAGTACCGCAGCTGGGTATAGCCTGTCCCTCCATGCCCCATGGGCAGGCACCGGCACCAGCCACGGCTGGTTGCAGAGGGCACCGAGCACACCCCATCGGCCCTGCTGGAGATGCCCATGGAGGCACCCCAGTATTCTGGGGGAGGCAGGGCTGCGCCCACAGGCACAGGACAGGGGTTCGCCAGCGGGGAGCATGGCTGGGGCTGCAGGCGGCCCGGCGGAGCTGAGACGCGGCGATGTGGCCGGTATGTGTGTGGGCGGCAGGCAGGGTGGGGGAGAAGGAGGGAGAGGAAGCAGCAGAGGCAGCAGCTCCTTTGATAAGCAGCTTCCTGAACACTTTCAAACCGTGGTGTTAGACCGACACGCGCGGCGCCTGCGGGCCTGTGCCAGGACCGACGGAGCCCACGCCACGGGGCAGCAGGTAGGCAGCCCCCCAGCCCACCCATGCTGCCCTCTGGAGAGGGGACCCCCACCAGGCAGTGCTGGGCTCTGGAGCCCACGGGTGGTGGGCATGTGCTCGCTGCTGGGCAGCCCAGTCAGGGCTGGGATGCTGGGCAGGGTGATGGGGACACTCTCCCTGCAGGTGCCAGCAGCTGGGGCCCTTGCCAGGGCCCTCCTGCCTGCCAGGGGCTTGGCTGGGGCATCTCCCAGGTATTTCCTGGCCAGCGTGCAAGGGACAGCTGCTGGGGTTGGAGCCTGTTGCTGACTCTGGCCAGGATCTCCCCTGGTGCTGTGGCTCCTGGGGAGCAGACACTCTTGCCCTGCCTGGCCAGACAGGCCCCCCAGTGTGCCCTGCGTGGAGCATGGGGATGGTCCGCGTGGCAGCAGTGGCATTGCCACCCCCAGAAATGCTGCCGGGCAGCAGGGAGTCATGGGGAACAGCTCCTGCCCCAGCTGCGTTCCCAAACAGCATGGCCACAGCATGGACCCGGTTCTCTGCAGGACCTCCCTGAGCTGATGAGGTACCTGGGATTCCACTCTTTGCCCACCTAGAGCTCCGACTCCACAGCATCCCCTGTCCCTTTGGGTCCATCTCCTCCTCATGAAGGGAGCTGGGGTGAGATGGAGCCTCACGATCCCAGGGTGCTGCCTGCACCATGAGGAGCTCTGCCCAGAGGTGAACCAGCATCACCTGCATCTCCCTGTCCCTGCCAGGGCCTGTCCCAGGGCTGGTGGCAGTGGAGCCCTGGCACCCTCCTCCAGCTGGGCTACACCATCGCCTCTTGCTCAACCACCCAGATAAAGCAGTTTCCTCTTGGCGGTTGCTGAGACCTGTGGGATGGAGGAGGCTGTCCCAGAGTCTCCCTTGCCAGAGCTGCAAGACTGTTGAGGGTGCCTGTCCCTGTGTCTCCCAACAGCAGGACCTGGCCAGGCTTCTTGTGGTGCCTACAGCCTGCCCCGTCTTGCCTGCCGAATGCTGCTGTGCTCATGAGGGTCCCAGCTCTCCCTCCTCCCCATCATGTCCACAGGCTGAAGCAGGCATGCCAGGGAAGGGTGGGAAACACACGTCAGCGTGTGCTTCCCATGGAGGTGGAGACCATCTTGGGTTCCCCCAAAACCAGACCATGCTCCGCCAACACAGGGTGTGGGTGTCCTCCGCTCAGTGCAAGCAGATGGCCGTCGGTGCCATGCCCAGGGTCACCAGTGGGTGCCTGTGTGGGTTGCAGTGCTGTGGGCGTCCCAGAGAGTGAACATGCTGCGAGCTCTCCCTGTGCCACCCACCTGGATGCAGGGGCTGGGGGCTCTGGTTCCAGGGCAGCTGAGGACCCAAAACCTGTCCCTTGCTTTGGGACCATCCGTCAGGAGGTCCACCCAGCCTCATGGTATCTCTCAGATCTGCCTTTTCTTTTCCAGCTGCTTCCCCTCTGATGGCTCCTTGATTCCCCTGGAGCTGAGGCCCCCCCGTGTCCACTCCCTGTGCTTCAGGACAAAGGCTTTGTGGCTGCCGCAGCATGGTCCAAGCCTGCTTGGTGTGCTCCAGAGTTCATAACGGCAGCCTGACAGCCGAGGCAGCCAGGACAGACATGGACAAGATGGACAAGCCCAGTCCCTCTGCCAAGAAGCACGTGCGTCTTCAGGAGAGGTGAGTGCGGCTGGACGGTGCCTGCGGCCTGAACCCTGCGCTGCCTGTCTCTGCCAGATGGCGGGTACCCACAGCACTGCTCATCCCCAGGGCTTCGGCTCCCCCAAACTTCCTTCCCCCAGCCCAGACCTGCCAGCCCGCTGCCTGCCAACTTGTGCAGATGCCAGGTCTGAGCGTGGTGGAAGCAACCTTGACCCCCTCCACCCAGCCTGGGCCAAATCTAGACACTGTGCTTTGAAGGCTTTCCAGCAAAAAGGTGAAATGACCAGCTAGTTCCTTGTTGCTCAACCCCCCCATCTTCTGTGGTCTCTACCTGTCCCCTTTCTTAATCCTCTGTTATTCTCTGCCTGACTTTTGCTTGGTTTGGGGTGGTTTTAACGGGTGATATGGTGGGATGGGCTGCCCTCCTGTCCAGGGCAGGGTGGCAGAGGGTCAGCCAGGGACCCCTTTGCCTCACAGGAGGGGCTCCAATGTGTCACTGATGCTGGACATGAGCTCTCTGGGGAGCGTGGAGCCCATCCAGCCCGTCTGCACGCCGCGGGACATCACACTGAAGTTCCTGAGGACATCCAGCCACGTGCTGAGGAGAGAAGAGCTCCAGCAACGTGCCCAGAGTCTGACACAGCTCCAGGAGGAGTTTTCAGTATGACGCTCCCCTCCTCTCTCCCTCCTCACACGAGGGATGGCAGGGGCTGGCGGTGGGGGGGACTGGCAGGGGTGGACATCTCCAAGGGAGGCTCCAAGTGCAGCTGTGCCCCACAGCTGCAGGTGGCAGGGAAGGCAATGTGGGCAAACAGGGGTGAGGGGTGCCTTGGGTATCCTCTGGCTGCCCGCTCCCTGGTGCACACAAGTCCTCCTTGCATCCCTGGAAAGCCTGTCCTGCCCTACCGTGCCAAGCTCTTCTCCCAAGGTGGCCTCTCTGGAGTGTGTCCCACCACATCTGGACTAAGGACAGGGCTCATCCCAGGAGCTGACATCTCTGGTGTTGCTGCTAGGTCCCTGGGTCAGCCTCTCATTGCCTGGGGGACCAGTTCTGCCATGATGAGGGGACACAAGCAGCAGCAATGGAGTTTTCCTCATAGTTGTTCTCTCTTCCTGCAGAAAATCCCACCCAACTTTGTCAGTCCGGAGGAGCTGGAGATCCCTGGACATGCCTCCAAGGACAGATACAAAACCATCCTCCCCAGTACGTGCTACTGCATCCCTTTGCCTCACATTTGCCCAGGTGCCACGTGCAGGGGGCGGGGGGGTACATGCGTGCGCGCATGTGTGAGCGCACATGGGTGTTTGTGCATTGGAGAGGGTGACTCAGAGTAGCCCTGGCACCAGGGTGGGCACTCCTGGGTGCTCTTGGTGTTCCTGCTGTGCTTGTTCCTGCTCCCCATGTTGCAGGAGCTGGGTGCTGTGTTGCAGGGGGTGTACACTGTGTTATGGGGTGGTATGTGGGGAGCGTCTTCTTGGGGTGTATTCCCAGGGTGTGCAGCACATGACAGCCCAGCCTGGGTTGCTCCCTGCCACCGTGGGGACCTTACATGTGCCAAGGGCATGTCGCTGAGAATATTATAGGAGGACTCATCTGGGCTCTAGTCAGGCACTGCAGGAGGGCCCTGGGGGGTTATTGCCTGGCAGGTGAGTTACCCCACATGCTCATTGCAGTACAGGCAGGTTTGGGCATGGCTGGCTGTACCCTGGGGTAATGCCTGCCATGTCTTTCAGATCCTGAGAGCCGGGTCTGTCTCAGGAGGGCAGGGAACCAGGAGGAAGACAGCTACATAAATGCCAACTACATCACGGTGAGTGTCCTGCCTGGTTGGAGAGCGGGTGGTCTCCCAGGTCCTGCAGCCCACGGCTCACAGGGCATCAGGCTGCAAACTCCTCGGTGCTGCAGGTGCCACACTGGGACCCACATGCCGGGGCACTGACTGTCACCCACTGTCCTGTGGCTGCCCTGGGGTAGCAGTCTGAACTTGGCACCCCTTTGTGAGCCGGAGAGATGTGGCTCCATCCACACAGGGCAGACACACTGTCCCTTTTGGTGGGAAAGCCTCACAAGTTGGCTGCTTTTGGGCTCCTGCTGCTTGGGGTTTGTTGCAATTTCCCAAGAAGAAAGCTAACAAAGAGGAGGGCATGGCTTATCTTTGACACCCGATGGGGTCCCTTTCCGGAGACTGAGAAATCCCCAGACCCAAGGGTGTTACTTCAGGCAGCCTGATTTATGATAATCATCTTCCTGTGCAAATGACCCCTTCCAGGCTGCAGTCTCACTTGTGCGAACATCCCCTAAAACAGGCTCTTGTGTCAGCCAGGCACCAGCTTTTCCTGGCTGGTATCCTTCCCCTTGGGACAGCCAGGGGCGCTGGGAAGCAGAGGTGGGTCCACAGCTACTCTGGGTGCATGGCAGCGAGGAGAGCATGGGAATGTGAGACTTAGAAAAGTAGCCCACAAAAATGCCCTCTGGTATGATGGACAGGCCCCTGGAAGGTGGTCTGAGGGCGCAGGTTGGAGCTGGAGGGCATTTAGCAGCATTTCTTTTCTGATGGTGCTCATGGGTATGATCCAACGAGGCAGCAGCAGTGTGAGCTGTCAGCACCCTGCGGTGAGGGTCAAAGTCTGACTTTGAACACACGAGCACCATGCCTAAAACTGTTGGGAGGCTTGCTGGTTCAAATGAGGCTTTGAACATGGGCAGCAGAGGACTACTTTTAGAGTAGTCTTCCTGAAGCAGCCTGGCAG
The DNA here is from genome assembly GCA_013401315.1 of Balaeniceps rex. Classification (NCBI taxonomy): domain Eukaryota; kingdom Metazoa; phylum Chordata; class Aves; order Pelecaniformes; family Balaenicipitidae; genus Balaeniceps; species Balaeniceps rex. Next base: position 137,259 of record VYZW01036932.1, on the reverse strand, counting down.
CATGCAGCTTCACAACGGGTGACACCATCACCCTGTCCACATGCATCAGGGTGTACGTGAGCATGTGGCATCGTCTCCATCTCATACAAGTGCTAATAAAAATGCACAAACACTGCCCATCCCTATCTCTCACACATGTGCACACACCTGAGCACACATGTGCCCACGCATCCCTGTGCAGAGCTGGTATTTTCTGACCCCTTCCTTCCACTTGCCTCTCCAAGGGTGTGACAGTCCAGGAATTTGTGGGCACATCAGCAAATTAGCAACCCAGCCTGCTTCTGGCATGCTTGGGAGGCACAGCGAGTCTGGAAGAGCTCTGCAGGTATTTGATCACATCAGCCCCGACCTGAGACTGAATGTTTTTCCTGCTGACCATATCACATGATATGCATGAGGAGCAGGCGGGGGGCAATTCCCAGCGTTGACACCTCCAGGTCTTACTGCAAGTCTCCTTCTGAATGGAAAATCATGTTTCCTAGGAAAAAGAAATAATCTTGAGGCATGAGAAAAGGGCTATACAAAATGTTCCTGAAAATGTTCCTGCCCCTTGGCTGGGCCAGTGCAACTTCTTGTGGGACCAAACTGTTCACAGAATTGCTGGAAAGACCTGGATTAAATCACAGGGGTTTAGGTGCATTTTTAACTGAGATCTCTTTTGACACAGCCATAAAGCTCTGCCCGGAGTGCTGTGTACTTGCTTTTCCAAAAGCTGTGGGTGCTGTGGGTGCCTCGCCCAGCATCCCCAGGGAATCCTCGGCCAGGTCCCTGGCTCCTTGCTGTATTGCCAAATCGCATCTCCAGCTGGGAGCTGGAGTAACGTGCTACTGACCCCATCACTTTCCCACACCTCTGCCTGTGCCTGCCCTCCAGCTCCTGCCTGCTGCCACTGCACGCTCTCCCCTCTGCTGGGCCAGCAGCACTGCCCATAGGCCATGGTGTGAAGCAGGAGCTGAGCAGGACTCAGAGCACTTCCAAGCTTTTCTATTTCTTTGGCAATTTTATACTGGGGAAGGAAGTGCCCATGGAGGCAGAAGATGCTTGGAGCTGTGAAACAGAGCCTGGGGCAGAGGCAGGGCAGGAGCCTGTGCCGACCACCCCTCCAGGTGTCCCCAGACCCAGCCTTCCCTCTGCTGGGCACTGCCATGTCCCCTCCCGAGCCTGGTGGGAGGCAGCACTGGTGGAACCCAGCTGGGACTATCCCAGGTCCCAGCCAGAGCGGAGCTTGATGACTTCTGCTTGCCCTTGAGCAAATGCCTCTGGTGAGAAGCACCCTCCCGCGTTAGCTCTGCCTTGCCAAGGTGTCCATCACACCGGCTATCGTCACACCAATAACCTGAGGATGCTTGCAAGGAGCTTGGGTGTGCATGGCTTGCTCCATGAGCTTGCTCCTGGATTGTGGGACTGGGAGGGTGGAGAGGATGTCTGGTAGTTCCTGATTAGGTCTATAAAAGCATTTCAAGGACAGGTTTAGTAGGAAATGGCCTTTGTGGCTCAGCATCTCACCTGTAGAGGAAGACAAGCACCATGAGAGCTGGGGTGGCCTGGAGACAGGCTCCCCTTGTGTGTCAGGGTGCCCCCCAGCATCACTGGTGGACCATGTGCTCGGCAGGGCTACGCGGGGCGGCCCCGGGAGTACATCGCCACCCAGGGACCCATGCTGAACACCGTGAACGACTTCTGGGAGATGGTGTGGCAGGAGGAGGCGCCTCTCATTGTCATGATAACCAAGCTCCAGGAGCGCAAAGAGGTACTGTTGTCCCTCCCCAGGCCCAGGCCCAGCACCCCAGACAGGAGCAAAGGAGTGGGGCAGGGTAATAACAACAGTAAAGGGTTATGTGAGACCAAATGTGGGGTCTGAGCACCCGCTTGCTTTCTCTGCTTTGCTCTTAGAGGGTAACCCTGATTGATCACACATGCAGAAAGAGAGCCCCAGGGCTGCAGCCTTGGCCCCATCCAGCAAAGCCTCTCCTCCTCACGTGGCCTCTCGTGCTCTGGGCATGCTTTGCCAGCTGGATAATAGGATAAAGAGATTAGGGCAACCCCTGGGAGACGGAGCAGAGGCAGCGGTCAGCAGCGTCCCTCCAGCCCCGAGCAGCTCTCCTCCTAGGCTGGGAGCTCTCAGCTCGTAGATCCAGACTGGGATGGGAGCTGGCAGCACTGTGCCCTGTATGGTGGCTGCCCTGTGCCTTGGCTGGGATCCCTGCCTCCCCGTCCAAGCAGCACCTGCCCGGGGGAACTCCCTCGCTCTTTCCTGGCCATGTCCTTCCTCCCTTCTCTCCCTGGCAGGCGCAGCATCCCTGTGCCCTCCACTGGGCAGGCTGGGTCCTCCTGGGTCTGGCACAACATGGACTGGCCCAGGCACAGCTCCTGTGGGGCTGGGGAGAGCCGTGCAGCCCCAGGGTCTGAAAGTCATATGGCAGGGCATGGGAAAGGGTGCAAGGGGAGCAGATGTGGGGAGAGGGATCTAGCCCTTCCTTAGCTTCCCCTCTGTATCACTCCACATGCACCTTCCCCACTCCCCTACATCTCCCCAAGTGATGCCCCTTCCCAAGAGCACTGAGCAAAGCATAGCTCAAACATCCAGTGGGTGCCTTGAACATCTCCACAGCCACGAACCCTGCCTTGTTCTTTCAGAAATGTGTCCACTACTGGCCGGAGAAGGAGGGCACCTATGGCCCCTTCACCATCTGTGTGCAGGGGGTGAGCGAGTGTGTGGAGTATGTGGTCCGGGATCTCTCCATCCAGGTGGGTTTGAGCACCACCCCGGGGTCAGAGGGGAAGCCCAGCAGGGCCTGGCAGTGTCCCCGACATCCACAGGCTCTCTAGTGGGGTGACAACGCTGTGTGACAGGAGAGCAGAGGGTTCATGGCTCAGAGAGATGGGTTTTATGAGCCCCCTGCCAGAGGATGGGTCTGCAGAGCTCCTGCCTGCCCCAGGAGGCTGACAGGGAGTAGGACCCACCCCTGGAGGGGAGAGGAGAGGGGGCAGCCAGGGAGAGCTTCTGTATTAGCCCTTTGCTGTTTGCACCATGCCATTGGGCTCTGCCCCATGGGCTCTCCATAGTCACCCTGGGCTGACACTAGCCAAAAGGATCTTGCTGGCTTTGCCTGGACTGTGGGGACAGTATTGGGACACTCTGCATCTGTTCCCATCTTCTGGGATGGGACACTTCCCAGTGTCCCTGGCCCAGGGGTCTCTCCTGGGAGTCTGGCAGAAGCTCAAAGAGGGAGGAGAGCAGATCAGATGGGCACAGGCTGCCGGGCCTCTGCCTGAGCTGGACTCCATGCCTTCATTGGGCCCAGCCCAGTGGGTCGGTGCTCCTGTGTCCTGATTTCTCTTTCTTCTGTGCTGGAAAAGCTTGAAGGTGAATGCCGCCAGGTCAAACACATCCTCTTCCCTTCCTGGCCGGATCAGCAGACACCTGAGTCAGCTAAACCCCTGCTGCACTTGGTGTCCAAGGTGGAGGAGATTCTCCAGGCTCCAGCCAGCCCAGGGCCCATCGTTGTGCACTGCAGGTAACAGCTTTCCCCTAACCCAAGCCCCTGTGTGTCCTTCACCTTGGGGTCAGTCTGCAAATGCTGGAGGGGAAAATCCCACATGTGAACGCTCACAAGCTGGTCCCACTGTGGTGTAGAAATCCTGGGGCACGGTATCCCCATTGCAGAGTTGTTCAACCAGCAACTCCTGACCTGGCATCAGGATGGTGGCATCAGCATGGTGCATACCGCCCTGTAAAGAAATCTGATTTGCACCTGGGTCTGTGGACAGTGAGGTGGGAGCAGGAGAGCTCTGCAGGGTCGGGACCCAGCCACCAGACCCACGGCAGATCCACGGCTCAGGCTCCTGCTTCATCCGCCACTGAGCATGGCCTGTGGCTTGGCTGTGAAGCTGTTTTTCAGGGCAGCCCTCCTGGAGGAGGTGGCCTCTGCTCCTTTTCTCTCACTGCTAAGTGAATTTGGGGACAGTGGAGCAGAGCGCCCGGTCGTCCCTGTGCAACACACCTGGCATGTGATGCTGCAGGCTGGCCTGACCCAGGACAAACCACTCGGTGCCGGGTGAAGGGGCTGCAGAGACCACTGCACTGCACAGGGATGGGGGGCACATACTGGTTTTGTGCTTCCAGAGCAGCCTCAGCTGGGCCACACAACATGGCAGGACCCCCTTGCCATGGCAGAGTGACGCCAGCCCGTATCTTTTGGTGTCTGGCTAAGAAAGTTGGTCTGGCAGCTGGGACCGGGACCCCAGCATCCCTCTAGGAAGAAATCATGGCAGCAAACCAATCCAGGAGTATGTCCAGCTTGGACAGACCAAGGTCCAGGCAGTGGATGTTGTCGGTGCTCAGCACAGCTGTGTCTGTCCCGCAGCGCAGGCATTGGCCGGACGGGCTGCTTTATCGCTACCAGGATCGGGTGCCAGCAGCTGAAGGACAAGGGGGAGGTGGATATCCTGGGAATCGTGTGCCATCTCCGCATAGACAGGTGGGTGCTCAGAGCAGGCTGCTCTGGAGGGTCCTGCTGGGTGCCAAGCCTGGGAGGAGGGATGCGGGAGGGACATGGGGACAGGCATCGCAAAGGGGCATGGGGACAATTTTTGATGGAAACCAAAAGGGTTGCTGAAAGATGCAGATGTGGCAACAGCAAACGATTGTCCAGTGCTGGGCTGGTTTTGCTGACAGGGCTGTTGTAGCTCTGAGGACTGGAGGACGTGAGGGAGAGGAGAGTGGCTCTGAACCTGGCAGCCGGTCTGCCCCTTCCAGCTCAGCCACTAAATTCAGAAACACTTGATTTTGCCACTTTTCAAGAAGTACCAGTAAAAATTAGAGCCAAATCAGTTGCTAATCTGCATTTTGAACAGCCCAGCAATGGTTCTGAGCCCAAATACTCTTTGGGCAGCTCTGGCATCTGTTTCAGATGTACCTGGGTGTGGTGGGTGAAGCAGGAATATTTGTGTCCAGGGAGGAGGGATCTGGGGATGGGGTTGTGGACTTCGGTAAGGTGTCAACAGGACCTGCCTTTCCCTTGCAGAGGCGGGATGATCCAAACGAGCGAGCAGTACCAGTTCCTCCATCACACACTAGCTCTCTACGCTTCCCAGCTGCCGGAGGCAGGAGGTCACTAATGCAGGGCTCCCATCGGGCTGCTGGCTCCCCGCTCCGACCTCTTCTGCACCAGCCTCGGGGACACCTCCACCAAAACTCCTTACTGCTGCCACCAGGCCACAGAGCAGCAGCATGAGCATCCCTCAGGATGAGCACAGCCGAGCAAACCCATGGGGATTGTGGCCTTGCGACCCTGGGGACCAGCAGGATCTGGCGGGTTCACATAAGGGATTCAGTGGGTGCACGAGGTGGCCATTGCTGCTGGCTCGAGGCAGATTTCAGCCCTGGAAAGAAGCTTTGGCTTTTGAAATGTGCAACGTTTTATCCTCAACCAGAAGAGCAAGCTGTGTGGAGGAATTGAAGCTGGGTGAGCGCTGGGAGCACAGTTTGCCTTTTAGCTGCACAGAAATGTTTAACCCGTTAGATGCAGAGCTGGTACAGTTACCCTGCAAATAAACAGAGCCTCTCTCCTGACTGCGTATCATGTGTGGGCAGAGGCCGCGCTGCGTGCAGGGCTGGGCTTGCTCCGAACACCTGCTAAAGATACACCTTGATGATTTGGTACAAAAGGTGCACAGTTGGTTGCCTTCATTACGTGGCTTGCTTTCCTCTCCACCTTCAGCCAACACCTTCTCAACGGCCTTAAAGTAGGGGAGATTCCTACATGCATCTGCATTTTTGCAAGCAACATGTTCCCAATTGCTTTTTGTTACACGAGGGTGGGGGTTTTGCAGTCTTGTTTTTTTTCTGAAATCAGAACAAAATAATCTTTGGGTTTTTTTCAGTGATAAGCTCAGGGGGAAAAAAGGAAGAAGAAGGAGAAACATTTTGGCACAAAGCATGGAGATGGAAATATTCTGTAAAATATTTCAAAGCTGTCCAAAACTGGCCTTCAGCTGATGGGCGTTGCACATCAGGGCAGTGAGGACTGATAAGGAGCCGAGAGCTGCCTAGCCTGCACCTGCCTGTGCCCACAAGCCCTGGTGTGGCCCGCTCGGTAGGTGAGATCCAGGGAAAAAAGGGTCAATCCTCTTGCTGAGAGAGTCTGAGCTTGCCTCAGCTCCTGGAGCATTCCCAGATCAGGGCTGTGTGCATGGATCCGCCCTCCACTGCTCTGAGAGTCCCCAAAATGCAGTTGAATGGCTGCCCAATGGTTTTGCCCTAGTGCCCTAGTTCAGGCTCCGTGGCTCTCTTCGGAGGAGAAATGATTGAATAGAAAGAGAAGTTCTCTGCAGAACTCTGCAGTTCTCCTGTCTTGTCATCAGCCCATCAGTCCAGGAGGGGGGGTCCTCGGGCCTGCACCCCCCCGCCAGTATCCCATCTTCACTCCTCCTCTCCTTGCTCCTCTCCTGCCCTTCTCCATTTACTTGCTAGAAAGGCAGTACATGAGCAAGTGAATCAGCCTTGTCCAAGGACGAGTAGTGAGCCAAAGGCAGTTTCTTCTCCCTAATCTCGCTGGGCATAAGTAGCAAACCCAGTGGCAGACCAGGCATGTCCCACTGTGCAAAAATACCCAATATTACAGAAATCATCAGATATTGGTGAGCCCTGGTAGTCCTTATTAGTTGTTCTCATGTGTTTGCAGACTCTCTGGATAGAGTACTTGCCAGGGCACTTGCTACAGCATGATAAAGCCATGTCGAAGCATCTGCTCACTGCAAGGAGCAAATCCTTTTGGAGAAATGTCTCAGAGAGTGGATGGAAGAGTGACAGAGAGTGAGAGACCCTCTGCTAGCACGGCCCCCTCCCACGGCACTAGGAACAAACCCACTCCCTGGCCTCGCAGCAGGAAAAAACCCAGATCTGAAGTAACATACTTCCACCCACATGTTCTTCCACCTACAGCATCTGGATCACCCTGGCAGAGCAATCTCCCTGTGCCAGCCACCACGTTAATGCTTCCTTGTGCCACTGAGACTGCCCAGCCGGGCTCTGCTGGGCTCCTGCCTGGTGCCTGGGCTCTTGGAGAGACCGCAGAGCCTCCACAAGCCCCCTGAAGGTCAAAGCATGGCTCAGGACTTTGCCTTCTCAATTAATTTTATGTCACACTATTGCCTTTGATGGTGTCTCTGAAGCCACTGATGGAAGTTTTGAGCTCGTCCGAGACAGGCTTTATTCAGCTGGTCCACAGCATCCTCCTTCCCGAGTCTTTCCTCCCCACATTGCCATCAGGCAGGGGATCTTGAAGAGCCTGCAAACTGCACCAAGGCACGGTCTTTCCCCATGCTCCCTGGACAGCAGGACATGCACCATTTTTCTCATGCTTTCAGTTTATTATCAAGAGGAGAGTTGTTAGGGCAGGCTTGCAGTGAGAACTGCGTTGAAGGTCTCCCAAGGCATGCAGGAGCAGCGCTGGGACCGGCGGCCGGGCAGGCAGGGTTGTCACCCCCTCTCAGATTCCCCATAGGGTGCTGGGAGCTTTGCCAGTTCAGCTGTCTGATGCAGATTATGATCAGTTAAGCAGTTTTCCTGTCTCTCAATCTCAACTTCTACCAGCTCTATCTGTTCAAGGCACTTATCAGGCCATTACCACTGCACTATCTGAATATCTCTCCATCCTCCCTGTATTTATTTCCCAAGCACTCCTCAGGGCTATGCTGAGCTATTGCCTGTGTTATTGCAAAACACCATCCCAGGGCTCACTCCATGTCAGGGGTGAAGTAAGGTGTTTGATCTGGTCTGGCTGTGTCAAGCTTATACCTATGTCCTGGTAAACTGCTTCACCCTGCCCATAAAGACCATGGGGTGCCTAGCAGGCAAAGGAAAGGAATCACTCCAAAATCTCACGTCTCCCTGTGCCCCGGGGTTGAGATTAAGCCCCTGAGCTTGGCCAGGGGTTTCAGCAGGGCTGAAATTGCTCCTGTTCCTCATTCCCCTCCCTTAAACCCCCAGCATGGACCCAGCTGCCTTTTTCCTTCTCATGGTGTTTCTGTGCTTTGCTGGTGGTGCAGTCCAGAAGACCAGGCAGGGAGCTGGTGCTGGGGTCCCTGGGCTGCAGACTCCTGCAAACCATGTCCCCAGCAGGCCAGGTCCTGCCCAGTGTTCAAGAAAAGTCCTTTCTCCATGTGACCGTAATTTTGGCCTGGGGTTTCCCAGGCTGGTAATCCATTTCCTACACTTGCAACAAACTCACCAGGCTGGAGGTTGCCTAGGATAGGAGAAAAAACCATGGTGACCATGCAGTGCACATCGCTGTAGTGGCACACATCACTGTAGTGGCACACACAGGCATTGCTGGTGGCAAGGAGACCCAAGGTGCTCCAAATTCACTGCAGCTGATGGAGAGTGACAGTGCATTGCATGGCATCCCCATCGAATGTAGCACACTACCACAGGCTGCAGCAGGGCACCACTTCAGCCAGCTTCTTGGAACAGCAGGACACTGGGGCACGATGTGCCAAAATCCAGCATTTTGGGTATTCAGTAACAGCTCTCCACTCTGGTGGGCAATGTAACCACAGACGAGTCTCCAACAGCATTCTCATGGACTCAATGTCATTCCATTCTCATGGAACCCATGACCAAGCCATCACCCAGAAAAGAGAAATTTCAGGGCATGCTGTGGCATTTCAAGGGCAGCACTGGGGTCCCAGGAGCTCATGGAGGCCCCGTGAGAGCAATGGCAGCAGGTGGGACTCAACAGAGGAGGGGGTCCACCCAGCAGCACCCCACCCAGCACCAGAGGGACTGGTTGACCTGGCGGCTGGGAGCACTGAGGACACTGTGGGACACGGGAGTGACATCTGTTTGTGCTGGTGTTTGGTAACCCAGTGGTTAAACTGTGAGATGGGGGAACACTGAGAATAAGCTGCCTGTTACCCCACGTTAACATGGAGCACAGCCATGACAATTCAGTTTCTTTAAGGAACTTGGTTGAGCAACTACATCAAAACCTTCCGGGAATTTCAAATATGCTCTTATCTGGAGAGGTCCTGGAGTGGTGGTGGCTCTTGCACAAGACACTCTGCCCAGTCCCACACCCCTGGTATGGAGACCACGGGGTGGCACAGCGCTGCAGAGGTGCAGCCATGGGGACCGGATCCGGCTCGTGCATCTCTGCAGGGAGCAGAGCTTGGGATCCCCTGGTTCAAACCAGCTGGAAACAGCCAGATGTCTCCAAACCTGCCAGGGCTGGCGTGAGACCCTTCCCCTGCTGGGGATAAGGGAAATGGGGATGGGCGGGGGGGGGCAGTGCATGAAAAGGGTCTTTTTTGCTCATTTGCTCATGTCTCTCCCGTCATGGGGATTGACTCGCCCAGCTCCTATCTCTGCTATGAGCGGTGTGTTTTGTTTGAGCACTGGATGGACAGAGTTTCTCTGGCAGGGACTGCAGTAACATATGTGCTATCAGGAAACAATCTGCTAACAACAGGTCACAGGCATTTTGGGTGGGAAGCCCCAAACTGGTGTAGGGACATTCCCTAGGCTGGAATCTGTTAAAAAAAAAAAATCTTCAGGCAGAAATTACACACAAGAATTGGGGGACTATGAATTTTTCACTGGTTTGAGGAGCTACAATGGAGCAATTACAGAAAGCAACGATATTCATGATTCCTTAGGCCTCCCCTCGAGAGCACGGGGATCTTTAGCAGGCTGCAGCATCTCTGAAAACAAAATGGTTTCTGTCTCTGAAAACAAAGGCAGCTTCCCAGTGACTTACAGCACATGATGGAAACTCTTTCCCACCATTAATTGTCATGGGCTCCAAGATACCCACCGTGAGGCAGATCCAACCACAGCTCGGTTTCTCTATTTTCTGTGCGTACATGTTTGTCTCAGGCAGCCCCAGCAGTGAATTCAGCATCCTCGTCTCTTGTGGGAGCATGAGCAACCTCCTGTGCACATGGGCTCTCCCCAACAACTCCCCTGCCTCTTCACCCTGGTGTAAGGGAATTGCAAATGCCCCTGTGTGTCAGCCCTTGCTTTAGGACTGGCTCAAATCCAGCCTGGATGTAACGGAGCCTTGTTGGCATTGCACAGTGGACCTCCCTGAGTGCTCAGCATTGATGTGGAAGGGCAAAGCAGAGTGAAAGCATGGCCAGCACAAGCACCTAGAGCGCAAGAGCAGCTTAGCACCCCCTTGCAACCCAGCAGAGCTTAGCTGGATGAAAATTAGAGGGTTTTGAGGCTGCAGGGCCCAACCTGATCTCTAAAGGCTGGTATCACAGCAGGTTGTAGAAGCATCTTATAGAAACATCACTTGAGAAAGTCATGCCTTTGGATTGTGTCTCATTCTGCATGTGGAAAATTGCTCATCAGCTCTTGTGACACGGCTCTGGGCTCCCAGCTCTGCAGAGGTCTTGTCTTGGGAAATCAAAGCACTACGAAAGCACGTGCAGCCCATTACCTGGGGAAACTGAGGCCCAAGGGTGAAGTGCCAGGTCAAAGCCCAGCCTCCAAATCCACAAAACCAGTGACTGTCCCATGACTGAAAAGAAAACAGCAGGTGCACGAGGTCCCCTTCGTGCCCATGAGGTCCCCTCGCACCTTGGTGCACCTCCCGCGGGGCTGGACCTCCAGGTCACTCTCATCTCACCCATTAGGGTCTGCTGAGTCTCAGGAGCTGGGGTCTCTGCTGGGACCTCACCCTTGCCACCGCTGGTGCCACGCTGCCACATCGTCCTTTGGGAGCGTCAGCATTTCCGCACGGCTGCTTTCACCAGCCCTGAGGAGGGGGCACCCATGGCAGAGGAGTGGCTCCTGCTGCGCCCTCCAAGCTGCCTTGGCCCCTGGCCAGGTGCATTTTTTCTACCATGGCCGTATCTCAGGCAGGTGGTAACAGTGGGACCATGGCCTGGGCTGCAGCGTGGCTGGAGGACAGGGGAGCAGCCCCACGGGCTGGCCCAGCCCTGCTGTGGGTGCCAGGGAGCCCCGTGAGACCCCCGGGTGCCTGGGGGAGCTGGGGTCCAGGGGAGAAGACACGCGAGAGTGCAGGATTGGGGGTATGCTCAGCTGGCATGGTCAGAGGGGCAGGTGCCGGCTCTTCCAGAAGCTCCGGTCCCAGGGTGCAGGATATGTGCCAGCCAGCGCAAGGTGCCAGACACATGCTGCCCAGTGCAGGCTGCTAGGTGCAGGGGTCACTGGGTGCAAAAGGGCACAGGGGGTGATGGGGATGTGGTGGGTGCTGGGTGCAGAAGGCACAGGACTCAGGAAGGTGCAAGGGCTGCTGGGTGCAGGGGTGGTGCTGGGTGCAGGGTGCAGAGGTGCTGGGGGAACGGAGGTGCTGGGTGTAGGGGTAGTGGGGGTACAGGGTGCAGGGGGTGCTGGGTGCAGAGGTGCTAGGAGTGCCAGGGTGCTGGGTGCAGGGATGGTTTGGGTGCAGGCTGCAGGAGTACTGGGTTTGCAGGGTGTGCAGGCATGCTAGGGGTGCAGGGGTGTTGGAGGTGCTGGGTGGGGGGTTGCAGGGCACAGGGGCGCAGGGGTGCATGGTGCAGGGGTCCAGGGTGCAGTGGTTGCTGGGGCTGCAAAAGCCCTGGGGTACTGAGTGTGGCAGGGTGTAGGGGGTGATCAGTGCAGGGGAACTGGTGTTACAAGGTGCAGGGGTCCTGGGGGTNCCCCCACATTTTATGGTACAGATATTTAACAGCTCTGAGAGGGGCAGCGGGGAGGGGGGGAGAGACCGAGGAAAACAGTTACAAATAGAGCGGCTGCTCCTCACACCACTGAGGTTCCTGATGCGATCGGCGTCGTTTTATCCGGCTTTCTCTCTCATCCCAGCGATAGCCACTGAGATAAGAAAGGAAGCAAGAAAGGGTTCAGTGAAGTCGCCGGTTTTCCCCTGAATCAGCTTCTCCTCCCCCTTTCTAGCCCTCTCCTTCCCTCCCAAAAAGAAGCCCTTGCCGGAGAAAGGAAACGCGATACCCTTCTGTCAAACAGGCGGCTGTGCCTCGCCTAGGTGCTGCTGAGCTGCGCCTTTGCTGCCGGGGCTCTGGTGAGGGTCCCGGTGGCGGCGGGGCGGCGGCTGCGGGCACTCCCGGGCGCTGCGGCGCGGCTCGGCCCGGTTGGGCCCGGCTCGGCCCCGCTCGGCTCGGCTCAGCTCGGCGCGGCCCGGCCCGGCACCATGCTGGCGCTCTTCAACAAGCTGCTGGACTGGTTCCGGGCGCTGTTCTGGAAGGAGGAGATGGAGCTGACCCTGGTGGGGCTGCAGTACTCGGGCAAGACCACCTTCGTCAACGTGATCGCGGTGAGCGCCGGCTGCCCCTCCCCCTCCCCCCTCCGGGCAGCGCCCTGGCACGGCCCGAGCGCGGCCCCGGGGCCCAGCGGTGCCGCTGCGGGGGGGCTCGGCTGTGCGCCCACCCCCTGGGCCTTGCACCCCCTGTGGCACCCGTATTGCACCCCGCCTCGCTGCTCCCAAGTCTCGCACCCCGCCATTGCACCCATCTTGCATCCCTCCTCGTTGCACCCCCGTCTTGCACACCCCCGGTTGCTCCCCAAAATTGCTCCGCCCTATTGCACCCCAGCCGGGAAACGCCTCAGGGGAGTGGGGAGTGCGGTCTGTGGGGTGCGGGCCGTGGGGTGCAGGGTGCAGGCCCGGCAGCACTGGGAGGGCCCGGGCAAACCCCACATCCCCTGTGCTGAGCACGGCGGCTCGGGGGCTGCAGCCAGAGCAGGCCCCGGGCAGGATCCCGGCATCTGCCTGCCCTTCCCGGCCGGGGCTCCGCCGCTGGGGAGCTGCTGGTTTCAAGGCAGTGGCCAGTGCCCCGGGTGGCTGCTGCCGCCCAGGATTGCGGGTGCCTCGGCCTGGGGAGCTGGGGGAAGCTCCTGCCCTCGTCCCCTTCGCAGCAGGCGCTTTGTCATCACTGGGCCCTGCCGCTGCTGAGGGACGCGCAGGTGAGGCCTCGTGACGACCCTAACGGGCTTGGTGCCACGAGGGTTTTTTGCTCGGTGGCCGGTGTCAGAGGTTATTTGCCTTGCGACCCTCCGGCCCTTCCTCGGCCAGCACCCACCAGCAGCGGCATTCCATGGGTGCCGGGTGGCTGCCGCAGCGGCACAAGCTTTGCACTCAGACGGGGCAGCAACACCTGCCCTGGGGACCGTTCAACCCCAACCTCTCCCCAGCTGCACTGCCTTGTCCGTGGGGTCCCTGGATCCAGTGGTGGAACAGGAGCTGAGGGCTCTGGATCCTGAAGCCCAGGGTGTGGTTTCACCCATGTGGATGCTTGTCAGAGTCTCCCCGCTTGCTTTTTGGGTTATTCTCACCCTCTCCAGATGCGATGCAGCGGGGCAGGAGCCGCTGCCGGGTGGATCCTGAAGGGGCAGGTTTGGGCTGTCGCTCCCAGGAGTTTCATGGAGGGAGGTGGATGCAGATCCTCCGGCTGACCCGGTTTCCCCTGGCCCCCCTTGTCCATGCACGTTGCTTCACTTGGTGCTTCGGCTCCAAAGCAAAGCGAGTTATTTCTGCTCGCTCAGGGCGCTGGAAGCCGCTGGAAGCCCAGTGGCTGTCAAAGGTGATTTTGCAGCTAATTTGGAGGCTTCGTTGCACTGCAGCTGTGCTCCCTGGGAGGGTTTCCCTTGGTGCTGGGTGCTGCAGGGATAAAAATGTCCTTCCTGAAGTGCCCGGGGGCAGAGGGAGGACACCCTAAAATACTTTTCACCCTGGAGATGACAGCGCTCTTGCTCTTGAGGTAATCAACTGCTCGGTGCTCGAGTCTTGTGCTGGTTCTCCCAGCAGACCCACGCCAGCCTTGGGGGACAGGGACATTTGTGGCTCTGGGACAGTGACCACAAGCACCAATCCTTTTTGGGGTGACTTCATCCCCGCTGTTTGCATGTTTAATGGTCCTTTTTTGCAGTCCCATGTCGGGGTGGGACATGGTGGTGCCACATGTGGGCTAGTCCTGCTCTGGACCGCCACACACTGCTAGCCTGTTAATAACAACACAGGCTGCATTAAAAATGGAAAAGTAATTTGGTGCCTTTTTAAATAACTGGATAAGTTTTAAAAAGTGACGGAGCTTTATCCCAAACCTGTTTTGCCAGTGCGGGGCTGGAAATCAGAAATTGCTGGGGATGTCCTCATCCTCTTGCAACAGCTCTTGTGCCACCCCTTTCCCCACGTGCCTCCTCCTCTCCCAGCTGGGTCTGCAGCAGATGGGGCTCAATGTGGGCTTCAGTGGGGTTCCTGCTTCTGCAAGTAAAAGCTTCATACCTGGCAATTTTGCTGTGTGCAAGACCCTGCCTGCAAGACCTGTGCACCAAGACTCTTCCCACTTAGCCAGTATTGCTGGTGTAGGGAAAAGTGACATCGAGGAATTACAGCAGCTCTCGAGGGAAGCTCTCTGTGTATGGGCTGAAGCTGGCTTCATGGTCTGCGGGTACGTCGGGAGGTGGTACCTCCATGGTGGGGTGCTTAACACCCTTGCAGGGCAGTCAGGCTCAGGGTGCTGAGCAAGGAGCTCGGTCTCTGCTGCAGTTTTGCCTCTGTCTATGAAGTTATTTGGAAAGTTAAGATTTTGTGGCAGATGCACACAAAAAAGAGGCACTGACCTTCAAGAAAACATCCTGTAAAAAAGGACTTGTCGGGGACAGCTAAATAAAAACACAACAGACAGAAAATCCCAACTCGACAGGAACTGTATGAGAAGTGTTTGAGCTGCCTGGCTTTAAGGTGATGTAACAGGAGCGTTAGAAGGGGAAATAGCTGTGATTTGGGCTTTGGGGAGGGGAAAAAACCTGACCTGAAAAGTATTGGATTTTGGCATTGTTGGAGAGATCTCCCAAGAAATCTCTGCGGGTGCAGGTGATGCTCCCCTAGCCCGCAGAGCGATGTGGGTGCTGGAGCTGGAGCTGCTCTGGGGGCCTTGGCGCCGTCCTCGTCTTCCAGGATTTTTAGCTGCACCTGGCTGAAAAATGGAATCTGGTTGCCTGGAAGATTGGGTGGTTTCCTACAGCAGCCCAGAGCTGTGGCTGTGCCAGGCGAAGGCTTTGCTGAAGGCAGCCACGATGACTCCTCCTGGGCCACCTGGCTAGGGTTTTTATTTTTCGGGGCTCATTTTTAGTTTCCGTGGCTGTTGGGAGATGATACTTGAAATCCTGCATGCAAGGAGAGGTGAAAGGCTGTAAAATGCCTCTGGTCTCAGTTTTAACCTGAAGCCGGTGTGCTTTTAGCTGTGTTTTCCCGAGTCTGGGCGTGACGAGGGTGAGACTTGAGGACATTGGGAGCCCCTCAACGGGTGCTGGGGCTCAAAACCCATCAGTGCAGGACATGTTTAGAAAAAGAGGGTGTTTTGCTGCTCTTGATTCAACATTGCACATCTTCCACCTGCGCTAGAGAGCCTTCCAAAGGAGCGGAGCTGCAGACGGGGTGCCGGGTTGTCAGACCTGCATGGTGGTGGGGCCTGGGGCATCATCCCGTGCTTGAGCCCCGCTCAGAAAGTGATTCCAATCAATGCTGCAAGAGTAAACCAGGTCAGCCTCATACGTGGCATCAGGTAGGATGATGGATGCCATGGCAGCTGGCCAGCTCTCTGACAGTGCTGCTCGTGAAGGCCCATCCCGACAGCTGCTCAAGGACCGCAGAGCTCAGCGCCTGCTCCCACCGTCCCTGGGGAGCCACCATCCCCCTCTGCTGGCCAGCTGATCCATCCCTGCAGGATGGGCTTGGGTGCCTGAACCTAGGAGGGGAGTCGGCATCTCCAGGTCCTGCAAGGTCTCCAGGGATTGCCAGGGAGGTAGAGAAGAGAGATGCTGGTGGAGATGCTGAGAGAGAAGCAAGGAGATCTTGTTCTGATGCGTTTTCGCCGGTCTGCCTGGCACCTGCCTCTCCCCATAACTCTTGACGTGCCCCTTGCATGGGGTCTGGCAGGGCCAGGATGGGGCTGGGGGGGACGTGGGTCCTTGCGCTGGGTGGTCGTTCTGCCTCCAGATGCAGAGTCTGGGCCCTTGACAGCTGCTTCCGTTGCACCTGAGCTTCATAATGCAGAAGGCAGTAGGTTTTTTGGGGGGGTTTCACCATGTTTCTGGAAGAGGAGAAGGAGCTGGCTGGGGCATGGTCTTGCCTTACTGCTGCAAGCTCTGTTGGCATAAGCCAAGAAAAAATGGACAGTGGGTTTTTTTCCGGGATCATAAAATCATAGAGTGGTTTGGGTTGGAAGGGACCTTTAGAGATCATCTAGTCCAACCCCACTGCAATGGGCAGGGACATCTTCAACTAGATCAGGTTGCTCAGAGCCCCGTCCAACCTGACCTTGAATGTTTCCAGGGATGGAGCATCTACCACCTCTCTGGGCAACCTGTGCCAGTGTTTTAACACCCTCATCATAAAAAAAATTTCTTCCTTATATCTAGTCTGAATCTACCCTCTTTTAGTTTAAAACCATTACCCCTTGTCCTATCGCTGCAGGCCCTACTAAAAAGTCTGTCCCCATCTTTCTTACAAGCTCCTTTGAAGTATTGAAAGGCCACAGTAAGGTCTCCCCGGAGCCTTCTCCAGGCTAAACAACCCCAACTCTCTCAGCCTTTCCTCATAGGAGAGGTGTTCCATCCCTCTGATCGTTTTTGTGGCCCTCTGGGAGGTCCGTGTCTTTCCTGTGCTGAGGACCCCAGAGCTGGATGCAGTACTCCAGGTGGGGTCTCACAAGAGCCGAGTGGAGGGGGAAAATCACCTCCCTCACCATGCTTCTTTTTATGCAGCCTGGGATAAGGTTGGCTGTGAGCACACATTGTCAGGTCATGTCCAGCTTTTCATCCACCAGTACCCCCAAGTCCTTCTCCGCAGGGCTGCTCTCAATCCCCTCATCTCCCAGCCTGTATTGATACCAGGGGTTGCCCTGACCCAGGTGCAGGACCTTGTACTTGGCCTTGTTGAACCTCATGAGGTTCGCATGGGCCCACTTCTTGAGCTTGTCCAGGTCCCCCTGGATGGCATCCCATCCCTCAGGCGTGTCAACCGCACCACTCAGCTTGGTATCATTTGCAAATTTGCTGAGGGTGCAACTGTCTGTGTCATTGATGAAGGTATTAAACAGTACTGGTCCCAGTGCAGACACTGGTCCCAGTACGGACAAGTGATGCCTGAGTGTGAGTCTGAAGGGCTTGACCAGGTCATCCAGTGGCACCATCTCCCTCCCGCTTGGCAAGAAACCCCAAACAAACCCATCTGCTTGCCCTGAAGAGCAGCATGTTGCAGAGCCATGAGCTGGCCCCCTCAGGTGCTCCAGGATCTGGCCCGCAGCTGGATGTACGCAGCCCGGCATCCTCGGCACCAGCCCCTGACTTGCTGTGGTGCCATTCAATCCAGAGATGCTCCGTGCAGCCCACATGGGTAAAGCCACTTGGCTTGCTTCAAGCGTCATCCCTGTGTGTTGGGGGCAGCGGGGTCTTGCCTGAACTCTGGGTTTTGCCAGAAGAGCCATTGCTGCCCAGCTCGGGACAAGGGTTTGTGTGCACCATGAGGGGCTCTGGGGATGCCAGGAGAGGGACCAAGTGTAGTGGGATACTCTGTGCCGTGCTCAGGCTGCCTTAAAAAACACCCCACCATCGTGGCATGTCTCTGAGCCATTCCTGCCCTGGCTTGGAGGCATGGTGGGGAACCCAAAGTACAGCAGGGGCGAAGCACCTTGGCATTGCACAAGACTTCTGGGACATTTACGGGAACAAACATGAGAAAATAGCGGGATAGGGGAATAAAAAGGGTCCGTTGCATGTCAACATGTTGCTGGTCAGTACATTTGTCTGGCCATGCCCTGTGCTC
This sequence comes from Balaeniceps rex, assembly GCA_013401315.1. Classification (NCBI taxonomy): domain Eukaryota; kingdom Metazoa; phylum Chordata; class Aves; order Pelecaniformes; family Balaenicipitidae; genus Balaeniceps; species Balaeniceps rex. Next base: position 119,467 of record VYZW01036932.1, on the reverse strand, counting down.
AACCAGCGCAGTCTGTCCTGCCTTACCAAACTCCATTGCTAACTATGGGTAAGGGCCTCTATCTTCTGCATGCATGTGTCTGTTTGGGGGTAGGAGCACCAGCAACTGGTCTCCAAACCAGGGTTCAGAGGCCACTTGTCCCTGGAGCAGGGGACTCCCATGCTAACGGCTTGGGCCTTGCCAGGGCTGTTGCTAGCACGACTGAGAAGAGTGACTGTCCCATCCCGGGGCTGATGTGCGCTGGCATCACGCTGCACCCAGGTGATGGGTTTTGGGACTGCCATGCCCCCAGCCAGGCTTTCCTGGGCACAGGCATGTGCAGGTGCTGGGGTTGAGCCGGGTGTGGAAGTGTCTGCCCGGCCACACGTGTCCCACGGCATGCGTGCTGTCTGCCCGGCAAGAGCACTGGCACATCCCGAAAAACCCAAGCGTAGTCCTTGAATCTCCCCTCAGCATAACCCGAGGTCTGAACATAGCAAAGACCTACTAATTAAGGAGCGTTGTAATTATTATTTTTTTTTAATTAAAGAGCACAAAGTTAAAAGGCAGCCCCAGAAGAATGTAAACATCAGTTAAGATTGCAAAGTTAAAGGGTAGCATGAGCCTCGAGCAGCCTGGGTTGGAGATCTCTGGTCTTTCAAAGCAGAGCAGCCTTGGAGATTGATCCAGCTTTGAAGAACCAAGGACTGCCAGGCTGTGGTGAGCTCAGTGGGGGCTTTATCTCTCTGCCTGGTCCTTACAGCAGCTGCTGGTCTCTGCTCTGGTGCCCCTTGCCTGAGAGGTCCCATATGGATGTATCACCACTTCGTTAACTCTTCAGCGATCAGCCTTTACCCCTACAGTGAAGACAGGTGCTGCTTGAGAAGATGAGGTTGGACTCCATGTCCTTGTGCGTTTTGCAGAGGTCTGAGGTAGGAGCCCGTGCGTGATGGCCTGGTGGGAGCGGGCAGAGTCAGGCCAAGTACGAGCTCAAAACTTGGCGCCTGTGCCTGATGGATCTGGTGGTGGGTGCTCACTGCCTTAGAGGGACGAACAACACATGCGTTGGAAGCCGATGGCTGTGCTGGCTCGGAGCTGTGGATGGAAGGCCAAGGAGCAACCTCCTGTATTTTCTCTGGGCTGGTAGCAAAAGTCCACCAGCTACAGCCTCATGAGAGGTTTGTCCCTGTCCCCAGTTTTCTCCTCTGTTTCCACAGCCTGCGCCCGCTGCTTGGTTCTCCATTTTTCTTGTTCTGTTTTTTTTTTTTTCAATGGAAAAAACAAAAAAAGGCAGTCCTCATTTCCTCTGAAAGTGGAGAGCGTATCAACATTGGTCTAGCTCCGGGCTTCATTACACCTGCTTTTTAATTATTGCCATTATGCAGATTTTCTCTCCTAGTTAACTCTACTTCTCAGGAGCAGCAGCTTCAGCAGGTGGAAGAGTTTGTTTCTATGGGCACTGCTTAAGTATTTACTTTGGTCTCATCTTTTCAGCCTTGGAGAAAGTAAGGGTTTCACTTAAATTCAGTTTTACTGGTGGCTGCCAGCTCTGCCCGCTGTGGCCGTGGAGTTCCCCAGCCATAGCCCCCACACACACAGAGATCCCTCAGTTGACCCTCAGACCCCACGGTTGCTCTGGCAGTTGTCCTGGACCCCCTGGTCCCTCCAGCAGCCACCATGGTCTCTCCCCTGGGAACAGCCACCCTCTGGCTCTGTGGCCACTCCACCTTCTCAGCGGTGGCTGCACGCACACCCGCACTTGCTCCCATTGCTGCACCAGGGACAAGTGGTCTCTGAACCCTGGTTTGGAGACCAGTTGCTGGTGCTCAGACCCCCAAACACACACATGCACACAGAAGGTGGAGGACCCTTACCCAGGGAAATAGTTAGAAATGCAGTTTGGTAAGAAGAGAGGACAGACTGTGCTGGTTGAGCACAAGGCACAGCCAGCCAAATGTACTGATCAGCAACCTGTTGACCCTTTTTATCCCTTTATCCCTCTGTTTTCCCATGTTTGTTCCCATAGACATCCCAGAAGTCTTGTGCAATGCCAAGGTGCTTCTCCCCTGCCGTACTTTGGGTTCCCCATCTGCCATTGCGTCTGTGGGTAGAGGAACCTGCTCTGGCTCCTCTGCCCTGGGAATAGCTGCACAAGAGGTTTTTTGGGTTCGTCCACCTGTTCTTGCCTCTCTGTGCTCCTTTGTGTGTGTGCAGATGAGTTTTTTATCATAGAACTTAATAATTACCTCTGCCAGGCTCCTCTAGGAGATTCCCTGCAGCTTCCCCTTGATTAAACCCAGCTCAGGAAGCAGAGCACAAGGCTTTGTCTTCATGAGGTGCCACCTGTGTCCTGGCCGGGCTGCAGACCTGCGGCACAGCTACTGGTAGTGCTGTGCCCTCAGGGACCACAAGCATCCTGCAAGGTGCAAGCACCCCCAGCCCTGCTGCTGGCTGTCCCTGCCTTGGCTGGGGCATCACGGCTGGTTTGGGATGCTCGAGGTCTCCGAGAAGCCAGAGCAATGACTGAAGAGGGGACAACCTGAGCATTGTAGTTCAGCAGAAGACCAAGGGAGACTGAGCAACCTCAGAAACAAGAGTTGGACCAAGCTGAGTTTGTCTGAGCTGGGTTGGACCATGGGGAGGAGGCAGATGGATGCTGGCAGTGACAGAGCAGGGGCATGGAGATGTTACAGGTTGGGGATGGATTAAACACCATGTCTTCAAGGTTCTATTGCTGGGCCCATCCGTTGTGCTGGGTAGCCAGAACCATGTAGGTACCATGTAGCCAGCTCACGTGGGTCCATTGTATGTGGAGACGTGCACTGAATAGCAGAGAGGCTGCTTCTGTTTTCTTCAAGAGGGCAATGCTGAGGGCAATGCTAAGGGCAGAGCTGCTAAACTGTGACCTTCGCCTTGTCCCAAAGGATCTGGAGTCCTCCGAAGGTGTTGCAGGGTTGGCTTGGGATGTGCGGTGCAGAGTGTCATTCCCCAGGCTCGCAGGACGGGACCTTCTCGGTGCCTTGCTTTGATCCAGAGGCTTTTGCTTTTCTACAGTTTCTATGACAGACTCTGTGCTTCCATCAAGTAGTGCTGATGCTGGTCGGGGCTGTGTATGTCCAGCACCCCAAAGCCTGGGCCAGCAGCAAGCGGTCACTCTAGAGCCACCAGCGCTTCGTGTGGCCACTACATCTGTCCCTCCATCCAGATGCTGCCTCATTACGGACACATCCTGAATGAGAGCAACTGCTAATAAATTTGTAGGCAGTTGTAGAGTCTGTCTGGACGGAGGTGGGAGCAAACATTGCTGCAGCTCTTGTACAGAGATGCCTTCTCCACCTTGGAGTTGAGAGCTGCGCTGCACATCCCTGGGGAGCTGCTGGGAGCATCTCGTGTGTCTGCATCTCTGCCTCAAACAGGGTGTTGGGTCAGCGCAGCCTCAGTGCTGCCATCCAGGGTGTTTCAGGCTGTGGTGCAGCGCTGAAGAAGCAAAAGCAGCCCAAGGATTTTCCCTTTCCTCTGAAAAACCTCGTTTTTATGAAAGAAACTGAGCTTCAGTGATACCGTGCTCTAAAAAAAAGAAAAAAAAAGCCATTAGCTGCATTGCAGGGAGTGGGATGAATCTGTCCTGGAGAGCATCATCTTCCCTGGCTCCTGTGGGCTTACTGGCAGTGTCCGTCATGCTGGCATAGGGCCTGGCTGCCATCCGCAGGCTTGTCCCCGGATCCCGTTTTTGCTCTCGAGATACAGAGTGCCCTGAAGATAGGGCCCGTGGGATCAGGGAGGGCAGCACAGCCTGTTTCAGCTGCGGTAGCATCACTGGGAGCGCAGCCAGGAGGGGCCTGTGGGTTTTCCACCATACTGAAAGCCTGCAATGTTGAATTTCCAAGCTGAGGGGTGCTGCAGAGCTAGACCGTGTGTATTAATCGCAGGTGTTGGTGGTGAGACCATCTGCTTTGGGGTGGAGGGGGACTAGGGTGCCCATCCCTGTCCCACAGCACCGTGCTTGCCCAGCTCGGGCTGCTGGCCTGCCCATGGTGGTGGGGTCTGGCCAAATGGGTCCCTTCAGCACGATTCCTCTGCATGGAGGTTTTGAAACCAAAGCATGCTGAGGATTTGGGGCAAAAGTTGTGATTGTCTCATTCTTGGACCCATGTGGCTCTTCCTCCTTGCTGCCAGCCCTTGGGTAGCTCCATCCCACCCAGCTCCAGGTGGCAGCCCCCATTCCCAGGTCTCTGGGTTCCCTGGGAAGGGTGTGCTGTGCTCGGGGACAGCCCTGCCCCCTCCAGTGCCTTCCATAGGGGGACACGGGGCCCCACGCTGTAGGTGCCCTGTGATGCTCAGAGCCCCAAAGAGCTCTAAGACCCGCTGTCAAAGGGAAACGTTGTAAAGGCTTGACTTAAATGTGGCTTTTTCCCATTCGAGTGGGGTACTTGGAGTCAAACATCCGCCTGTGGGGCTGTCATGGCTTGGCTTGGTGATGTGAGACATGCTGGGGGGCTGGAGTGAGCTTGTGCAGGGTTTCTCTCAGGGTTTGGCAGGGACTCAGTGCTGTGTCACGCATCGGAAGATGCCTGCAGGAGCGTGAGGCTGGGTGGTTTTGGGGATGGTCCAGGCGCTGGTGGGAGCCATCCAACCAAGGGTGCTTTGGGCATCTGCCTCTGCCCCACAGAGGACCATGTTCTGGTGGAGACAGGACTTTAGAGGATCTGGGGCCAGGCTTTCAGCGCTGCCATCTCTGGTCCCCAGGGAGTGGCTTGTTTGTGAGCACCTGGGGATATGGGGCTGCAAAACAGCCAGCAGCAATTTATCAAGAGCAGGTCACATCAAAGTGGTGTCATCCTGTGCTAGGACAGGGTGACAGCCGCCTGGCCATGGTGAGGAGCAGGGCCTGGCCACCTCGGCTCTGCATGCTGCTTGCCAGAGCTGGTAGATGCAGCATGGAGGCTGAGGTTGTTTCTTTGTGTATGCCAGCAAGCTGAGGTCCCGGGTGCTGGCTGAGCAGGGGACAATGGCTGAAGTGGCAGGTGACGTGGTGTCCACGTGCATGTGGCAGAGGATGGGGCTTAGAGTGAGCTGGAGCCACCACTCGCCCCTGAAAAAGCTGGATCCTGGCCGCCTCTCCCAGTAACCCAACTGGAAAGTGGTGGGGCTGGGCAGAGGGGTCGTTCCATTCCACGGAAATCTCTTCCAGCCAGGGCACCGAGGCAGGGTGCTGAGGGGACCCTGGCAAAACCAGCGATGAAGTAGAGCCTGCAAAGACCTGATCCATCCGTTGTAGCCACAAAATCCATCTTGCCTGCAAGGATTTTTGTGCCTCCCAGAGGAATCCCATTCCCAAGTGATCGGTGCAGCTGGGCATGATCTCTGGGGTCAGCATGTATGCTGTGTCCATTGCATAGCCAAAATTTGGGGGAAGGCATCAGCATCTGGGACAGTTGGAGAGAGAAGAGGGGACACATGGTTCTACCGTTCAAAGTTGATTTCAGAGAGCAGCTGATGCAGAAGGAGCTGAGCGCATTGCAGTGCATTGAAGATGCCACCGCAGGTACCAGGACAGCAGGGACCACGTGGACCACAGTGTGTCACGTTCCCAGCCTGGCCTTTTTTGGACAGCACGAGTGGTTTTGTGATGGCCCCTTGGTCATGGGCAGCCTGGAGGCAGGCGCCGTGGCAGGGGAAGGATTTGGGGCAGGGAGCAAGGCCGTGCTTTGCTCACGGACACGTGCTCGCTCCCATCTCTCGTGGGGGACTGCAGAGGTGACTCCTGGCTCCTGCAGCGCATCCATTCCTGGAAGAAGAGCTATCATGTCTCAGGTGGCTTTCACACAGCCAGCAGTTCCCATGATGTGGGCTGGGATCCCCGATGGAGGTGCCTGCAGCTTCCAAGAGCTCTTCAGCAATTGCTCTCCACATCTTCCAATCAAAGCCTGATAATTCCTTGAAACCTGCTTCATAAAGCCAAATTGTGTGTCGAACCTCAGTCCGCAGGAGGCATCCCCCACGTTGGCCGGTGGTAGAGGGATTCCTGCCTGCTTCCCCTCCTCTCCCCCAACGCCCTTCCCTGATAGTCCCCGACGTGGTTTCTGGGTGCACTGTGGCTCGGTGACCCCTTGGCTGCCCAGCTTTGCTGATGAACACAAAAGGGAAATGAAAAAGGGAAGCAGCACGTATTGCAGAACCGTTGGAAGAGGTCAGGAAAACCCTGGGGACTTGCTGACGTGGTGTGTCTGGAGGAGCCATGGGCTCAACCAGGCACAAAATTCTGCTTATCAGAAAATAGCATAAATTGCCTTCCTTTTTTGAGGTTTGTGTTAACTGAAAGAAGACCCAGAAAAGTCCTAGAGAAACCAAGACAGTAAAGAGCTGCTGGGATGAGTTTGGCTGTGGTTGGTGGTTCCTGCAGGTTTCTGGCATTGATGGCCAAAAGCCCCAGTGCTGGTTATCAAACCCTCTTCCCCATCAGCTCCCCTGGCATCCCGCAGCAGGGCCTTCCACATTTGAAGGATGCATTTGAAAAGTAAAGAAGATAAACCTGATTTGAGTCTCAGTGAGGCTGCCTGCCGGGCAGGAGGCTGCAAGAGGCAGAGGGTGGAGGGCTGTGGCAGCTCCTGCCTCCTGCCCCAGGGATGCTGCTGGGGCTGCCTGGCATGTCCCTCTGTGCTGCTCGGGCCAGGACCATCTCGTGGTGTTGGGATTTGAGCAGCAAACTGGAAGGTGGGTTGGGCTTTAACAGACCAGCGCTGTCCTGTCCCTCCAGTGCGGTGCCTGGCACGTGGGCTCGTGAGCTGGCATCTCCCCATGGCGGCAGAGGGACTGTTCCTGCTCACTGCTCTGACAAGACTAAGCTAGTTTCACAGCAGCACTGGGATGCTGCAAATCTGCGGTGATTTCATGCTTCTCTTGCTTGACGCGGCTCGGAGCTGCACTGCTGGAAGAGACGCGGTGGCAGCTCCTGGGGGGACAGAGATGGGACCCTTTGTATCCCCCCATGTCACCCAGCACGAGCAGCTGGCTCTCATGCACAGGCAGGGTGCAGGGGCTGGAGAACCAGTGCAGGCAGGCTTCTGCAGGGAAGCAGAAGTCAGTCTGGTTTGGGCTGAGCCGTAAATGATCTGAAGCAGGAAACATGCCAGAGCCCCTGGACTCGCTGATGAAAAGGAGCCGTTGCAGGAGGTGGTTCCCCTGGGTGGGAAGGCCGGCTGCCTGCCTCCGCCCCGGGTCCTTGCAGGGCTGCCAATGGGTTTTGCGGGAGAGGTTTGGGCCTGGCACAGCTGACCTGAGGTCACTGCTGTGGGCGAAGGTCTTTGCCTCCTCCCGCAAAGGGCTTGGGAATCCCACCTGGAAAGGGCTGGGTTAGGTGAGCCTCTGCCACCCCACCAAGACAGCAGCATGTCTGGGGCTGGGGGCTTCAGTAGGGCACCCAGGGGCCTTGCACCCCATGCAGCAGCAGCAGCATTTCCCTCCTGCAGGCATTTTATCTCCTTGACTCTGATTTTGCTCCTGGTGTGGACCAGGAGGAGGGTCGTGCTGTACCCGCTGCAGGGCTGGCAGAGTGTTTGGGGTTATTTTTAGGCAGGCTGTCAGCCTCACTGCCCTGCTCGGGGCAGGCTGGCAGGGCTTCCTCCTAATGCTGTTTCACCTTGTTCCTTGCAGTCAGGACAGTTCAACGAAGACATGATCCCGACGGTGGGCTTTAACATGAGGAAGATCACCAAGGGGAACGTCACCATAAAGGTAAGGTGCAGATGTTATCGCTGGTGTGGGCTCTTGGGATGAAAAGTGGGGTGAAGGGAGACTGGTGGGACTTCTACTGGTGGTTGAAAGATGCCAGCAGCCCCAGCTGCAGTTGGGAAGATCTGCCCTGTTAGGTTTCTGCAGGTACCCACCAGACGAGGTGGTGGGAAGGGATGTAGGAGATCCAGACCTCTGCAGTCTGGGCTGCAAAGCTGGAGGTTTTCATGTACCTCTGGCTTGCTGGCGGGGATTCATGGATGTGGTCACCTTGCTGAGGGTGGGAGCACCAGGAAAAAAAGGTCATGGCTTGCAGTGGTGGTCTCTGCCTCAAGAGTAAAGGGAGAGGAGGTTTCTACCCCTTTGCACCTTTCAAAGGCCCCAGGTTGGACTGGGAAATAACAGTGAGACGGGCTTGAAAAGCTGATTGGGGATCTCTGCCTGCTGCAGAAACGTTTCTGAGAGTGTGCTGAGTGTTTTGAAATGGCAAATGCATTGGTGAAAGGCCAGGAGGGGCAGTGGGCATGGGGAGGAGCCCCCCAGCTTGGGCCGGGGGTCCCTCCGTGCCAGCAGAGACACATCACAGGGGATGTTCAACACCCTTCAGCTGCCCTTCCTGAGGTGTCTCCTTTCTTTATTGAGTCGGGAGCCTCCTCGTTAGGTTTGAGATGAAGAGGAGGGGATGGGGGTGGGTTTGGTGCATGCTGGGTGCTCTGGCCAGGTGGCTGCGTGGGGAAGGTTCATGGGCAGGATGGTGGGGTAATGCCACCTTCTCCCTGTCACAGCTCTGGGACATCGGTGGCCAGCCGCGGTTTCGCAGCATGTGGGAGCGGTACTGCCGTGGAGTGAGTGCCATCGTGTGAGTACCCCTGGGAGCCAAGAGCCCCAGTCACCCATGCGCTGATGCTGAGCCCCACCAGCGGGTGGGGGCACGGTCCCATCGCCCCACCCAAGGGTGCTGGGCAGGGCTGAGCCAGGGGAGCTGCGGTGCCTTCACTGCCAGAGCTGGATGCCCGTGTTGGGAATTGAGATGCTTGCCCCTGGGACTGGTGCCCCCATGGGCTTTGAGCACAGGGCAGCCAAGTCCCCGCCAGCCGTGGCAGACCCTCCTCTTCCAGCATCGCTTGGCCTGGCTCTGTTCCTCGGATCTTGCCGTTCCTGGCTCCCGTGCTTCCCCTGTGCTGCTGTTCATTGCAGAGGCTGAGCAAAGGCCATCAGTGGGCTGAGCCAAGCCCTTTCCAAGAGGCTGGTTTTAAGGGCAGCTGCCAGCAGCATGTTTCCAGGTTGTGGTGTTTATGTGCTGCCGGATGAATCTCGTGCTGAGAGGAGTCTCCCTGAGCGCCCACTGCTGACTGTCAGCAAGTCTCTGAGTGTCCCCGCATGTCCCCGGCTTGCAAATGTTGCAGTAAGCGCAGTCCCAGGGAGTCCAGGCTAGGAATGAGCCTGGCAAGATGCTCATGGGAAGCAGGCTGCCTGTTCCTAAGGACAAGAATTTACCCTAGAAGACCACATCGGTGTTGCTTAAACCCAATTAGAAAATCAGATTTATGTGATCTTCACCAATTGACAATGCCCTGAGATTTTGGAGGGCTGGGTTTCTGTACTGCCCTTCCCAACTGTAGGTCTGGCAGGTGAGGAAGAGTGAGGGAACTGCCCTTGTTGGCTGTCACCATGTCAGGACATGTTCCTTGACCCTTTTTATTACAGTGACCTTTGCTGGAAATGACAAAATCCTGTTTTTATCACTCCTTTTACTGCCTCCTTCCATAATTCCATAATTTTTCTGAAGTGGCCTGTCTGGTTGAGAGGAAACGAAAGGACATGTGGCCATCCAGGTCATGCTCCAGTCTGCCTTGCTCCCTTGAGCTGCGTCATGTCCTTTTTCTCTCGCCTTCAGCCCTCCTGCCCTGTCCGGCATGCTGAAAGCTCGTGGCAGTGCCTGGGTGGTGTTTTTCCCTCTCCCTCTCGGTACAGCCATACACATTTTCCTGCGTTCAGCGCTTCAGTAGCTAAAGGCTCTTTCCCTATTTTTAATAAACCCCACAAGGCCTGATGAAGCTTGGTGGTGTTTCTCACTTCTTCTCTCCCAGCTTCTTGATGTTCAAAATAAAGGCTGCTTTGATCAGTTCCTCTCCCCAGTTTTGGCTTCGCTTACATCCTTTGCAGGACGGGTGTCTGCCTGTAAGAGCTAAATCCTTCCCTAAATCTCCCCCGTCTGCTCAGAGCGAGCATTGCTGACTGCTGGCTTCGCATGCCCTTTGCTCTGTGCCCCATGCCCAAGATTGGTCCTGTAGAGAAGACGAGCGGGTCCTTCCCTCTGCCAGAATCTTGAGTCGACATCTTTTCTTCTCCATCCTCAGCTCCTCTTGTCTTCTCTACTTGTCCTCTGTTCTGGGTGTCTCCATGAGGAGCTGCCATGTGCAGACAAGCTTTGCTTGGGAACAACGTGTGTTTTGCAGCTTCCTGCCCAGGCAGTACCTGGGCTCCCCTCGCCCACCGCGTCCCTGCTGGCAATGGGGTGGGCCCCTGTGGGGATGGGTACAGGGAGGTCCCCCACTCCCCTGGGAGACACAAGAGGCTCTCAGCCCACAGCCTTCCCTGGGAAGAGGGGTCCTGGGGAAGGATCCCGTTATCTATCACCTCCATGCACTGGCCTGGGAGCCGGTGGGGACGACGCGGCTGCTGTGTGAGCAAGGTTTGGTGGTAGCACAAACCTCAGCACAGCACCGCGGCGCGGGAACCTTAGTGCTTGCCCTCAGGGGTGTCCCTTCCCTTGCAGGTACATGGTGGACGCCGCTGACCAGGAGAAGATAGAGGCCTCCAAGAATGAACTGCACAACCTGCTCGACAAGCCACAGCTCCAGGGCATCCCGGTGAGCTGTTGCCTGGATAGGTTTCCCTCAGCCGCTCGTGGTCTCCAGGAAGGTGGCTGCCAGGGTTTGCAGTGAGGGGCTTGCATCTTGCAGAACAGGTTTGGGGGGTGGATCTCATTCCTTGGGGGGGTCCCTTCCCTGCTGCACTCCTGCAGGAGCTGGGGAAGTGATGCTTTTTAGCCCAGGGCCAGGCCAACCAGCAGGGAATGGAGCTTTAGAAGAGACCAAAAAAAACCCCCCGATATGTGACATCTGTCCTCTCGCATGAATTTGCACCTTATTTATGGTGGGACATTAAGGTCTTGTCTCCTAGGAGAGCGGCTGCTGGGCTGTGACATTTGCAGGAGGTGGGCTGTGACGGTGGCACTGGGCACACTGTGCGTGCCAGGGTGGGACGCTTATGGAGCATCCAAAATCGGCATCCTTTGAAAGGAGTTAATCGAGGATCTTGCTCAGATCCCAAACATTCACTGCCAACTAAATTAAGCTCCTGACATAACGCGCTGCATTCGCAGCCCTTCTGAGTGCTCTTTTCTGAGAACAAGTCTCCAAATTTAAACTGGGGGATGCTGCTGCCGAGGTCCCGGCTCACCCCGGGGAGGCAGCCGCAGCCTCAGTGCTGTCCTTGTCGGATGACAGTTGCATGGCACGCTCCGGAGGGATGAATGAGTCCTGCCAGGTGATTATTTTCCTTTCATAGTCTGAGGATACCTTTGTGGATGTGAAAGGTCTTGAAGTAAGGAGAGATCAGTGGATGGTGCAAACAGCTGTTGCTTTTTTGGGCTGGCTGCCCACGGAGAGCGGGTTCTGCATGACATCCGTGTCTCGCTCCTACCTGATAACGTCAGTTTTAGCCATTTCACTTGATTTTTTGCTCTAAGACAGCAAGAGGCTCCTGGAAGAACTTCCTAGGTGGCACAAGAGATGCTGGTGCCCTTCAGGGAGGATGTGCTGTGGGGCCAACTTCTCACTGGGACTAGAGAGTACGCAGGAGATGCTGTGTGTGGGCTAATTAAGGCTGTTAATTGAAGCGCTGTGCCTTCTGATTGCCCACTGAAGGGGTTTTCTTTGTCTGGGCACACCCTGGTGAAGTGGCCAGGGCTGTCTTGCATCTCAAGCAGGGTCCACTTCTGGGTGGCAGAAGCAGGTTCCCACCTGGTCTGGTGGCCAGGTGCTTCAGGTGTCCCCTCTCCCCTCCTGCAGGTCCTAGTCCTGGGGAACAAGCGAGACCTGCCCGGTGCCTTGGATGAGAAGGAGCTCATTGAGAAGATGTAAGTGTGCCGGTGGCCCAGGCGGCTGCGGTGCGGCTGTGACACAGTGTGACCCCTGTGTTCCTGCTGTATCCCCACTGGCACGGTCACCCCGCTGTGCTCTGCTGGTACTCCTTCCCCAGCCGGGGTGGCATCGCGGTGCCTGGGGTGGGCTGGCAGATGGGTGGCTGGGGATGTCCCAAGGCAGTGGCCAGCAGAGGTGACGTCTCTGCGCTTGTGGGGACGGGGAGGAGCTGGGAGCCACGGCCGCCAGTGCAGGGCTGGGTCCCGCATGCCACACGGTGGCGTTGGGGCCCGGCACGGCACAGCGCTTGGCAGTGGAGCTGGGCTCCCGCGTGGATGCTGCTCCCGTCTGTCACCCTCTTGCGGCTGTGCCCTGCGGCCCCCAGCAGCGGGCAGCCCTCGGTGCTTGGAGGTCGGATCCTGCTCCGACGTGTGACACCATCCATATACCTCTCCCTTATTTCACCACCCTTTGCCGTGCTGGCGTGTGGCCTCCTCGCAGCTGATGCTGCCTCCTGCCCACCTCTACCCCTCCACTGCAGCTGGGGGACTGGGACGCTGCGCTGACTCAGCATCTCTGCTCCCCCCACCAGCCACCCCTCGGAGATCTCCCGTCCTGGAGGCACCTATGCAGCTCCCCTGCTGCCAGCCCTGTGCCACTCCCAAACCCTCCCTGCCCCGTCTCGCTGCAGGGCTGTGCGGCTGAGGTTTAGGGAGGGAAGCCGTGTGATTTTGTGGCCAGACTGTCCTTGAGGTCGGGTCCCTCCTGCCCCATCACGTAGCCCCTGCAAACTGTGCCTGGCCGTCAGTCATGGGCACGGTGCACTGCTGTCCTCGCCCAACCCGCGTGCAGGTCCCCAGGAGCCTGGGGAGACGATGCCCCTGCAAAGTGTCCCCTGTCTTGGAGCTGGGATCCAAAGGGACCCTTCAGAAAGCTGCCCGGAGGCGTCTCCTGGTGCTGCCAATACGCAGCCCCGGGGGTCTGCAGCCAGAGCTCGCTCCTCTCCCGCAGGAACCTCTCTGCCATCCAGGACCGAGAGATTTGTTGCTACTCCATCTCCTGCAAAGAAAAGGACAACATCGGTGAGTACCGGCGGCTCCAGTGTGGGGCTCAGGGTGGGGGCAGCCCATGCCCACAGGAGCAGCGTGCCCAGGCTGTTTCCACAAGTACAGGAGGAGGTGACGGCCAGAGGGAGGGGCTGTAAGTATCCCCTTGCCTTTGCAGACATCACCCTACAGTGGCTTATCCAGCACTCGAAGTCTAGGAGAAGCTGAGATCCCACAGACCGCGGCTCGGATCGGGAAGATGCCATTGTACAAGCCCATGTCCCTTCTCTCTCCTGCTCTGTCCCTCCAGCTCTCTCTCTAGATGGGTATTTTTAGGGGACCCCAGACTCCGCTCGCATTGAGGTGGAGCCCTTGTTTTTATTGTAAAGAAAATGTCCGACTATGCCCTCCTCTCCTCTCTCTCTCTCCCCCTCCCATTTTGGCACTGTTCTGTTGTTGTCTGTGTATACAGTATATATATATGTATATATATTTTAATTTTTTAATTTAAGCGATAGCGCTGTTACTAAAGTGGGCCCTGTGAGCGGTAGGAAGGCTGTGGGCTCCCCGAGGCCGGCCGAGGGTCAGCGCTGGGAAGAAGATGAGGGTGGTGGAAGAAGGCAGCCCCTTGGGGATGGGGCCATGCCAGGCTGCGGGCAGGTCCCGTGGGGCTCCCTCGTCCCTTCCTCAGATGTACCCCCCTGCCTGTACCCCCGGGCAGGGAGCATCCCAGGGGTGTTGGGAGCACTCCCACCTTGCCCTTCCCCAGGCTTCAGCCCCACGGGCAGGGTTTGGGGGGGAGGCAATGCCACCCCCCCGGGCTTCTTGCTCCTCCAAGGGGATAGGAATTACTCATGATCCGCTGCAATCAGCCTCCCCCCCATCGCCTCTGGCTGCTGTGCCGCTGCCCCAACGCTTCCTTACTGCCCTGGGCTGCTTGTCCCCCTGCCCGACGTCCCCCCCGGCCCCCACGCTTGGGCTGAATCCTGCCCCGCTGCCCAGTCCCGCTGTTCCGCTGCACCAGGGCAGCAATCTGAGGGGCTGGTGCCAGCACAGGGGGGGCCCTGCAATGCTATCAGGCCCTGTGGGGAGCGGGGGACTGGCTCCTGCCCCCTGCCTTCCCCAGCTGCCTCCAGAGGTGGCTCGGCCCTGCGTAGCCTCTCAGGGCAGCCGTGCTGGTTCCCCACGTGCCAAAAGGCACCGCCTGCACCCGGCTGGGGGCTGCTGGCTCTGCCCCGGCCGAGGACATTGCGCAGGGATGCCAAGGTGGGGGGGGACACATGGAGACACCTTTCCCCAGGGGCTCGGCGCTGTGAGAGCCCCTGTGCGCCCACAGCACTGCCTGCTGGAGCCAGGGGGTGCTCCAGTACATGCCCTGCTCCCCATGCCCTGCTCCCCACACCGGCCCCGGCTCTGCTGCCCTGGCTAGGGGGGACACGGGGGCAGTGGGGCAGGGGGCGGCGGGGCTGGCGGGAGCATGGTTGGGTCCTTGTCTGCAAGTGGGGAGAGCACGAGAGGAAATTTTGGGGGGGTCAGGAAGGCTTTGCCCATCCGTGCTGTGTGATGAGTTGCTGGGTTTCTGCAGGCACAGCTTGGGGGCCTGGCCGGGTTGTCTGGGGCCAGTCTCGGGGGGACTTAGCTGGGCTGGGGGGGGACATGCTGGCATCCGGAGGGTGGGTGCATAGTGGGGTCACGTCAGTGGCACCATGGGGAAGCAGCTGCCTGTTCCCAGCTGAGGGCTGGGGGAGAGGCTGGCAGTGGCCCAGGGGCGGGGGCTGCAGGGCGCTCTCACTGCCCCTTCTCCTGCTTGGCTCCGGGACGGTGAGGCCAGGGGTTTCTCTTCTGTTCTTGTTTTTGCAGAATTGCACAAAGAGAGGTTTCCTTTATCTTTTTTTTTCTTAATTTAATGAATTGTAAAGTGTTGTCACCCCCCACCCCCACCCCTTTTTTTTTAAGAGATATTTTGGCTCAGATTTGACCTCTGTTGGGAAATGATTCTTGTAACTGTACAATTTTTTTGCCTCCTAATAATAATAAATTAACAATTTTGCGTTGGGGGGTGTGGTTGCAGTCACGTTGCTTCCTTGCCGTCGCCGCCACCCATCCCTCCTGGGCGCCGTGCGCACGCCTCAGAGCACAGAGCAGGGGTCCCTGTCCTCCAGGCAGCACCGGACACCCGCATGATCGTGCTCACTCAAGAGGTGCTGGAACCAACTCTGATGGCTCCAGATGCCTCGTTTTCTTGGCCTGGGTCTGAAGATGAGCTCGGAGACCTCTGGCTGTGGCCATTGCTGCTGCTGGACCTTCCTCTGCTCCCACATCGTGTCCCAGGACTGCTGCAGGGCCTTGCTTCAATGCTGGGTTTGGAGCGGGGTTGCTGCAGGGCTCCTGCTCCCTCTCCCTGCCCCCTTGCCTGCACCAGCCCCTTCCTAGGGGCTGTGGCCATTGCTGGCAGGGGCACCCCTGTCCCATGTCCTCTGGGGGGGCTGGCCCCCTGCACTGACCCCGCAGGGTTGTGCCTTGTGCCTTATGGCAGCCTGCCTGGGTACCCGGGCACCAGGGCTGGGACCAGGGCTGGGGTTCAGCCCAGCTCGTGGGGTGTTCTGCCTGCTATGGGGCTACATGTTGCCCGCAGTCCATGATGATGGTGCTGCCTGCAGTGGTGCTGCCTGCGCCCTCTCTGCCCCCCGCCCGGCTCTCCTCCTCCCCACGCATCCAGCCCCGTGGGGCCGCAGCAACAAGCCTGGCTTTGTTCGCCCTTGGCCCAGGCTCAGGATGGAGTGGCCCGAACCAAGCGCATGAGAGCTGTCCCCGCTCCCTTCCTCCCACTGCCACCGAACCCCCACAAGGACCCCACTCGCCTGCGAGGGGATGAGGGGACAGCAGGCAGCCTGGGCTCTGCTCCCCACCTTCCATCCCCACACCTGGATGAAATCCCTCTTCTCCCTGGCTGCTTCCAAACTGCAGGGCCTGGCACTGGCGGAGGGGGGAGGAAAGGAAAAACCCAGTTTTGTGCTCTCGGAAGAAAACTGAGGCTTTTGTTTCCCTGGAAACAGGGCTGCGAAAGCAAAGCCTGGTGGGTGTCGATGCTGCACAAAGCCCGCAGTGAGCCCCTCGCATTCACCCGGCCATAGCAACCGTCTCCCTCACCCCGGCATTTCGCGGGCTGGGGCAGGCGCCAGCGGCAGCACAAGGAGCTTTAACAGCTCCAGCGGACGGGGCGGGCTGGCGTGGCCAGCCTGTCCTCAGGCTGATGCCACCGCCTGGGCTGCTCCCTGAAGCCCCCCCACCCCCAGGTGCAGGAGCCTTGGGCGGGGGGTGGATGTGGGGCTTGGAAACCCTGATGCCCTCAAACCACCATTCTCGGACAATTTTGTCCCTGCAATGGGCAGGTGGATGAAGGCCAGGAGCCCTGCACAGGGCTGTTTGGATGAGATGTGCTCACCCCTTTGGCTCCCCAAGGGTGCTGGGGGTGGTGGTCCCGCATGGCCCCCACGCCAGCACTGCACAGCAGCACCATTCAGCAGTAGCACCTTGGTCCTGCGCGGTGCACGTGAGGAACCAGCTGCCTTGCAGGCCGTGGCGCTGGGCTGGCTGGGCTTTACTGGGACCAGTTTGAATGCTACAAACCACCCCAAGCGTGGTGCTTTGGTGAGGACCCTCCCAGGGGCTGGCCTGGCACCAGCTTGCTCAGCATCACCCCAGAGGGAGGGGGGCAGAGGGGCCTTTCCCCATCGCCCTTAGGTGCTGCCTGACCTGGCACAGCTGCTTTCCTGCCCTTGTGCCCCCCCTCCCCCAGCTACCCATGCCCACCCCAGAGCCCCCAGGTTTTAGGGAAGAGCCATCCAAGCCCCAAGCGCTGGCTCCCCAGGCCTCTGCTCGGCGGTGCCGGATGGCTGCATGCGTGATGTGCTCTAGGTTACTCGTTTATTGAGCTCTTACAGGGCACGGCTTGGATCCGATGGGATATAGTCGGTGGGACCTTCTCCTACTGTGGAGGGGACTGGCAGGAGGGAACGGGACAGGACGAGGGCAGTTTGTGTTTGCTATATGTCCTCTGCAAGCCACCATGGAAACCCTCCGTAGTTTCAGATGGGACCTTTCTGGCACAACTCCATCTCCAGAGCAGCAACCCCTCTGAGCCTGGCCAAGCAGCCAGGACGGGAGGGTGCTGATGTCCTTGCTGGCCTTTGGGCAGAGGCAAGAAGGCTGCCAATGTAGCCACGGGGACTGGGGTTTCAAGCCCCACTTGCCCAACGTGGGGTTTGAAGCCCATGGCACAACCCCCTGAGCTGTCTCTTCTGCTTGCTCCACGTCCAGACACAGGCACTAATGGCAGAACAATGTTTGGTCTTGGGAGGAGGTGGTGGATCAATCTCTACAGCTCCCCGGTGGCACTTAGCAAGGCGTGCCAAGGGCCAGGAGGGGTGGAGGGGATTCCCGGGGCTTGTCGAAGAAGATGGAGGAGGACATCTCTGTTTTGAGCTTGCTGTCGGCACTGCCCTCACTAGAGGCAGTGTCAGGGCTGCAGCCCTCGCAGCAGCAACAGCAGCAGTCCATGAAGGCCTGGCCCAGGGGTCTGCAGAGGCATAGGAGCAGGACAGGCGTCACTGAGCACTTGAAGAATAGGAAGAACTGGTTGATGAGGTTGAGGAGGTCCAAGGTCTGCTTGGACATGTCGGGGGACATGTAAGCCACCACAATGTTGCAGACGTTCTCAGGGGTGGTGCAGAGCCCATAGATGATGGTCAGCCCGATGATGGTGCAGTTCAAGTGACTCTCGCACTGGCTGTGCTTTGTCCCTCGGCACTCGCTCTTCTTCTCGGTGCCACTGATCCTCCGGGTCACCAGCTGGCAGCTCACGGTGAAGAGGATGGGCAAGCAGAAGTAGCAACCGAAGTACCACCACATCCGAGCGTTTTGGTACGTGAGCACCAGCGAGTAGACGGACTCAGGCAGGTTGGATGAGGGCTTCATGGTGCAATACTCTGTCACCATGCCGGACACGGGTGATGTGTCCTGCACCAGCTGCCAGAGCAGGATCTCTGGCACCGACAGCGTCATGGAACCCACCCAGATGACGGCCAGCTTGGCGATGATGGACTGGCACTGCTCGATGGGCCGGGCACTGGCCTGGGGGCTGGTGGCTGCGTGGAACCTGTCAATGCCCAGAGCACAGAGACTGAAGGTGGTGACTCCCAGCGACGACACCTGGCAAGAGGGGAGGCAGAACAAGTGGGCCTTGCTGCAGGGACATCACGGGGTGCTTGACTTTACCAGGCTGGTGGCAAACCCCTGGCTACCCACGACCACAGCCCAAGACCCTTCCCCCAAGGTTTTAGAGGGGTCACAGCCTGTGGTTGCAGCCCAGGGTTGGAGACACTTTTCTGTGACTCCTCAAAGGGCAGTGGATAAAATGTCCCTTGACCCATTCGTCCCTGCCCAGCTCCCTTTTCTGCAGAAGGGAGAGGCTTTGCTGGATGTCTGTCCAGCCAGGGTGGGAATAGCAGGATTGTCCCTCAGGCTCTTCCTCTACTCTGGATGGCTCTTGGAGAGGAAAAGCAGGGACCATCACACCCGCCAGCACCTTCCCAGGGTCCACAAGGCCCCCCAGCTGCCCCAGGCTGGCTTGTCCCTGCCCTGCTCTGCAGAGCTTCCGCCTGCTTCCTGGACAGGCCAAACGAGTTGAAGGCACCGTTGTCACAAATCAGCTTGGGGCAATTTCCGCTGCATTGAGAATGGCAGGAAAAACATCTCATTTGCCAAAGGGAAGAGGCCAAAGGAGGCAGAGGAATCGCAGTGGCTCTGGGAGGGCTGGCAAGGCACCGAGGGTCACAATCAGCATTCACGGTCCCAGCCCCAGAGCTGCAGCTTTGAGTCCAAGTCCCACAGCCCTCGGCCAGGAAAATGGCAGTCACGTGCTGGTGCCCCACAGCCCTGTG
Source organism: Balaeniceps rex (assembly GCA_013401315.1). Taxonomy (NCBI): domain Eukaryota; kingdom Metazoa; phylum Chordata; class Aves; order Pelecaniformes; family Balaenicipitidae; genus Balaeniceps; species Balaeniceps rex. The sequence continues at coordinate 100,621 of VYZW01036932.1, read as the reverse complement.
GCCATTCCTGGCCTCATGAAGCCATCAAATGTCACTCTGTACTGAAGGACCTTCCCAGCACTCAGGAAACCTCCCAGGGCTCTGTGTGATGCCTGGGCAGCAGCCCTGAACAGATCTGGCACTGCCCCACCCCAGCCCCCCCAGTCTTTTCCAGTGGTCCTGGGTTGGCCCCTTCAGTGTTGCAGAGCACAGGAGCTCATGACCAGCACTGATGCCAAGCACCCAGCATCACTGTTCAGTTTTGCACAGCAGCATCCCCCTAGACACAGCATCAGAGCACTAGCCCAGCATCGCCACCCTGCACCCAGCCCCACCGCCCAGCAGTGCTGCTCATGTTTCAGCTCCTCTGCCCAATGCCCAGAGCCACCCTGAGCATCCAGCACTGTTGCCCTGCCTCACGACCAGCACCCAGCACACTTGCCCAGCTCGCTGGCTGGCACCTGCAGCCCTCCCAGGGCTACTGTGCTGCTGCCTCTCCTCTCCCCCTGCACCTTCTCACAGGCTCTTCTGTCTCTCCTGGTCCCCTTGGTCCTGGCGTGTAATTCAGTCATGGCAGAGCATCCTTCCCCAGTGCCCTGGGAGGGATGCAGCTGGTGCCACTGGTCACCCCAGGCACATCCATGCACACTGCCTGTCACCAGGAGCCCATGTAGCCAGCTCTGCTCCAAAAACATGGTTTTGTCCCCCCCCCCCGCCCTGAGCATTTGAGTAGCCACAACGTGGAGGACAGACTTGCTCCTTACAGAGTTCATCCAGCAGCCTGACACACTTGCACAGTCCCATACAGAAACGCTGGACATTACTGGGCTGCAGACTGATTCCCCTCTCGTGGCTGACTCTTTGCAGGGGATTTAGCCTGGCTGAAGGGTCCCTGGTGCTGGGTCCCAGGTGAACAGAGAAGCCCTGAAGCCCCTTTCAGCCCTTGCTCTGGGGCCCAGAGGCAGGAGGGCAGGGCATGGATTGGCACCTGGGGTGGCAGAGCAGGAGTAGCCTCCTGGGTGGACCATGCCAGGACCATGCCTCCCCAGGGCTGTGCCATGCCCAGCCTTAGAATCATAGAATCACAGAATGCTTTGGGTTGGAAGGGACCTTTAGAGGCCATCCAGCCCAACCCCCCTGCAGTGAGCAGGGACATCTTCAACCAGATCAGGTTGCTCAGAGCCCCGTCCAACCTGACCTGGAATGTTTCCAGGGATGGGGCCTCCACCACCTCTCTGGGCAACCTGTGCCAGTGCTTCACCACCCTCATTGTAAAACATTTCTTCCTTATATCCAGCCTAAATCTCCCCTCCTTTAGTTTAAAACCATTACCCTTTGTCCTGTCACCACAGGCCTTGCTAAAAAGCCTGTCCCCATCTTTCCTATAGGCCCCCTTGAAGCACTGCAAGGCCGCACTAAGGTCTCCCCGCAGCCTTCTCTTCTCCAGGCTGAACAGCCCCAACTCTCTCAGCCTGGCCTCGTAGCAGAGGGGCTCCAGCCCTCGGATCATTTTTGTGGCCCTCTTCTGGACTCGCTCCAACAGCTCCATGTCCTCCTTGTGCTGAGGGCTCCAGAGCTGGACGGAGGGCTCCAGGTGAGGTCTCACCAGTGCAGAGCAGAGGGGCAGAACCCCCCCCTCGACCTGCTGGCCATGCTGCTGGGGATGCAGCCCAGGATACGGTTGGCCTTCAGCAGCCCCAACATCCCATTGTCCTTTCCTGCATCCTTTGGGGATCAATCTGTCCCAGGGGCACCCTGGTGCTGCTGAATCACTGCACGTGGAGGTGCCACCCCCAGGGATTCCCCACAGGGACATGGCCAGGGAGCCCATGGGCAGCTCAGAGACAGGCCATGGCAGACCCTCCTCAGGAAGGGATCTGGTTTGGGGACATCACCCTTTCCTTCCCGTCCTCAGCCAGGGTGCTGAGCCTGCCTGCCTGGGCAAATGTGGGTCCATATTCCTGCCCCTCTCTGAGTCCTCCTTCTGCCTGGCTGCGATGTCAGGGGCCTGAGATGGAGGACAGGGATGGGGCAAACAGTTCATTTAGTAAGAGGCTGGAGTGGGAGACCTCCAGACATGAGCGGCTGCTGCTTGCTGAGCAGGGGAGACAGCGTGGAGAGGCAGGGGCTGCCCATCTCCTCTAGCAAGCACCACTTCATTGTGCTGGGCTGTAACGTGCAGGTTTAGGGCTGTGCCTGGCAGGATACCCAGGGTGCGGGTCCACCACCCCAGGCCTGCACCCAAAGGACCTAGTGGCATCGCTGGGGTCCCCCAACTGGGGTTGGGCACAGCCAAGCCGTCTGTGAACATCCATGGACCCCTGTGCCTTTGCAGACCCGGCGCAAAGTCACTGACACCCGGGAGCTGACTGTCACAGTGCTAGTGGGGGACAGAGCAGCAGGACAGAGTGGGGCCACTGGTGGCAGCGGTGGCTTCAGATCTGCTCACCTTACAACCCTGGCAGTGGGCGCTGTGCCAGCCCATCCAGGCCCACGCCTACCCCCCCAGCCCGTGCTGGAGTCACCCCAACCTGCAGCTGCTGTCGGGTGAAGCAGGAGAGGATAATCCAGCCACCCAGGGAGCGGGATGCAGCCAGGTCCGGCACCCGAGAGCCCTGCGGGTCCCAGCAGAAGCGGGACCAGGGAGGGGGATGTTGGGGAGGGAATTGTGATGGGACATGTGAATGTCTTGGGGCCATTTCTTTGCTTGTAATGACTGAGCTCCCTACAGCCACGAGCTTTCCCTGTCTGAGTGCCAAGGCCTGCTCTTTGTCCTCTCCAGCTGTTATTTCTCTGAGCAGGCTTGAGTCCTGGTGATGGGCACAGAGAGGTCTGGTGATGACAAATGGCCAGGTCCCAACTCAGCATGATGACAGCCCTGGGAGGGGCAGGGCTGGCCTGGGCATGGGTGCCGAGGGGTGTCAGTGGTCCCACACAACCTGATCAGGTTTGGGGAGAGCAAGGGCAGCAGCCCCTGAGCCCTCAAGCACAAGCCTCAGCTTGTGGCTGGTTTTCGTATATTGTGTCAGGGGCGCTGACCATGGGAGGAGGCATTTGGTGGGACGGGCACGTTTTGAACCCTGTCTGGCCTGACCAAGCCTGAGAGGGTCTTCAGGGACCTGACACCATCTCTGATCCCTTCCAACCTTATGTTTGCACCCTTCTTTGATAAACCGAGCTTTGGAGCCCCAGACAACAAGCACAGGCAGACTGGGTCTGTCTGTTGTACATGGGCACGGAGGGGAGCAGCCTGATCCCAGCCATCCATGCAGGATGGGAGATACCCCACAGCATGGGTTTGTTTTCAACACAAGAGCAGGACCACGCAAAACCATGCCATCTGGGGCAGTTTTGCTCTTTCTGCCTTCCCCTGCCACCACAGTCCCTGTAGCCTTCTCAGTGGGTCCCCAGCTCAACCCGAACATGGCCAACCCATCACGTGTGAGGCTTGAGAACAAGCAAAGACCTCAGGTTCCCAGACGTAATCCCTAGGCTCTCCTACCCCAGTGCTGCTCAGCGCTTCCCCACCTGCAGCCCCCTGCCCTGGGGCCATCCTCAGCAGCCCACCATCGCCAGTGCTAGGCCAGCACACTGTGGGGCTGAGTCCACAGGCTGGGGGGTGTCAGGCTGGGACAGGGACAGACAGACGGAGGGACCCCACAGACAGAAGTCCCCATGCTGGCTGGACAAAGGAGGGTTTCACGGGCTCTTCCCAGCCCTGGCAGCGTTGTTGCTGGCTGCAGAGCCTGAGGAATGGCCCAGGGCAGAGGCAAAGGGAAGGTCAATATTGGGACCATATTGGACCGTCCCTCGGCTCCTTGCTGTGCCCCACGATGGGGGTCTCTGGGGCACATAGCCCCTGTGCCAGGCCACGGGCAGCATGGACTGCCCCCAAAGCAAGAGAGCAGAGAGGAGACAAGTCCTTGAGCCCTCCAGGGCCCTGTGCAGCCCCTTACCTCCATGAAGGGCACAATGCGACAGGACACGTCCCCCAGCAGCCTCTTCTTGGTGATCTCGTTGAAGATGACCACAGGCAGGCAGAAGAAGAGGATGAGGAAGTCCCAGAAAGCCAGGCTGGCCAGGATGGAGTTCCAGGCACTCTTCATGTAGTAGTTGTGCCACACAATGCACATCACGGAGAGGTTTCCAATGATGCCCACTGCAAAGACGATGAGGGACAGGAACATCACAGCATAGGCGCTGTAGGAGTTCTCCGTCACTGGGTACAAGGGGTTCTGGATTTGCAACCGTTTGTCGGACACAGTGGTGAGGTTGGCTTGGGCCTCTGCCCCCTCCCCATCTGTGGGGACCCCTCGTTGCTGCTCAGATGGGTCCGTACTGGATGGCAGCAGGGCCTTGGTCGGGTGCAGGCTGGCAGAGTTGAGGGGCCGCGGGAACTCCACCCGCACCCCCGGCACATACTGCTGCACTGACTTGGAGTCCTCCTCTGTGCCCCGGCGCAGCCTCTCCTTCATCACCTGGACCTCTGGACTGTCCCGGGAAATTGTCGGTAGAGTCCTTCCTCCATCTGCACCCTGGGCATGGTGGGTGCTGCCTTCCCCAGGCTGCCCGGCCCTGCTTTGCATCGCCGCAGCTCCCGGCACAAGCAGCATCAGCAGCAGGAGGACAAGTAAGGGCAGAGAAGGCATGGTCCCCTCCGCACCCTCTGGACAAAGCGTGTGGCAGGAGACAGAGCAGCCCCGAGCGCAGGGACCCCGGGGCTGCAGGCAGCGAGGGAGCGGTCCGGGGGAGCAGCCGGTCTGTCCGGCTCCGGCCGCTGCTCTGGGATCTCCGGAGAGCTCCGGGCAGAATAAAAGCTGCGCCGGGGAGCGGCAGAGCCAGGCCCTCTGCTGGTCACCCACCCGCTGCCGGGGAGCCTGCCAAGCTCTGCGGAGATGCGCCAGAGCCCAGGCCGGGCCACTCGGCATCCCCCAACATCCCACCCGACAACCCCCAGCATCCCCCCAGCATCCCCCCAGAACAAGCCATATGAAGGACGCCCATGGCTTGGCACTGGGGATGGGCTGCCGAGCTCAACTCTTCCCACTTGAGATCTCCACCACCCATCCCTCTGCCCCTGAGCTGGCAGCACTAAGGATGCTCAAGGTCCGGCACTGGGCACTGTGTGTCCCGTCCCCTGCCACACTCAGCCTGGACTCAGGATGCCCTCAAACAGCCAGACCACCTCCCCGGGGCTGGAGGGGTGATGGGGCTGCCCTCGTTGGGATGGCGAGAGGAAGGACTGGCTGGCCTCAGGTGAAGCTCCTTGCCACATCGGGGTGTCAGATCTGCTGGCCCAGTTCTCCTATGCTGCTTTTCCTACTGACTTCCCCCCTGGACAGGGGTTTGAACAGAACTGAGGTCCCTAATCCCCTGTACCTATGACTTCTCCCCATACCCATCATCTCTCCCTCATACCCATCATCTTTCCCCATTTCCATCGCCTCTCCCCATACCCACCACCTCTCCTCTGTCCCGTCTCCCGTTCCTTTACCTGTTATTTCTCCCTGCACTGTTACCTCTTCCCCATGACTGTGGGACTGGAGGGATCACAGTCCCCTCTGGGGACATGCCCTGTGGCACGTAGGCAGCCCATGGGGATGCACGCCAGGCTTGAAGCAGCAGGGCTACCCAGACACGGGGGGCTCAAGGATTCTGTCCCTCTCCTGCATGGGGCAGTGGCAGGGGCCGGGATGCCTCACCCCATTGCGGCCAGCAAAAACCAGCTTCCCCCTAGCTGGGACCCCACTGCTGTCTCCATCTGGCACGGTGCCCGTTCTTCCCCAGGCCAGAAGGGCCTCTCGGCTGATGTCCCGGAACACTGATGGGGACGTGGGCCTCTTGCTGCGTCACTGGGAGCTGGGAGAGCTGATGCCACTGGAGCTGGAGCTGGGAAACTGAGTCCCAGAGCTCAGAGGCTGCCTCTTCCAGGTGAGTGTGTGACCACAGCTAGTAGGACATTTGCTGACATGGGTTTCAGTGGCGGGATGCTCCTGCTCCACTCAAAATCATGTTGTACTCAGCTGGCCCTTGGTGCTCAGCCACCATAGCTGGGCTGGCGGAGACTCCTGTTGTCCTACACCCCTCCAGGGTGAAGCTGCTCCCAAAATCATGCTGCTCAGCCAAAGGTCAGCAAGACCTTCATCCCTCCTATGCTGGAGCCATTCCTCCATTGTGTGTGACAGTGCTGAGCAGCAAAGGCCACAGAAATCAGAGGCACACTGGCAGCCTGGTGCTTTTGCTTGAAGTCCCAGCCTCCTGCTGGCAGCGTTTTGCCCAGGGCCCTGCAGGCAGGAGCTGGCAGCTGGGCCTGGCTGCTCCCCTTTCTCACACTGCTTCTCCTGCAGCCAGGTGCTGCTCTTTGACTCTCAATAATGCTGATTTTTGAGCATTGTTTGGATATTTCCAAAGGGGAAAGGAGGATTTCAGCTCTTGCTGGGTCCCACAGGAGCAGACAGTGGCAATGCCTGAGGTCTGTCCTGGGTGCGGAGGGACAGGCGCCTTGAAGTGATCACTTTGCCTACTGCAATGGAAGAATGGCTCAGCCTGAGCTCAGTGACAGCCCAAGGATCATGCAGGAGTGCTGTGTGCTGCCAATTGCTTCAAGTGCTCTGGCTCCAAGGACATAAGGGAGTATGTGAAAGATCAGGGGACCAACCCCAGGGTTCATGAATGCTCTGGCCTTGGCCCACCATCCCATACCTAAAATGAGCCAAGTGTTCTCCTTAGTGGAGAACAAACCCCAAAAAGAGCTGAACTGTGTCCAGTTCACATGGGAGCACAGCTCAGATGTGGGGATGCCAGCAGAGCCAGGGAATGGGCAACTTGACTGTCAGCATTTTAATTAAGTCTGGTTATCTGAAGGACGGATAACATGAACTTGCTCCCCAGTGAACCCCCAGTGCTAATCCCAGCTCCCTCTGCAAAGGCCAGGAGAGATGGTGGCATCAGTTCCCACATGAGGCTCAGGAGCAATGCCATTGCACCTTGGGGAGGCTCAGAGGAAAACCATGCTGCCTGGTGACAGAGCTGAGCGCCGGATGAACAGAGGCAAGGCAGGGCTTGAGGCAGCAGTGCAGAGAAGGAGGAGGTCTTTCCTCAGTGCCCACATCAGCTCAGAGGAGGGAGCCCTTGGTGTGCTCCTCTCCTGCCAGGAGGGATGCGGCTCCTGGCAGGGTGCTGGCACCCAGCACTGTCCCAGCCCCGGCGCAAGGCAGCCAGGTGTTTTCCTGTGAGGGTAGGGAGCTATTTTTAGTTTCACTTCATGGCTGTTGCACAACAGATGGGTGTGTCATGGAGCTGCCTGAAGACAACAGCAGAGTTCACTGGGGCAAGGTGACACTTCGGTGGCACAGGAGTGACCTCGGGCAGGCTCTGTCACCCAGGGAATCGCTGCCCAAGCAGCCTCTCCGAGATGCTGCTCCTCCTTCCCTCTCTTCGTCCAGGAGCTCCCAGCCAGTGTGGGTCCCTGGCTGTCCCCAAACTGGGAGCCAGACAACAGCCCCAGAGACTATTTGAGAACCACACGTTTATCTTCTCCAGCCCAGATTCACAGACAGTTGAGACTGTTTCTCGGGAGATGAGTGTGTCTGGGTTTTGCAGACATCTCCTTGGAGGCACTTTATCAGAGTCAGAGCTTTCCACTGTGACCCAGGGGAGGTTTCTTTCTAAATCCCCTCTTCCAGATATTTCTTTCAACCCTCCGAGTTTTGGACAAGTCTGCATAAAAATCACATTCCACCTAAGACCCGCATCTCCCCACCCTGGGGCCCACAGGGACAGCCCCCTCAGTAACAAGTCCAAAATCATCTGCTAGAAAAGGGGGAAAAGTCAGAAGTGTTTCTGAGCTTGCACTGTACCACACCAAATGTATTCCCCATTTTTGGGCTTTTTTAAGCTGTCCCTTTGGAGCAAGACAGCTTTGTTGCAGCCAACGGCAGTGACGAAGCCACCCAGCAACTGCTTCACCTCCTACCACTGTGTCCATGTACCCACTGTGGCTCTCTGGATGCTGGGGATGGTTCAGGAGGGACACAGGGGGACGTGAGGGAGACGCCGTGTCTGATCCCATTGCTGGACTGTCTCTCCCTGGCTGGAAGGGATAGCAGGGGTACCAGCACCAAGACACCAGGGTGTGTGAGTGGGCAGCGTCTGTGCCAGCTGGGACCCCCCGTGTGAGTCGATGAGTTTCTCGGACTCCCTTCTTGCCTCCGTAGGAAGCCCCAGTGTCCTCCCACTCATGCTCCAGCAACACCCTCATGAAGGAGCCCAGTGGGGTGAGCTGTGTCCAGTCCCAGTCTATGTGACGTTGTTCACTGGCCTTGTGATTGCTGGGGAGGAGGAGAATTGCCCCATGCAATCTGCTCTAATTCAAGCACAGGGGCATGGCTGAGATGGAGGAAGCTTGAAAGTCTGAGCAGCAATAAGATAGCTGTGCCTGCGAGCATAATGCCACGTGCTGAGATGGACAGTTGGATGGGTGGTCACCTGAGGGGACATGGGACTGTCTGTGTGTGGGATGAGGAGCACTTTTGCTAGGAGGTAACAGCACTGGTGATGCTGAGCTGAGTTTGCAGGCAGGCTGGGAGAGCAGCAGGGTGGGAGGGACAAGCTGCCCTGTTCCCCATGGTGTGCACTGCTCCGGCACCTGGGCACTGAGACCAAGGTCCATGACCTCCAGCAGCCCCACTCCTCTCCGCACGGCCCCGCTCCGGCTGCTCTGCACCTGCAGCTTGGCAGGTCTGTGCACTGCTCTGCCGAGCCATCATGTTACAGAGCATCCTCACCATGGGCTCTTGGAGATGCCAAAGCCATCCACCTCATCCCCTGCTCTTGGCAGAAGCGCGTCCCTCATCAGAGCCCAACAGTGAGTTTAGACCCAGCGTAGCTCAGCTCTTCCAGAACCCTGCAAGTGGGCGAGAGCCCTCTGTGTGTAACTACAAACAGCCTGAAGAGCGGGCATGTTCAGACTCAATTTCACCCCTGATTTTTCTCCATTGATGAAAACACTCTTTTTCTTAAATCAGTACAAATGTCAGAAACCCCCCTGAGGCTTCAGCCTGCCTTCTGGTGAGCTTTGACGAGCTCCCCAGGACTACCACAAGCTCTCTCTGACAGCGCATAGCAGAAGCAGATCTTCCCTGGCTGCCTTGCAGATACGGCAGGGAGAGCTGCGCCAGACCCACGCCACTCCCTGCCACCACGGGTGCCCCTCACGCTGCGGCACCTCGCGCATCCATGTTGCTAGAGAGACTTGGGGCAGACCCAAATACCCAATGAGAGGAGGAAAATGGCTCCCTTTTGTTTCCACCAAACAGTCCGGGCTGCACAGGAGCAAAGCGATAACAGGGCTGGTACACGCCTGTTTGCCCTGCACTGTTAGGGTGATCTGTGTGGTTCCTTCGAAAGGCGAGGGCAGGGAGGGGAAACGGTAAACACAGAGGGCTGGTGCAGGCAAAGCCAGTGCTCAGGCAGCTGCTGCTCTGAAGGCAGGGCTATGGGAGGTGGGCGCGGGCGAGGAGCTCCCTGCCACTGCTATCACCCCTCATCCTGAATGAAGATGCTCCCGTGTGTTTTTCATGCCCTGGGACAGGACAACGAAACTCCCCACTGACAACCCTCTTTCTCCCCCCTGTCCTGTCTTCCTGCTGGTGGCTGAGACCAGGGAGACCAGCCCAGCATCTGTGCCCACCCCAGCTCCCGTGTCTTAAAATTAACCCCTGGTGTGCTGGGCTGAGCCTGCCTCACTCAGTGCTTTACAGTGCTGCTTGGAGTTCCCATCGGTGTCTCGATGGCATCGATCCTGCAAGCTGCTGTCTCCTGCAGTGATAGGATGCAACGGTTCAGCCCAGAAGTTGGGGGTTGTTGGGGTGAAGCAGCCTGCGATGCTTGACCAGCTGTTCCCAGCACACCATGGCGCCAGCCAGCTGTACGCAGAAGCCATGAAAGGCTTTGGAGCCTGCGGCTCCCCTCCCCTGCTCCCGCGCCTCCTCCCTGGAGCTCAGCCTCGTTGCGCTCCAGCTGGCACTGCTGGAGCAAACCTGCACCCCGTGGCCTTCCCAGCCTCCTGTGGGATGCTGGCTCTGCTCCCCGTGGGCAGGGCTCCCAACAGTCACTGGTTTAAAGCACAACATGAACACTCAACCCCATTTTGCAGCGGGGAAACCAAAATGACGGTGGGATTTTCCTTGAGCCACAGCAGGAGGCGAGTTCCCGGGGCTTCCTCACAAGGAAGCTTCCTCACATGACTTCCTCCCCCATGGGGACATCCGGGCTCTCCGTGGGTCGGTGCTGCGGCGCTGGATGCAGCCTTGTCTGCACAAGGAAGCGTTATCAGCTCATGTGAGCAGGGGCTGCATTTCTGTTTGCAATGGGGCGGTCACGTTGTGTTCAGGGGAGGAACTGAGAACTCAAGGCAAGTTCAGCTTAGGGCAAAGGCAGTATTTTCCCATGGAATAAAACGAGCGATGGTCTGGAAGCAGTGAGAGGCTGTTTGGAGAGGCCCTGAGCTTGGCCCCTTTGTTGGAGCCCACTTGGTGATTCACCCCCAAGTTCCCTGTAAGTGCACAAGGACTCACAAATGCAAAAATGCAACTTGGAGCAAAAACACTCATAAGTTTAATGTAGAAAATAAACCATTTTCAAGTCCACCACCTTCTTTTTTTTGGAGACGAGGTATTTGGTTTCTCCATTTGCCTCAGTTCAGACCCTCCGGCTCTAGTAATGACTCCCCCGTTTTTCCCTGCTTTGGGGTAAACCTCATGCTCCCTCGCTGCTGTGTCCCCCTGCTCTGGCTGTCACAAGCTGCGGCTTCAGAGCTGTACGGAGCTTGGGTTTGGGGTGACAGTTGCACGGGGACTATTGCAGCATCCCCTCTAAGTCCTGGGGATGTCAGCTGGAGCACTGGTGAAAACCACCATGCTGCGGGGTTATGTGCCTGTCACCCCGTTTCCTAGTATCCCTTTCAGGGTGCTTCACGTCCCTGACTGCTCTCAGTGAATCCCAACTCCTCCTGCAGCTGTGCAGGTTAAAACCCAGCTGGGTGTAGAGCACAGCTGGGGCTCCCAATGAGCAGGAGAAAGGTCTCGGGGAGCTTTGAGGCCAGAGAGCCCGTGCTTGTGTTGGGGCTGCCATCCCCACTTGTGTCGGCAGAGGGAGAGGCAGATTGGGTGACCTGTGACTGCAACCCACCTGCCTGCCAAAACATGGGTGCTGGGGAAACACCGGTGGAAAATAACCCGCCTGCAGAAAGATGGATGCTGAGCAGTCCTGAGCGAGGCACAGCACCGGCCTCCGTCCATGCTCTGACAGAATCATTCAAGTCTCGGAGCAAAAGTCAAGGTGATTTGCACTTATCGGGAATATCATGGTTTGTCTCTCCTTGGAAAGCAGCAGGAGGAAGCTGGCACGTGGGCAGTCTGTGCTTGGGTGCACTGCTCGGGACGATGGGCCCCCCTGGGCAGGGGCAATAGATCCCCCCGAGGGCCACTGGGCTTCAAGGCTGGCAGCAGGGTGGTCCAGCATCACAGCCCCTGCAGGAGGGGTCTGTATCCAGCACTGGGCACAGATGGGCTGGGAGCTTTGTGAAAGGCTGCAGTGCATGCAGGGGATCTCCTCTAGGCTGCCTGGCAGGGCTGTGAACTCCTGGGGGGTATGGCCACAGGTTTCCACGCTGCAGGGGTGCCATTCAGAGACCCTTGCCCCACCCCACATCCAGACTGGGTCTCCTGAGTGACGTCTGCTGGTTCCCCGCCCCAGCTTGCCTTCAAACCAGACAGCTCATCCTCACCATCCTGACCAGGTGCTGCCCTTTCTGCATCCATGGGCAGCACCCGGCCACAGCAGCCGGGGCCTGATGCTGTGAGGTGCTGAGCACCCCCAGAACTGTCTGTCTGTGCCGACATCTGCTACCAGAGACCGCAGAGCTGGTGCCACTGCTTGCCCCTTCCTGCAGGGCCAGGTGTCGGTGCCTGGGGCTGGCAGCAGGGGGGGCAGCGGGGACTGCCTGGGCACCGACCCTACCGATGGCTGGGGACAGGGGGACCCTGCCCACCCTGCGAGACATGCTGCGGGGTCTGGTGGGTGCCGTTTGCCTGCTGGTTGTGCACTGCGCCAGCAGTGTGTGGGTGCTGGGGGCAGGGTCCAGACCCCTTGCCTTTGCCCCCTCTGGCTGCCCACAGCCAAGGCAGCACTGCTGTCCCCTCACACAGAGGGACTGGTCCCCAGCCTGCCTGTGGGGAGCGGGGCACTGCAGTGACATTTGGCAGCTGCCGTGGGCGCCCCACCCTGGGTGGGGACGAAGGTCACTGTGCAGAAAGTTCAGCTGCTTGCTGATGGAAAAAATGGGGAAATTCCCTGCTCTGCGCACATTCAAATGAGGGCTGGGGCTGGGGACCCTGTACTCAAGCCCCCTGCAACTGCTTTCCCTTCTCCAAGCCCCAGCAGGGCTGGGGGCTCTCTGTGCTGCCCCACCCTGGCCACCATCACGGCAGACTGGCCCCCTTGAAACCTGTCCTCCACCCTGGAGGTGTCCTGGTCATGCCCTGTGTCCCCAGGGCAGCTCTCACTGCCCACAGCCTGTCCATACATCTGGATGGGCTGTGCCCCATGGCCTGCCAGACAGACACACCCTCCTGACAGACCCACTCTCTGGAGCCAGAGGAACCTTTGCTGGAGCCACACATGGGCAGGGCCATATCAAGACCCCAAGGACTAGGGGTATCCCTTGCAGCTGGTCACATCTTCGTTGCTGCAGCCAAGGAAGTCAGGGAGAAGATTGTGCCCAGGGTCCTGGGAGGTAGGAGCTCATGGGCAGAGACAGGCAACTGTCTGTGCTCTGCTGTGCAGTATTGGTACCTGTGCCCACTGCAGAGCACTGGGCACTGTGGTGCTGGGATTGTGCTGATGTTGTGTGGCCAAGCCTGGCCTGATGATGGGATGGGCCGGACCCCTCTTGAGGTCCCAGAGATGCACACAATCAGTACTGCATGCTCTGAAGGTATCTACAGACCAGGCTCAGGAAACGGCAGAGCACAGGAAGGGAATCTCCTAAACCTTTGCCTTCCAAGTCCTGTTTTCCAGGGCTGTGGTACTGCCTGGGATGCTTGGAGGATGATGGATGATGCAGGGAGGGAAAAACCTCCCTACCCAGCTTGTTATCCTGCAGAGAAGGGACTGGACTCCCTGTGCCTTGGGATGCCCACGTTACAGCCACAAGGACACAGGCACGAGTGGGTGAGATGGGCTCCACTGATGTTGGAGCTCGTCTACCCCAACACCCTCAGTATCAGCAAGGCCAGTCACGAGCATAATGGTGCAAGCAGGATTCCTGGGGCCACTGGCACCATCCATCCCCGGCTCCAAGCCCTGCTGCCTGCGGGTCAGAGGTGTCAGCCACGGTTGTGGCAGCTGGCCAGCAACAGGGAGAGGTTGTCCTCTCCCCGGTGATGGAGAAAACCCCAGGCTCCCTGTGCAGTTTTCCCCGCTTCCCTTGTGACTCAGTCCCACGTGGTGAGATGCTCACCACTGAGACATTGACCCACACAGCCACCAGCCAGCAGCCCACAAAGGGCTGGAGCTTCTCAATGCTGCAATAAGGCAGGAGCCAGCAGCTTGCAAGATGTTCTCCCCTAGATTCAGGTCAGTAGCTCCAGCTTCACACTGAAGCCAGTGGCCCTGAGTCACCAGGTGACACAGCCATATCCTGCTGGTATCTCCCAGGTGTGGCAGCTTGATGGGTGACGTGAGGCCAGCTGGCTCATGAGCACTGAGGAGGTGGTGATGCAGCAGTAATTGTAGCCTGGTGCCAACGGCACTCGTGACTGTAGGTGGGGGATATCTTTCTGCTACTCACAGCTTTGGGCAATTGCTGAGGAGCTGGTAAGACAGACAGCTTGGCTGGCAGATATCACAAGTCTGCCAGGATTTGGGCCATTGTCTCCTGGGAGAAGCTATCAAACTCCAGGGAACCCTTTTGGGGCTGTCTGGGGCTCGTGCCTGAGGCAGACTCCTCACCCCTCTGTCCCTGTCCCTGTCCCTGTCCCTGACAGCATGGCCGTGGGCATAGTCTGCTGCCTGCCATGTTCTGATCATCACGCTGGGAGCTTCCCCACCTGCTCCACTGAGTCAGATGTGCCACCTGGGAACAGAGCCGGGCCTGGACCCCGCATCCTTGTGAGCAGCGGAGAGCTGAGCTCCCCAAGGCCACAGCACCAGGCCATGGGATCCTGGAGCCCCTAGATTGGAGATACACCAAATGCATCAGTGGGATGCTGCAAGCACATCAAGACAGGGAGAGAAAGAGTCCCTGGAACTTTGACTTCTACTGTCTGCTGGGGAGCACTTACAGACAGGGTGGCTCCTGCTAGGTGCTGTACAGGCAGAGAAGGCACGTTCAGGCTGAAGGGCAGCGTGCCACAGGGATGTCTCCCATGGGGATCCCAGCTACTGGTGCTGGGCAGCTTTAGGTCCATTGGCCTAAAAGTAGAGGTGCTGTTTCTTTTCCCTAAAACACCTGACATCTCCATCTCCAAACTGCAGGAGAAGAGTTACACATTATGGTCCGCAGGAGGAGTACATTGGTGTTTTGTGTCACCAGCCACCTGGGCTGCAATTACTTAAGCGCGGGAGAGGTGAAAGGCTGGACTACATGATGGAGAGCAGAGGTCCAGGACTGGCCAGAATCCCGACACACTCCTGAGGATTCTTCGTACTTGGGGCAGATGGTCCCTTGGTCCTACAAGGGTGTCTTAATTCTGTTGTCCTAATCACGGCCATGCAAGTGAGCTCAGTGGGGCAGGACAAGGTCCTGCCCAGCCTGGCAGGTCTCTCCCTCCTCGCTGGGACACTCAGAAAATAAAACATTTTCTCTGATCTCACTGTATGGGAGCAATCCTGGGACTGCCAGCAGAGAGCAAAGGCAGAGGGGGGGAGAGAGAGAGAGGGATGCAAAAGGCAATACCCCATGAGCATCATATGTGGCAAAGCACTGGAGGACTTCCAGCACCTCAGGACCTGACATCCCTTTATCTGCAGGGTGCTGAGTGAGCCCCCAAAGAAGGGAGAGAGAAGCAGAGAGTCAGCGCTGAGCAGAGCCGGTGGGGCACAGCCAGGACGTTCCTGCCTTGCGTGCCTGGGCTCCTGCAAGCTCATGGTTGTGGGCGCAGAAAACCCTTGAAACGTGGGAACATCTGGGGCCATCTCCCTGCTCCCAGCACTTGCCGCAGACTCGCAGATAAGCTGCTGTGAGCAGGTATTGGAGCTAGTGCTGTGCCAGGCTCCAGGGCCAGTGGAGGGGCAGGCTGCCAGGCAGGTGGTAACGCTGCCAGGCGGTGCAAGGACATTCCTGCCAGAGGAGAGTGGCGTCAACTGGTCAGACACTCGTGGGAAAAGGTGCATGTGAGGATGTCCTTTCCCTTTACATGGGGCTCTGTCTTCATTGGGACAAGGCAGCAGCAGATCGCACCAAGTGTGCTGGATTTAGAAATAACATGTTGAGGAAAGCAGTTGGAAGATTTTAATAGGACATTTTCCAAAAGAAGCAAGGAGGGACATTGTTCAAAATACCTTTTAACCTAGAATTGCACTGAAAAAGGTCTTAAAATCCTACCTGGTCAAACCAGCTCCTATCTTCTCCAACTCAAACTACCAGACCTCACTCGAAGATTTTTTTGCTAATTTACTGGGCACTCAACAAACCCTTGGACCAGATCTAGCTCTCTTAAATGTGCCGCTTTTTGTGCAGAGTGGCCTTCTTCAGCGCTGCAGGAACGCAAATGCTCCTTTATCAAACAGCAAGACTACTCAGATGGGTTTCAATGGATCCCAGGTTGAACCCAGAGCTGCTGAGCACAAAGCAAGGATCTTGGCAGGATTGTAGTGTAGACTGTAACCAAAATGATAAAAGTGGCTGAAGCATGGATGGAAACATCCCAGTGTGCAAGAACCTGAAAAAACACCAGGGATTATGAGAATGGCCTGTATCAACAACCAGTGGTGGAAGAGACCACAGGCAAATTGATAAACACTGAGAAATGCAGTGTTCACACTGAGTCCAGGAGGCCCGAGCTCTTGTAACATGAGGATGATGCCAGCAGACACCCTGTGTCTTCCTCCTATCCCAACACTTTGACAGACAGCAGCCAAAAAAGACACCCAAAATGAGGATGAACAGACAAAAAGCAGCAGCTCTGCCTGAGTCTCATGGAGGGTGAAGTGAGCAAGGCTTGGAGGTGAAAGATCCTGCTATAACAACTGTTGATGTCTGTCCAAAACCTGCCCAAAACCTAGTATGTCATTGCCAGTTGAGAGGATCCCAGGCAGAGAGGACCTGACTTGGCACCACTGTCCTCTGCATCTCAGCCTGAAGACCTGGCCATACCCCTTGTGCAAACACATCAGGGTGGGGGCGGCTGTGGGGGTGAGAGCAGCAAGAAGTGCGAGAGACAGAGCCAGTTTTGTTTAAAATAGAAAGCTCCTGTCACAAAGGCCTGAAGCTTTTCCCACTCCATGACTGAAAAGTGACCAGGAGCATTAACTGCTGGGTGCCAGCCACTGGGTGTTTCTGCGGTTTCCTTGGAGTCTGCTTTGGAGGGATGCTGAGTCTGGGACATCTAGATGGGATCATGCTGACCAGTCACTGCAGGGGAACCAGGTCTCAAGAGCCATGTGCCCAGCCAGCCCGAGGTCAGGACAGTGGCACAACACCCAGAGGGTCCACACAGCAGCAGCCTGGTGGCGGATAAACCCTGGGGGAGCTGTGAGAGGGAAGAGCAGTGCCCAGACACAGAGGGGGAACCTTCTCCTCCCAGAGGAGCAAGAAGCCCTGCAAGATGCATCTACTGTAGCTCCAAACCTGAGCCCATGATGGTACCCATTCTTCTCCCTCCCCCTTTCCCCAATTCCAAACACCTTTCTGACCTTGGGTGGCAGAGTCCTGCCAACCTGCTGTGCCAGGAGGAGGAGCTGAGCCCTCCCTGATTGCTGGGCAGGCAAGTCCATGAGTCAGCTTGCAGGAATGCAGTTGGGATGGCGTGGGAGGGGAAGGACAACAACCAGACCCATGGCGGGGGGGGGGGCTATCCCTGAGTCTGTGGGTGACCTCTTTCCCTGCAGGCTGACCTGGTCACAAGCCCTCATGCCCTGCACCTTGCTTTGGACACACACACCACCTCTGCTGGAGCAACCAGCCCTTTGTGCAACCCCTTTCCCTACCAACCACAGTTCCCTGGGGCATTGGGGGTGACACAGCAGGGGTATTCTCCTGGGCGAGCCTGTCCAGACACAGATGTGCTGGGTTTCAGCAGAGTTAGGGTGTTCAGCAGCACAGATCCTCTCACAAGCAGCATACTCTTCTTGCAGTCTTGGAGACAGGATAAGGAGAGCACTCTTGGGCTCTAGGGTGCAGAAGAAATGCTGCCTGCCTGGGAAGAACCATGGCAGAGGTGGCTGCACTGCCCTCAGGAGACCCCGACTCTGTGGACCTCCATGTGCCTGGGCAGGTTTGAGCACTGCACAGCATCAGCCATCGTCTTCTGCAGCACAATTTCCAGCTGGCAGCCGCTGTGGTGGCTCTTTGCAACTCTCCAGGACTTCGCAAGGGCCCTGCCTTTGTGGCATCCACCCTTACCCTTCAAGAGTGTGTCCCTAGCAGCTGCTGGAAGCAGCATCATCAGCCTGGCCAGCACATCTTTAACTCCTCAGCCCCCAAGCAACTGTGCTGGGTGAATGCATTTCAGTTCCAGGTTCAGTTCCAGTTCCAGACCCATCCAAGTCACCAGCCAGTGTTGCAGAGACTGCATACACACAGATACCACTGGCATCTCAGCCCCCCACAACCTGGGTGTGGACCAGTCCTAGGAAAGCCTTCCAAGGCCATGCCAATGGGGTGCAGGCTGGGGCTCGTGCTTCCATTTCAGCAGTACCTGGCCTCTGGGCCAGGCACAACGTGTGGTGTTAATGTAATAAAATTCCTTGGGGAAGGGGATTTTTATATGAAACCAAACTGACTCAGTCTCTCACATTGCCACTCTCCCAATTTCACTCATCCCCACACTCACCCACACAAGGGGTCTGACCAGGTTACCATTGTGCGGCACCAAGGATGAGGGATGCTAGCAGATGGGTCTTCACTGTATCTCATGGGCTGCTCTTTATTGGATACAGCAAACTGATGAGACAGGTCTTTTTTACCCTTTAGGAATCAACCATTTTCAGGGCAGCATCTTTAGCCTCTGATCCTTTCTCACGTCACCCTTCAAGAGCCTCAGGCAGGATTGTTGCCCTTTGCCTGGGCTTCCTTGTTGTGGGTGTCCTTACAGGTGCCGTCATGGTGTTGGGGAGGAGGAAGATGTAAGGGATGTGCTTGTATCTTGTCGCCATCCTCCTGCTATCAAAGCACGAATCTTCTGCTGGTGAGTCATCTACACCCAGGCCTTATCAAAGTGCAGCACTATCTGGGCTGATGCAAGCACCAGATTCCTCAGCATCTGCCTGATGTTGATTGTGCCCCTGGTTATCAGTGCAGGCCATTCTCATAATTTTCTCTTTAGGGTTTCTTCTAGTGCTTTCACATCCAGCCATTCCCACACACACTTTCTCCATCCCAGTCTTAGCATATCTGTTACATCGCTCTACAAGCAGGAGAACAAACCTAGTCCAAAATGTTATTCTTATGACCATAACGATGTCTTGGACAGGAAAACCAGCAGCAGAAAACCTGCAGCAATGTGAAAAAAGGAGAACACTATTAAAATTAAGAAACTAAGAAAATGAGGAAATTAAGACATTAAAATAGCAACCAAAAGAGTAAAATGTTGGACATTATGTAAATATGATACTGGAGGCACAGAGTAAATGTCTGTTCACACTGTCTGTCCAAATAGATTCTAGCAGTATTATAGCAAATATTTTTGAAAAGCAAGTATGGAAGCCTGTTGGAAGTAAAGTGATATCTTTGAATAAGGCACAGCCATGTCCAAACAAGGCAAATGGCAAAGAGTGTAAACCTGGGCAAGTGAAATGTAATACCACAGTAAGGTGAGCCAAAATTTTTTTGAGGAACAACTTGCTAAAAGCATAACAACTAACTTTCAAACGTTTTTTTAAGTACACAAAAGATGGTTGCCTGCCAAAGAGGCTGGAGTCAACAAACAAGGGAGTACAACAGGAGCACTCATGGAAGATAAGCTGTAAGAAGTGAGGTGAATCCCTCGCATTGTTGTTCCCTGCAGAGGCACCCAGGGGCTTCCCAGGCTGGACTCTTTCTTCACAGTGAAGAAGTTAGATGAGGTCCCTCAAATGGGGATGCCAGTAGAAGAAAATTTCAGAACATGTTAGTTTACATGAGTGGAGAGAAAAAATGCCAGGACCTTCACCCAGAGAAATGTCTTCACACAGAGGCTTGGGGAACTCACTGGTGGTGCTGCTGACTAGCAGGGGATACACGGCGTGTGGTTTAGCAGTATGTTATGGGGAAGGGTCAGAGCGATTGTGGCAGTGAAATGCTCTCTAAAGATTGAGGTCACGAGCTGAGTCTCACGGGCATCCTTTCTGGAGCACTGCTGCTCATAGAATCACAGAATCATTTGGTTGGAAAAGACCTTTAAGATCATCGAGTCCAACCATAAATCATGGCATTAAAAGTTACAGAAAGACCTTATGGTGACAAATGATTGCCAGTTAAGTCGGTACATGTCTGCTAATGCCAAAGACAGAGCTTCTCAAGAAACCCCCTGTGCGGGTATGACAGAGTAGGAAAGGACCTTTCTGTGTTCATGTGCTATGCTAATTGACCTAGTGCCGCAAAGGGAGCTTCAACAAGAAGGAAGGAAGGAACACAAGTGATGCCTCATACCCATTTCCCCTGACTTTGTCCAGTGCCTCTGCCTACCCATGTACTTTACAACCTGCTGCACACTCTGCTGCACAGATGGAGCCGCTCCCTTCCACTATTCTCCTAAGGAATCAGAGGTATTGTTTAAAGCTCTCAGGACTGCAGCCAGGAATAATTTTCCACCTGTACTGCTTTGTCTTCTCAGGCTCTGGGGCTTGCTCCGAGATCACAGATTGGAGCAGGAAAGACAGGGAACTGATGCTTAAAACCTGGCCCAGGCCCTTGATGGTCATTCCCAGCAGACAGTGATCCCCGGGAAGGAAGCAGGGATATCCTCAGCATCCTAAAGGTGTGACACCAGCTCCCGCATCGGGGATGCGAGTGCCTGGGCTTGCCTCCGACAGAGTGTGCACCGCTGGGGTGGTCCAAGGGAAGGCTCTGCCCTCTCCACAGGAGACCCACTGCCCTGTGGGCAGCCTGCCCCATGCACCAGCAACCAAGCATGGGGGACTGGGGCAGCCCCAGAGGTGCTGTCTCCACCCCATGGGCAGGGGCTGGGGCCATGCAAGGAGTAGGGACGGGAGCCTTCCAGCCACCCATGGACTGGGGGGCCCTGTGAGCCAGGGCCAGGAGCTGGGGCACCGTCACGGCTGTGACACCAGGCGTTGTCCCAGGCTGCGGTGCAGCAACCAGCAAGAAACCAGTCATGAAAACCCATGAGCCTCCAGGAGGGACCCAAGCAGCCAATCAGAGCCAAGCTTTCACTAATACACCCTCAGGAGAGACCCAAACAGCCAATCAGAGACTGCCTCTCACTGCTGCACCTGTGGGAGTGGCAGCTGTGTTCTGATTGGCCCTGGGAGCCACCTTGTTCTGCTCTGGAGCCAATCAAGTGACTGCTAACAAAGGGTTACTAGGGGATGAGAATTTCCTGTTGCTGGAAAAAAATGACGTCAGAATAACTGAAACTGAAATGATTGGCATGTGACATACCTGGAGCATGGAGGGTGTCGGGACATCTTCTCCTCCCCCAGCCCCAACGTGACTCTGGCGAGGCTCCATGACCCTGGACATGGGGAGGCATGGGGACACCTCCCCGCAGGTGCCTCCCTCCAGAGAGCCGTAAGGTTCCCAAAGTGGAGATCAGAGGAAGGCTGAGGTTGGAGGCACCTCTGGAGATCACCTAGTCCAGCACCCCTGCTCAAAGCAGGGTCAGCTAGAGGACGCTGCTCAGGATCATGCCCAGATGATGCCTCCACAACCTCTCTGGGTAACACCTTCCAAGGTCTCCTCCAGGTGTGGGCATGGAGGGCTTTGTGCCATGCAGTGCCATGAGCTGCCTGAGAGCAGGTAAGTCTCCTGCTACTCCAGGGATGGGTGGTGGGCCCCTGTGCCACCCCCATGTTGAGTTGCCCCATGTAGGAATGAGATGATGCAGCACATGCTGCCTTCTCCCAGAAGTCATGGGCTGTCGGGATGCCCCAGTGAGATTTCCATGCGGGAACACCCCTGCCACTGTGTGACAGGCTGCATGGTGCTCCATCACCCACCATCGGAGCTTGGAGAGGCGCAGGACGGGGCAGAGGCTCTCGCAAGCTGGGGTGAGACCATAGGTGAGGAGCAGTCATCTGCAGCAAAGGGCTGGTGGTGGTGCAGGCTTGGCTGCTGACTCACCGGCTGAGAGAGGGCAGGTCCCAGTCCTGCTTCCCCAGCTGTGAAACTACAGAAATTCCTCCTGGCTCTGGTTTTTGCAGAGCATGACACAAGAGCAAGCAAAGGGAGCTGGTAGAGAGAGGAGGAAAGGCATTTCGGGGATGGCAGGGCTCTGCAGTTGAGGGACCCTGCTGTTTGCAACCTCTGCTTCATACTGCATGTGTCCTTTCACATGTTTTTGTGGCCAACATACCATGTTGTCCCCTGTATCAGGGATCTGACGCATCACCGGAGTCTGGACTGGAGATTGACAGAGACAGCACAGTCTCCAAGGAGATTATTCCTGGTTGCCATAGAAACTGATGTGGGGTTTTTTTGTGCCCCCTCTTGTTCCTCACTCTTATGGATACAATAATTGAAATAAAAGTTTATTTCGGTCCCTGGAGCTTGCTGGAGGGATGGGTGTGTCCCAGGGGGTGCCGTCTGCCAGAAACCCCCGAGGTGCTGCTGGCTGGGTGGGTTCATGCTGCATACTCACAGGGTGATGAGAAGTGGTCAGGGAGGAGCAGGTACCGAATGCGTGGCATCACTAAACGAGGACTGCGAGAAGAGGCTCAGGTCTGTGTCCCAAGGCTGAGCCCCCACCCCCAGCATGCCTGCCACGGCCATCTGCTACAGCCCACCCCACCCCATGCCCTGCTCCCCATATGCCCGTTGGTGCACATCCCAGTGTCACCGCACTGCGGGGCGGTGGCAGCACAGTGGCACATGGCCATCAATAGTCACATCGCCATCCAAGGGGAGAGGCCACAGCCGAGGAGAGTCACATGAGTGGGAAAACAGGAGCAGCAAAGGACCTGCTGGCTTCGATTTACAGGCATGGGTGGCCCCGGATGTGTTGTGTGGCACCTCCTACACCTCCCCAGACACCCTCTGACCCCAGCGATGGGGGCAAGAGTTTTATGTCTTGCATGAGCCAGAAACCTGCCAGGTCCTGCTGCAGTGAGGAGGCTGCAAGTCAGCCTGAGCTGAGGGAGAGGTGCTGCAGGCTGGCGCTGGGAGGGGAAGGGGTGGCGGGCTGGGCTGGATGCACATTTGGGGACCCATCCCTGAGAAGCAGCCGATGTAAAACCTGCCATGCCCAAAAACCTGCCGTGCCCATGGGTGCACACACCCTGCGGGCAGATATTCCTGGCATGGGGTGGGTGAAGACATTTCTCTTTCATGTGTGGGCCCTGCCCTCTCTAATGTTCCTGCTGCAGAGCTGGGGCAGTGGAGCAGCCGGGGTGAACGCTTGGGCACCGGCGAGGAGCAGCAAATGTCCAGCAGGAGCCCAGAGGGCAGTGAGGGTGGCTGAGCCCTCCCCAGGCAGCCAGAGCAGGTATTGAGAGCAATGCCCAGCCATGGCACTGCACAGCTGCCTCTCGCCAGCTGTCCCCATGGTCCCGCGATGCCGGAGGAGCCGGGTCTCCAGCAGCAGCAAGTATTGCCCAGCTGCCTGCCTTGTCCCTGCCACCACTCCTGCCAGGCTGGGGACGCCAGTTTCTGCCTGCTGCCTGTAATGTGAGCTCCTGCCAGCCTGAACATAGTTCGGTAACCAAGCAATAAATATCCCAGGGACAATGCAATGACACAGGTCCCTTCCCAGCCATTGGCACTGGGAACTGACATGAATCACGCGATGGAAACCAGCCAGCAAAGAGGCCAGCAGGAGACGGACCCACACATGGTTTTCTCTGGAGGGCCCAGCCTTGCCCAGAGCCAAACTGGGTTAACTGGGATCTGCGTTTTGAGGTTAGCTGCCGAAAACAGTTCATTTGCATGACAGGCGCAAGCAGCATTCAGCAGATGATAGCATCACTCTGCGGCGCCCCATATCCAGTGTGGCAGGGATCAATGTGGAGCTCCACTGATGGCTCCAGGGCCTCTTTTCTGGGTGTCCCCATGTGCCAGGCACTCCTGCCCATGGAGTGGGCGTTCCCAGTTGCAGTGGGTTGCAGGAGCACTGGTGACCCTTGCTGTTGGTTGTTCATCCCCAGGAGTGCTGTGGCAGCAAAGCCAAGTTCACCTACAGGAGAAAGCAGGGAGACGGGCCACCACCTGACACCCTCCTTTCCAGCTCATTGTGGAAAGAAATGGTGTTTCTGTTTCCGACCAGCATTTCCCATCTCAAACTCCACAGGAAGCTGAAATGAAATAAAACTCATTTGGATCTGTGGTCCTTGGCTTTCCTCTGGGGAAATTTTTCAAAACAGCACATTTTGTTCTAAAACCATCCATAAAAAGGGACTTGCCCCTCACTTTCTGTGTCCTGGCCACCCAGGACACGTAACCTGGTAGCTGGCAGAAGGTGGCCGGGTGGCTGGGACACCAGTTAGCAAACGGTGTAAGGAAAGCAGGGGAATTTCTGTCTCTTTCCCTGGGATGACATCATGTGGATATAAATGCTCCGATGTGCCACCACCTTCCCGTGGGTTGAGGCCGTGTTTTGGTGCACCCGGCAGTTTTCAGCTGCCCTGGAGCATGCTCCTGACCTCGGCGCGGTGCATCACTTTCCCCTCGGGCAAGGGCAGAACTCCAGCAGCAGCGCTGGTGCAGAGAGCTGGCCGGAGGCTCCTCGCCCGGCTCCCCACCATGAGCCAGTGAGGCTGGGGTGGGGACACGATCACTCCTCTGCCAGGCTGAGCCTGGCAAGCAGGTTTGAGGCTGAGGAGGATGGGCTGCCTGTCCTGGAAGGCACTGGCTGCCCAGGTCCTGGTAAACACATTGCGAAAGGCTGGGTTTGGCAGAGCATGGGCCTCACCCCGCCACATCGCAGCTGAGTCATCCTGTGCTCCAGGCTGCTCCTTTTGCGGTCCCCACTCAGCCAGCCTGTCCTCTCCTCTGCATGGTGGCACCAGTGTGGCTCCCCTCCTCCTGTGGGCAATGCAGGCCGGTGCAGGGTCCTGGCTCCTCCACAGCACTGCCTGAAGATCGGAGTGAGTCACAACCTCTACTCTGCCTCAGTTTCCCCATCCATGGTAGAAGGTCTCCTGGGTAGGAGGCAGCTGACTCAGTTTACCAGCAGCCTGCGAGAGGGCAGACACATCAGACACATCTTCTGCAGGGCCGAGCACATCACGCACTACACCTGTGTCGGGAGGACAACTTCCCAGAGGGGGCTCGGAGCTGGGAACGGCTTCTCCACCTTGCAAAGGGTTGATGGTACACTCCTCCCAGGTACCCCCAGGATGTGCACTCAGGGCCAGCCAAAACTGCTGGAGGATTGAAATGCCTCTTAACAAAGCACAGTGCAAATGCAGCTTGCAAAGCAAGGCACAGAGAAAAAAAAATGCAGGCACGCTGCCTGCTCTGCCTGTAGTGTTTGGCTCTGCCTCTCTGAGCCAGCAGGCACCATCTCCCTGGCAGCAGTGCTCAGCTGCCCCCCCCGCCCTTCATCACTGGGGGCCAGGCCAGAAATGGTGCTGGGAGCCCCCCAAGGCCATCTCTACACCTTTCACTACCTCTGAGAAAAGCCAGCTGTGCCAAGGTCATGCGAGGGAGGACTTTAGCTCCTCTCCACTTGCTCTGAAGCGATGCAATTCCCTGGCATGGAAGCAAGCCACCGTGGCAGCATGCCAGGACAGTGCTGCCACCCGTCTGGTGCAGTGTGACACCAGGACCCGTGGCACAGGGCGCTGGGCTGGCTGTGAGCACTTGGGGAGGTCCCCAAAGCTGTCCCAGCCTGGGCTGCTCCAAGACCCCAGCCGTGACTCTGCTCCCCAGCACCCCTGGGCCAGAGGAGAGGCAGGGTCTGGTGGGGGTCCAAGCTGGCCCCCCCCAGGCTGGTGCTGGGGCTCAGCCCTGCCCGTTGTGCAACTCCTGGGCCAGCAGCCCGGGCACAGCGCGGTGCAGGCTGCCAGCACCAGGTTTAAGGGGGAAGGCATGAGCAGCCTTCAAAGGCAGCAGTGGGGCTCAGCTCTTGGCTTACCCCACCACCCGGCAGGGCCCAGGGAGGCTCATGCCGTGTTAGGGGAGCGGGGCTGGCGAGAGCCACCAGCTCACTTCTGTGCACCCAGAGCTCGTCCAGGCACAGCCCACGAGCTCGGAGAGGTGGAAGCAATGGGCAAGCTCAGCTCCTAGGCCTGCCAGGCGGTTCTGTCTCAGGCATGTAAACCCCACAGCCATGCCCTCCTCTGCTTCACTGGTTTGTTTGCCACGGGGATCTTCCCATCTGCAGGCTAGCTGTGGTGTGCAGCCATGCTCTTGCATACGCTGTGCATATCACCCTGAGCACTTTCACCCACTGCTTTTCTTTTCCCAGTGTGGGGCTGCCCTGTGGCTGTGAGCAGCCTTGCTGAGCATGAGGAATGCTGCCTGGGGCTGAATAAGATGCCCGTCAGCTTGGAAACCTGCTCCAGACTGGGTGCTTGGTGCTGGAAGATGCCCTGGAGCAGGCTTCCTTCATCAGCCACAAGATCTAAATCTGGTCTCAACACCAAGTTGGGGTTTCCTTAAACTCCTCTCACTCAGGAGCTGACAATACTGGAACAGCAATAACATCTGGGGAGATCGAAACACAGCAAAGGTGCCAGACCTGGCTCTGTTCCAGGTGCTCTGAACTCCCTGCCTGGCTTTCCCTGCTCTCCTCCATGCCATGCCCCCAGGACTCAGCACGAGGCACGTAGCAGAGCTCTGTCACTCAGAGCTGCATCCCCAGCTCCAGCGAACTCAGCCTGCCCTCAGGGACCAGCACCAGCCCTGTCACCTGGGACACTTACCATTAGTTACCTGCAAAATAACCACCAGCCGGAGGGTGCCAGTGGCAGAGAGCTGTGCTCAGGCTGGCACAGCCTGGACCAGCCACCACCTGGCAGGGCCCCTTGGGCTACAGAGCCAGTGGGCAGGACCCACAGTCAAGGAGAGCCTGAGCTAGCAGTCCCTCAAGTCTCCTGGGATCCAGCTCTCCAAGAAACAGCCAAAAATCTCCTGGCACCCCTGGGCAGCTTAGACTCCATCCCACCCTTCTGCCTAGCAAAGGGCCTGGAGTACAGTGTGCACCAGGTGCTGCCTGTACCTATAGCTCACCCTTAGTGTCCTCCAGAGACACCTGTACGATCTCATGCCATGCTTCAATGTTGGCCTGCCCCTTTTCTTCTTTGGACCACTTGCTGGGGCTTCAAAATGGCACTGCTCATGCTATGAGTGCAATCCCCAGCAACCCTAACAGCCACGCTTGTCCTGATGCCACTGCTTGGGCTGTCTCTGTGCTCTTCCATGCCTCATCTACTTCTAATACATTGCTCAAGCCTTGGGACCATGGAGGCACAAGCTCCCCTGGTCTCAGGCACAAAAAAAAGGTTTTGCCTATTTTCACTCATGGTTTTGCCCCATTCTGTAGACCTCCTTCTCCACCATGGGCTGTGCAGGTCTGTGGGGAGTTGGCACTGCAGCAGAGAGGCTGGGCACCCTATGTGGCTGAGGGTGTCCAGACCACCCACACACCCCTGCGAAGTTTGGCCTTTGAATAGAGGACTCTTGAGAGCTTAGTCCTGCATTACGTGAGTCTCTGGACATGGTCAGGAAAGGCAAGCTGGCTCAGGGGAGAGATTTACTTCAGGCAATCCCAGGCTGTTTGCTACATCCAGGTCTCAGACCCTGCAGCATGGGCTGCCTGAAGCCCGACAGTCAGGCAGCAGATTGAAGGAGAATGCAGGAGGAGTTCTTAGGATAAGCAAGCCCTGGCAGAGAGGAGAGAGTGAGGAGATCTTGTGGAGTCCTTGCAATGAGAACCTATGGAGAAAGAGTAGCTTTCGCAGCTCCTGGGCAGGCATAAGCTAATTCCCTTCTCCATGCGTCCATCCCTGCAGAGAGTGCACAGAGCCAGGAGAACACACAAACACCTGCAAGTAACTTGGGGACCCAATTGCATGCAGACTCCCACCCATTAAGGCATGTACACAGAGGCACACCCATCCACATGCATGCCAAAATGGACATGCAGCACCTGCAGCGCCAGACATGCATGGACAGCTTCATGTCCGCTCTGACACTGTCTCAGCTGGGTCTCAGCCTCCAGCACAAAAGACACCCTCCTCCTCCAGGGATGTTTCATGTGAAGTGTGGGCTGGGACATCTGTACTGAACCAGAAGCATAATTACCCAGTGCAAACTGCCACATGTGGCACAGGTTGATGCAGGGAGCATGGTGGACCTTTTACCATCCTGGAGATATGCAGGGATCCAGTCTGATCCACCTCAGCACTCCTTAGGGGAGGCAAAGAGCTGCTGAGAAGCCTCCTACCTGCAGTGGGCTGCTTACGCATCGTGACATCTGCTTCACTGGGGCAGCTGGGAGCATCCTTGCCCCAGGGGCTGCCAGAGGGAGGTGCAATGAAGGTGCAAGAGGGGTTGTAGCAGCGTATGGGCAGCAGCGTTTAAACAGGGCGAGTTGCCCTCCAGCTTGCTTGTGGAGTAAAGCAGCTCTCAGGCAGCAAGGACACAAGCAGAGGCAGCAAAGCACGAGTTTTGGCACCACAGAAGCTCTTGGCTCCTTGCCCAGGTGGGTGCCAGTGGTGCCTACGCAGTGCTGGATCCTCGGGGTGCCGGGACTGGGTCAGGAGGCCAGCAGCACCCGTGGGAGGCCAGCGCCTGGGTGGGCGTTGCTATCTGGAGAGTAGGAAAGGGAGCATTCTTCAGGTATGCAAGGTATGTGTCAGCACAAGCACACCAGGCAGAGGAGAGACGCTCCTTTGCTCTGGCTGGGTTGCCTGGAGATAGCTCTGCTGGAGCACGGTGGGGAAAGGGAGCAGGGGGGTGGTGTGGAGGTGGGCCCGCACATCCTGTGCTCCGCTGACGACAACAACTTTGTGGGGCCAGGCTGAGAGGCTGGCCGCTGGCCGTAGCTCGTGCTCTGCTCCCTGGGGAATTTACCTGGCAAATGAGCAGGTGTCCACTCCACCGACCCCGCATAGACGGTATTTGCTTTGCAAAACCAGGAGGTGACATCCAGCACAAGGAGAGGGCAGCAAACGCACCCAGAAACCACACACAAGGACACTGCTGGCTTTGTTCGTATTATCCATTAATCGATCAGCCAGTCAGTCACCACGACCACAGTCTCCACAGCAGCTGCTGCTGTAGGATCTGTGCTCCAGCTTTGGCGTTCCCCATCCCACGGGGTCTGCCAAGCCTCCGTGGGTATAGGTGAGAGGTGGACTGGTGTATGACAGTGGAGCCAGCTGCTGCTGGAACATGGAAGATAGTGGCTAACGCTGCTGGTTTCCCCAGGGACACTCGTTTTGTTCCTCAGGCTGCGAACAGCCACGAGATACTTGGCTCCATCATGGTGTATGGGGATGATAAGCATCACACAAGCACAGCCCAAAGGAGTCAGACTGGACCCAGACATGTCCCCAGTGCGTGTCCCCAGAACACTTGTGGGGACACCCCGGAGCTCATCTAGTCAAAATTTTGCCTTGTACCCCAGGAAAAACCGACTGTCACAACCAAGGGAACTTGCACTACCGGTCCCAGTTCCTGCTGCTGGAGAACACTGTGTTGTTTTGACAAAGGCAAATGCAACCCATGGCCTTCAGCAGCCTTATGCCAAGCTGGGACCCACAGAAGGGTGGAGGTGCAGACCCCCAGGCAAGGAAGCTGGGCAGGTTGCAGCAGGGAGAGGAAGGGGAGATGAACGTGCCCTTGCAGCTTCCCGGGCT
Source organism: Balaeniceps rex (assembly GCA_013401315.1). NCBI lineage: Eukaryota > Metazoa > Chordata > Aves > Pelecaniformes > Balaenicipitidae > Balaeniceps > Balaeniceps rex. The sequence continues at coordinate 71,458 of VYZW01036932.1, read as the reverse complement.
GGGGAAGGCTGCGGAGCTGGAAAAGGCACAGAGAGAGACCGTGTAGACCATGAAGATGCTGTCTTCTTCAGATGCTGTTTTGCTGCTTTCCCAAAGCAGGACAAGGGCCAACAGGGTGTTGAGGGGCTTCTCCTCCCCAAGTCCTTCTCTGTTCTTAGGCTTGTCTCCAGGTGACCAGCTCCCAGGCTCTCTAGCAGGACTGTCCAACCAGCAAAGTCCATATTGCCCTGAGAAATACAGGCTTAGGGCTTTCTCCTGCTGCCTGGGCACTGGCAGAGTGCAGGGGACTGAGTGTGCAGAGTCTGGAGCACCAAGAGACCCCAGGGCAGTGCCTGGGGAGCTGCTGCTTCAGGGGCAAAGGCAGGAGCCTTCCCTTCTGACAGCAGCACGTAGCAGAGGTGCCCACCCTGCGGTGCCCTGGCTCAGGGACCTGCTCTGGGAGCCCTGAATGCTCCCTACAGTGAGGTATTGGGTGCGACGCACTGGGAGGCACAGAAACCCCCTCTGTGCAGAACCCCCCCCATGTGCAGAACCCCCCTCCCCGTATGCCTGTTTGGCCTATCCCAGAGGCTGTATTTTGGGTTGGCCGCTGAGGCTGGGGATGTGCAGGGGTTTCCCCCAGGGGAGCAGGAAGGTTTCTGGTACATCCTGAGGACAAAAGGCTCTCTCCCAGGGCTATGCACTGGGGGAATTTGACCTCCCGGCACTAAAAGCCTCCCATTTTCCATAGGGAATGAGGATGCTGAGCTGGGTGGGCTCCTCCCGCTGCTGTCCCTCACTGCATCATCCACCCGGAGAAGAAGCCGACCCTGATGAGGGCTTGTGCGGTGGCGCATCCTCCCCGCACGCCCGTCCCCTTGGCACAGGGAGGGTCCAGCATGAATGGCAGCATAAAGAGCTCATTGTTCTCAGATGGAAATGATCATCCTGGTGACCTGGAAACACAGAGCAGCTCTGTCAGCAAAGCTATAGGGTTTCAAAGGCTGAGATCAAAGGGCCCCCCGGGGTCGGACTCTGCCAGGCCTTCAGAGACACCTGTAATAAAAGGCACCTCCTTCTAATTATTCTCATTTTTCCTGTGACAGCCACTGGGGCCACGGGACTCGGCTCTCACTCAGGGAGCAGCAGCGGCAGGGACATCATCCCCGCTGTGAAAGGCATGGACAAAGGGCCGTTGTGTGGGGAAGGGTGGGCGCGGGGAGCTTTTGCAGAGCAGCATTCGTTCCCCTCTGCTTTCAGTGAGCCCCAGCTGTGCCCCTCACCCTCTCCTGCCTCCCACCATCCCCAGCTGGGCACCCTCCACTTGCTCCCAGCACACCCCCCAGTGATGTCCCCCTGCCCCTCTGCCAGGGCTGTGCTCTGGGGCTGCACAGCTGAGCAGGGTGGAGGCAGCCAGAGCTGTGCTGGACCAGTGGCCGGTGGAGACTTGACCTCTCCTGGCACAAGCTGGCAGCCCCAGCGCTGTGCACTGGGAACCTGCTCCGCTCCCTCTGCAGGACCCTGAAATCTCTCCTGGCGGCAGCTCCCCAGACTGCTATCCCCAGCCTCTTATCTCCTGGACTTCAGACCCCACCGTCATTATCTGCAGACACACCTCGTGCACGCAGCTATCAGCCTGTGAACGCTGTATTTCTCTGTCTGCTCTAGATTGGCAGAGGTGGCCCTGGGAATGCCGGTGCTCTTATGCAACCAGGCCATGGTCTCCAAGGCCACATCCCTCTGGTTTGGGTCAGTGCGGCTCCCGGCATGGCAGGGATGCCAAGTCCCCTTGGCTGGTACCTACGGGGTAGATCAGGGAAGGGCAAGAAGCTATTTTGGGCTCCCTTTCAAGAGGTGTAAATGGCTTCCAAAGTGCAAGGCCAGGCACCCACACCTGTCCAGCAGAGAGCAAAGCCTGCTGCAGCACACGGGTGATGAGCAGGTGTGTTCTCAGCAGGTCGGGCTCAACAGGTGTTAGGAGGAAAACTAGGACTGTCTGTGACCTGGGACGTCATATGAGAAATTAGCACAGCTCCCCAGCAAATTGTTGTGCTAATTATAGGAGGAGGAGGTCATTTATATTGGCTCAGAGGCTCCTATGTCCAAGGGTCAGCCAGGTCCTGGCCTGGCACGGGGTCAGCTCTGACCGTGGGCTGCAGGCTCCTGAGGAGCCAGGTGTGCATGGTCCCAGCATGGCCCTTCTCAGGTCAAATGGGGACCTTCTCTCCCACAGGTGCTGCTGCCTTGGTGAAGGCAGCCCTGCCAGACAGGGCCCTAGACAGCTCACCCATGAGGCCAGGCAATCAATCTCAGATGGCGACATGAGACCCCACCGCTGCCACCCCTGGTTTGAACCTGGCTCATCCTTTCCCCGGGCAGCGCTGGGGAGATGCTTCAACCTTTCCTTTCCCTCCCCTCCATCAGGGAGCCAAAGGGAGCTGAGAGCAGAGGAGGCCAGGGGTGCCTCACCCCAGCCCCTCTGGCTGCAGATGTGACACCAGTATGGGACATGCCTGGGGCTTAGGGAGATGTGCTCATTTATGTCATTTGTGAACTGGTTTAAACCAAATTGGAAGAAAGCCAGTGCTATATCAGCAAAAGAACAAACAGCCCAGATCTGCATGGCCCCCGGTCCCAGGAGCAGAGAGATGCTGAGAGACATAGCATCAGGCGTCACATGAACCGTTCTACTGCAGCCCAGCGGTATCTTTGTCATGGTCGTGAACCAAGGCTGCCCACTGTGGGCACAGCACTCCATGGGCTGGCCGAGATGTGGGATGAACTAGTGTCTGGGCTGGGGCAGATCCAGACAAGCCCTGAAGGGCTGGATGCGGTGTCTGCATCAGGTCCTTGCCGCGGGACAGTGCTGCATGGACCCTGGGCTCCGGGCTTTTGCTGTCTTTCACTTCTCCTTGCTGCAGTCTCACCCTTCCCGAACAGCCTGCAGGGGGGCTGGGGTGGGCCACCAGCTCTGGGCTGGTGACTGGGTGAGACCTGGATCCTTTGAGCCCTTCCCACCTTCCAGGGCCCCGTCTGGGGGGCACAGTGTGGGGTGCGTGGGCTTGGCCATGGCAACGGCCAGGGGCGCAGGCACAGGGGAGGGACGGCTGCCCATAGGGCCCCAAGGTGCATGTTTTCCTTTCAAACAAGCTGTTAGCATTCACCTCCATAAATAAATAAATACCAGGAGCCTGGCACTCTGCTCCCAGCCATTACAAAGAGGCTAGTGTTTGCAGCCAGGCTCCTCCTCCAGTGCTCTCAGGGCTTGCTCATCTGCAGGGCAGCCGGGGTTTTGCACAGTCAGGACATGGGCTGTTCTCCAGGGGCCGAGATCCGCTAGGGAGAGTGTGCAGGGCTGGCCAGGGGCAGAGCCTTTGGCATGCCTGGGTGCCAAGGCGGAGCAGGTCCTAGGGACGGGAGGGAGGTGGGGAGTTTCCATGGCCAGGCAGCCTGCAGCTGAGCCGAGCTGGCTCCTCGGGAAGCCCAATGACACGGAGAGATGCGGTCGCCAACCCAAGGTCAGGCTATGAGTTAGCAGCGCAGGTAGCAAGGTGCAGGGCTGAAGACAAGCCTACAAACTGCATGGCACGTCTAGCAGCATCAGGCAAAGCCTGCAATGCTGCAGGGCTCCTGCCTAAGGGTGCCATATAAACCACCCTGCTCCCAAGAAGACAGGAGTGCAGTTCAGAGGGTCCTGCAGCCCTTCCCCTCCCTGCAAGCCCGTCCGTTCTCTGAGGAATGGGGGAAAAGTGCTGCCTTCATCTGGGGTGGATATCTCATCTAATCCTGTGTTCAAAGGAGTAAGCAGCTCTGCCACACTTTCTAAGCCCTAGAGCTGCTGTCTGGGGATTGCACAGGCTCTGTGCCACAGCTGGGCCGAGGGCAGAAGGCAGATGAGCACGGTGCAAGAGCAGGACCACAGGGCTCCAGGCTGGGGGGAAAAGAGGGCTTTCAAAATGGGGTTTGGTTTCGGGTCTCCACTGCCACTCTCAGTGTTGCTTTTTATATCTGTGAGCAAAAGATTTGCAGGCAAATTAGTTTCAGGAACAGCGCATATCTGAAAAGGAACAGAGCTCCTCAGAGCCTGCAGCCCTGGCCCTATGGCTGTGCTGCTGGCAGGTGCTACCCCAGCTCCACAGGGTCCCGTCCCTGTGGCAGACCTGAGCCGCAGCCACCTCTGCACCCTAAAAGCCCTCTGCAGCCAAGAGACCTCCCACAGCTGCTGGGGGAGTGGGGTCGTGGTGAGGCTGACACATCCCCGCAGGGTGGGAAGCTGGGCCATGCCTGGCCTCCTGCATGCATCGCTTCTGTCCTGGGGAGCCGCCTGCTCAGGCTGACGAGGTGGCCTGGGGTCTTCCCATGCTGTGCCCTGATGTCCCCTGCTGCAAGATGGCTGGGATGGGAAGGCAGACTAGCAGAGCGTGGGGTCCTCAGCGCTGGGGGCCATGGACTGCAGTGAGGGCAGGGAGGGAGCTGTACTCCCAAACACAGGGCAGGCAAGACATCCAGCCTCTGGCTTTTGTTGCTGCACCAAGGAACAAGTAAGTGGTGCTGGGGACCACTATGGCTAAACTGAGCTAAAAGCCTGGCTGCCATCAGCAGCCCTGGGAGACCCAGCAAGATTGCAAGGTCTCCAGCTGCCCTGGAGATCTGGGTGGGTGCTGGGAACCTCCTGGCTTCCCACATCTCCACCGGGAGTCCTGCCACAAGGCAATGAACCCCAGGTCCATGTGCCCATTGCTGGGGGAGGCGAGCAGGAATGCAGTCCCAGCTGCTACAAACCCGCCAGGCACTTGGCTGGGGGGAATCCTCAGTCCCAAAATGTTTCAGTTTCACATGAGTTGGTGGTGTGCTTTATTTATCCCAGGGCAAAGGGTTTTGCTGTGGCCTCCCATCCTCCCCCCGTACCGCAGTGCTGCTCTGCTCTCCTGGGGTGACCTGGACGAGGGAGGTGCGGTTCAGCCTGGGCGCTGGCAGAACCCACATCTGCCCTTTACGTAGTTCATGACCCCACGTCTGTTTGCAAAATGAATGTCTGGGCGGTGCCGCACCCCTGGCTGACATGACGTCCTCGCTCAGCTCCATGCTCGGGGGCCCTGCCCACACGTACATGCGCGTGCACACACACACACAAACCTCCCACAACACAAACAGCGCTTGCATTACGCCAGCTCCAGATCAGCGGTGGTGGTATGAGGCTGCAGGTCAGGCAGGGAGGGACCCAGGGACCCACTCTGGTGCTGGCTCCATGGGGCATCATGCAGCTTGGCTGTGCCTGGCTGTGCCCCTGGGAGCAGGTCAGTTTTGCAGCTCTCCCAAACCCTCTCTCCTTCACACTGCTTACATACCCACCTCACTGGGCTGGTGCCTGGCGAGCAATCTGTATGGGGTCACCTCTCCCCAGGGCAACCCCCTGTCCCCAACCAGGGCAGATGCCTCCAGGCTCTGCTCTCCCCCCATCCCCAGATCTTGGGGTCTGGGTGCAGATGGACTCACATGGACTCACAGGAGTGGGGGACAGCTCTTTTGACTATGGGCAAAGGTCGCACCAGAAGAAGTGAATCTACAACATCTGTGCCCATATTTCAGCTGGAAAAGAGAAAATTTCCAACCATCAGCAGGGCATGAAGGAGCTGCAGTCATTTCCCAGGCAAGCAGCTGGAGCAAGGACCAGACATGGTGTGAAGGCAATGCTTGACCTGTCCACCAGAAGGGGGACCTGTGGGGTCCCTCAGCCCCCAGGGCAGAGGTCCCTGCTGGCCCCCTGCCCTGGGCTGGGGATGGAGCCAATGACCACACCGGCCTTTCACTGGCATCTGGCTGCGTGCTGGTTGCAGGGCTGGCTCTGCAGCCACGGGGCAGGCCTGGGGCAATGCGGGGTCGGTGGACCCCAGTAGCAACCTCAGCTCTCACAGTGCTTCGCTGGCCCCTCTCCTCTATTTTCTGGAGGCCTTGGCTGAGGCCAAATATTCTCTGTACAGACCACATGTGGTACCAGGTTTCCAGCCCTGACTCCTCCAAGGGGACCCTCTGGGTCAGCAGCCAAGACCCCCTCCAGCACCTGAAGCACCAGCCCAAGGGGTAGAGCAGGGAGGGACATGGATGGGGAGCATTGTGGTACCTGGGATGCTCCTTCCCTTAGGTTTTGTCTCCAGAGAAGAGCCTTGGGCTTGCCAAAACCTGCAGACATGTGCTTTGAGCTACCCTGCCTAGGGCTGGATCCCACCACCCACGCTGGTTCGCATCCCAGAGGGAGAAGATAGGTGTGTGCAGGTTCACTGTGTTTATGGAATCCCAAAAACAAAAAGGGGAGAAGAACCAGACAGTCCCAGGGGGTGGCACATTGTGTGTGCACATAGGCACACAGAAAAGATGGGTGCAAGGATGGGGGGGGAGTATGTGTGTGCAGGGCTGGGGTGTGCATGAGAGGAGCGAGGCGTCTGTGTGGGCAGAGGCGGGTTTATGGTGCAGGGGAAGAGGGGCAGCACCTCCCCGGTGGCACATGGGATAGGCACAGGGTCCGCAGGGGCTGTGGCCATGGCATGTCCCAGCAGGAAAAGCAGCTGTTGGAGAGGAAGAGGTGGAATAGCTTCTTGTGAAGCATTGCCAGGTCTCCAAGGTGCCCAGGAGGTCCAATGCCTTGGGATGGCAGACCAGAAGGGCTGCTGTGCCTGGTCCCTGAGCCCTGCAGGGTTGCGGCCCCACCAAAAGGAGTTTGCCCAGTTTGGTGATCAGGTGGCAAAGGAGAGCCTGGGAAGGGCAGGAGGGGGCTCCTGGGGCTGTGGAAAATGTTCTGGTCCATCTGGGGACATTTAACCCACGGGTTCTCAGGCTGGGAAGATGATAGTGAGGGACACATCGACTGCCAAGGAAGGAGGTCCTGTCCCAAGCAGTGGAGGGATGCTTTCATGTGGCAAAACCCGCCACAGGGGGTTTCTGTTGATCCCATCCAGGTCAGGTCTCCCGATCTGACCCAAATGTGACCCGTCCTGACCCCAACCCGCCTTTTCCGGCCTTGATGATAATTATGCCCTGCAGACTGTTCAGCCTCTCTGCCACACCTTGTAGGCAGGGGCAAAGTCTACCACTCCCCCCATCTGTGCCCTGTGGCTATACCGCAGTGCCTGGCACTGGGCTCCCGAGCCCCCACCTCCCCGGAGCTCCCATGGGAAGAGGAGGGGGCTGCACCCTGCCTGACTGCCCTGCTCTCGCACCCCGAGACATCCCCAGCTCCCGCGCTCACCTGTGCTTGCCCTGGGCCCCACAGACCTTGAATAACCTGTTCCCACTCCTCCTCTTGCCTCATGACAAAGCACCTGGCATGCAGCGAGGAGGGTAACCACAGCGAAATGAGCTCATCGCCACCCCAGGGACAGCGTGGGACAATCACAGACGGGGTCATGGGAGCTGCAGCCAAGGCCCCCCTCCCCATCCAGCTTTCTCTGTGGCACACCCTGCGTTAGGTGCCTTTTCCTCAGGATAAATGGGATTTGCTCTCACTGTTTGGGGACAGGAGAACATCAAGCTAGAAACTGTTGTAGGCTCTGCATCTAGATTCCCAAGGTGCTGTTGTAGATCCAGGGTGAGCATCTGGTCTCCCCTCTACCCTGTGCACCAGTAGTTTAGGCTGGGTGTCTGCACAGTGCCAAGTCACTTCTTGCTACGCTGCACCCTCAGCCTTCCTCACCTCACAGCTGCAGTCATTTGCTTTGAACCCTGGCCAGCGCGTCTGCCTCATGAGTGCACCTGATTGCTGCTTTCATCCAAGTGAGCTCCATCATCCTACCCCTGCTTTCTGGGACCCATGTGTCCTACTCACCACGCAGCCCCAGGGATGCTTGGTGGCCTTTGCCTGGGCAAACTAAAATGTTTGTGTGTGAACAACCCACTGTGGTCAGCTTGCCAGGGCAGAGGGGTGCCCGCCTACCACTCTGTCTGGGCAGCTGCATGGCACGCTCACCCCAGCCTGTGGGGCACCCAGGGAGCTGGAACAGCTTCAGCAGCAGCCCATGAGCAGGGGAGGTGCAGTATTGGTGTGTCAAGCAGGCGCCCCATGGGATCTTTGGGTGGCATCTCAGAGGCAGGAGCAACAAGAGGACACGGGACCCTCCTTCTGCCTGGAGGAGACACACAGCCCACGCCACTGCTTTGTTTGCAAGGGGGTCAAGATGTCTGCTGCCAGTCTGAGAGACCTTGAGCTGTTTGGCTTGTTTGCAAGTGGCTGGGCAAGATGCTGAGGCTCATCTCCTGGGGCTGGAGTGGCCTGGACAGATCCTGGAGGCTGTTTGTGACCCTCAGCTAGCTGCTGAGGTGCTGTGAGTGCTGGAGGTCTCTGACCCCAGGTGAGTCTGTCCCTGCAGCTCTGAGCTCAGGTCACCAATAGGTCCATGGTGACTGAAACTAGGAAAATAAACAGTGTGCGATCACACAGCCCTTGGACACTGCCCAGCTGTGCCCCGAACAGGCCCTCGCAGTCCCTGCTGGTGACACGCTGGGTGGATGGGTGCCAGAGCAGGCAGGGTGCTGGCCAGCACTCCCACAGGTACAGGCCAGGCATTGCCACCTGTTGCCAAAATACCAGGAATGGGTGAGAGTGCACCCGTGGTCTGCTTGCACCTTCACCGGGCAGGGCTGGGGTTGGCTCCTGACTGTTGGGGGTTCCTGCTGCCCCAGAACAGGGAGCACTCAACCCCTATCCTCAGGTGCCCTTGCCTGTTGCTTCCAGCTGGCCCAGGGCTGGAGCAGGGCATGACATGCCACCGTGATTCCTTGGCCTCATCAGCACCCCCCAGGGATTTCTGCCTATCCCAAAGCCCTTCGAAACCCAGGGAGCTGGGAGCAAGAAGACAGGCTCGGGAGTGAGCAGCTGGCCACAGCGGGGCCGGGGGGCACCTGGGCATCTTCTGTGGGTGGTGGGAATGGGACGCGAGTGCGACTTGATCTACCACCATGCTGGGTGCAACCTGTCTGAGGGTGTGTCGTGCCCACAGGTGAGGAGTTGTGGGGGGGCTTGTGTGAGTAGCTGCATGTGAATAACCATGTGTGTAACTGCTTACATGCCCGAGTAACGCAGTGTGTAACTCTGCATGTGTCTATGCGTACGCCTGCAGCTCACACACTGTGCATGTACCTGTGTGTGTGCAACACACTGTGTGTAACTGTCCGTAACTGTCACGCTGTGCATGCATCTGTTGTGTATCTGCATTTGTGACTGTTTACCAGTGTAACACACTCTGCACACATCTGTAGGCATCTGTAACTGTACGTCTGCAAGTGTGTCTGTCGATGTGTAACCCACTGCATGTGTGGTCACGCATGTGCAACTGAGTGTGCTTGTGCGTAACGTGCCGCAGTGCAGGATATCCCCACCCAGCAGTGTGTTGCCTCCCGATTTCCCTCTGTGCCAGGGGCAGAGCTGTGCTGTCCCTGCAGGGTGGCAGTGCTGGCCAGGGGCACCGCTCCTCCTGCCCGCTGCAGCGGGGTGATCCCTGGCAGGGCCCTGGCAGGTTGGGGCAGGCATGCAGGCAGCGGGTGCCAACAGCTGCCCCCACCCTTGCTCTACCTGTCAGACAGGTGGGGCTGGCCGCCTGCCATGGCCTGCCACCGTCACTTCTGGGAAGGGAGGATGCGGGCAGGATGGGTCTCGGCACAAAGGCTGGGAACCTGCCCACAGCTAGAGAGACCCTTGGGACCTGCTCCCTGGGATGGCTTGGGAAGGGCTCCCAGCACCAGGGACCCTGGAAAGCCTCAGGGCTGGAGTGTGTCCAAGGAGAGGGGACTGCAGCCCACACAGCCCCTCTGTGTGCTGATCTCCTCTCCTGCTGTACTCAAAGAACCCCTGAGGCGCATCCCGGAACTCCCTCCCTCCCAGTCCCATGGCTGGAGCAGGGTCTCCTGCACTTGGGTCCCACCACCCTGTTGGGGTGGGGAAGGTGAAGGGTTTTGCCTGCATGCCCCAGGGAAGTCAGTGCCCATCTGCCCCTATAGATCTGGCCACTGGCAGAAGCTGACTTGGGGCCAGACACTTTCTGTCCATCCTGGTGGAACTGGTGCCTGCTCTGACCCTGGCTCCTGACAAGGCCAGCACCTCAGAAAGGCACCAGTTCGAGCCTGGTGCCAGACAGAGCCAGGTCTTGCTGTGCTCAGCTGGGTACACTGGGAATTTATAGGGAATAAAACTGGGACACCGAGCAGCTCTGGCATCTCCACATCTGGAAGCCTATGTAGGTCACCTGATGGGCACTAGCCATGCTGTGGCAACTGTATCAGATGCTGCTCATGCACCAGAAAGTGCTTGGTGCACTAACACAGAGGCTGTCCTTAGTGCAGGTATAGAGATTGTCCTGGTGGGCTATGGCGCTAGGGCATGCAGATCTCATTGGGACAGTGCAGATGGTGAACATGCTCTATGGTCTCATCCTGCAGGACCTGGCCCCAAAGTCCCCATCCCCCCTCAAGCTCAGCAGCACCTCCCTATGGCTCAGGCACTGGGCTTCTTATCAGTTCAGCCTGCTGGCCCCCTAAAACATGTCTTATGGAACAGCAGTGGTGGAGACGGCTCCCGCAAAGCTTGCTCTGAAACTCAGCTCATTTTAGAAAGGCCTGGAGCAATGAGATCCTCTTGTAGGACCCACCCTTTGCCCGAAAGCAGGCTCAGGCTTGGACTTGCTCGTCTGCAGTCCTGAAGGCAAAAACTAGAGGAGTGCCAGCTCTCTGGAGAGCCTGAATATCCCACAGGAGCTGCCACTACGTTACTCCATGATGACAGCACCTCACCCAGCTGGATGCACCCCAGCTGAGACTGGCATCTGTGGCCTGGACACTGTGGCCACCAGAGCTTGCCAGCAAATGGGGGTCACCTTGCCCTGGGACATGTTGTGACAGCAAAGACCCTGCCGCCCTAGGTGTCAGTCCCCTGAATGAAGAAAGCCTAGTCAAGGGGATTTTCCCCCCAGCCAGATCTATGTAAAGGGACATCCTCAAAGGCTTTTGTGTTGGGATGACCAGGACTAGATCCTCAGCTCATCTCAGCCAAGATCTTCATGTCCCTGGTTCACCCCATCCTTTGGAGCCGGAGGGAGCTCTGCCACCACCACCCCAAGCAGACCTTTGCCCTGGGGCTCTGGAGGAGAGCACAGCTGACGCAAGAGCATGTCTCGTGCTCAGGGGGTGTGCCCGCAGTTCAGCAGGGCACTGCCATCACTGTCTCGGCGGTATGGACACACCAGGCAGCTGGAAATTTCTGTTGTTTGTGGCCAATGACAGGGTACATCACTTGGGCTGGCAGGGGTCACCTGCCCTGCGGCACAGCTATGCTCTCTAGTGCTGTACTTTTCCAGGAGCTTTGGAAGAGGTTGAGCTGGGGGATGTCCCCACTGGCCCAGCCATCAACTTCAGGGACCAGCAGGCAGGGAGATCCGGCAAATTACCATACCATACGATACGGTACAGCAGGCTGGACATTTCATTATACATGTATTCCATCTCTGCTCACCAACCAGTCTGCTCACCAGTCCCGCCAGAAACAGACATAGGAGGCATCTGATGCTTCCATCCATTGCCATGACAGTCCTGACCTCCCTGGGCCACCGCAGAGTGATAGGCTGACTGTGTGATGGCCTCCATTTGCCCCCCAGGTGCTCTTGTAACATCGCTGCCCATCGGCAGCCCTCATGCAATACCTGTTGCTGGAGGCCAGGAACCCCCCACAGCTCTTCTTAAGAGCACCCGGAGAGAGATTGCACTCTCCATCCAGGCCTGATGGACACAATAAAATGCTCAGCAGATGTTTCCCCATGTGTCTGGCTTCTTTAGGTACCCAGGAACATGGCATTGCAGCGGGGTGGTCAGCTTCTGTCTTCCAGCTCCCACCACTCCCTTGCATCTTCTCTCAAGCGTTTTGGACACCAGTGTTCCTCATCTTCCTTCCCTCTCCACCGCCTCCTTCCCCTCTTCTTCCTCTCTGACTGCATGTGTTCATGTGCTCTGTCATGGGGTGCTGGGGTGCTTCAGCGGGGGAAGGCAGGGAGCTGGGACAGCCTTGCTCATACACCTCCATGCTGCAGCAAGGCAGGTCAGGCCAGGAGGAGTGTCCTGGCCACTGTGGCTTTCAATGTGGCTTTCTCAATGACCAGTGCCTTGCTGAACTGGGGCCAGAATGTACCCAAAATGGTTTCGTGGGCTCAAACACCTTAATTTACTCCCTGGATTCTCAGCTGAAAACTTAAAGGTGAACACGTGGCCACGGCTGGGTGGGAAGGTGAGTAACAAATGGAGGAGATCAGGGCTATTGGAGACCTCACTGTGAAATGAATCTGCACAAGCTGGAGGAAAGAAAATACCATCTGGGAGCTGCAGCCCATGAGTTAACACAGCTCTGTCCCCCACATTCCACAGCTGCGGTGTCTGCAACTGTCCACATCCCCATGTGCTCTCATCACCAAGCCTGGAGGAAGCCTTTCCAGGACACAGGGCTTTCAGGACCACACATCCTGATGGTTTGACAGAGGGTTTCTGGGTTTGTTTCTGCATGATCTGCTCAGCAGGAAGCAGGGAGAATTGCTAAGAGGTGCATGATTGCCTGTGAGAAGGTAGGGGATCTCAGGAGGCATTGGTCTGTGGAAGTGAAATGTATATGTGATGGGAGTTGGGCTGCAGTAACCCTGGGCAGCCTCTTCAGCATCTGCCAACCTGCCGCTGATGCCATGAGCTTCAGTTCATGCTCTCTTGTTCCTGGACTTTCCAGCTCAAGCTGTCTGCCCAGTGACTCCATTTGCAAGCTGGTGCAGTGCCAGGCTCTGTGCCATGTTTGGTGGATAATAAAGGGTAGAGTTGGCTAGGAAACAAGAATCTGATGAACGTTTCTTTTTGTTTCACAATGAAACAGGACTGGGATTTTTGGTGGCAGTGGTGGAGGGAGGGGAAGAGAGAAAGCTGGGAGACATCCACCCAAGAAGACCCACCCATCCTCTGGCACCCTTCTGAGGATGCCAGAGACCAAGGGCTGAACATCTATCCTGACCTGGGCAGTCTGGGATCTGGCATTTTCTGCAGGGGGAAGCATCTGCGCAGGGAACAGGAGCTGGGGAGGATGCAGAGATGCAGCTTTGTCAGACCTGAGTGGAAATAAAGCTTTGGCCTGGGAGCAGGTCCCCAAGTCTGTTCCTGAGGAGCAGGGACCAGCCAATGTGGCCAGCAGGAACCTCACATGTGCAGCATGGCCAAGACGCATGCAGAGCCCTGGTCCCAGAGAAGCAGTAAGCACAGCACAGGACAGATGGGGCTGGTGCTATCCCCCTCCATGGGTGACAGAGCAGCTTCTGCTTTGCTCACAGGCTGTGGGGAAAACGCCTGGTGCTGAATCACCATGGGGGCAACCAGGGGGCAACCAGGAGCCAACTGTTTGGGGAGCCTGAACCCTCCAGTCCCATCCTGGATGTGCTGGCATGCCAGGCAAGCAGAGGACCTCCTAGTACGGACCCCTAAAAGCTCTGGCTGGAGGCAAGGGATGGGTGGGATGCAGAAGCTTGAATGCAGGGCTGACCACAGGGAAAGGGGAAGGTGGACACAGTCAGGCAGAGGCATGCGGTGTGCCCCAGGGTGGTACCCCCGTGACCTGGGGGTGCTCCCCGGCATGCACTGGCGCTTCCCACCTGCTGTCTCTGGTTCCAGGCAGCCACCGCAGCGGCTTCCCCGTTCCTACAGTGGGAACAGCCGCTCTCTTGTTTAACAACCGAACAGCCCAGGGTTTTAACAGATGAATTACCGTCAGCAGGTAGCTCTCCTGGAAGAGCCAGACACCCCCGGGGCAGCTACTGCTGGAAGCAATTATCAAAGAAACTGTTGGGCTGCAAGGCAGGGGGGGAGCGTTGTCTGGGAGCCCAGGTAACTCCTGTTACCCCAGGGAAGAGGGACGCAGCCCTGGGGGGCCTGCCCAGCCCCAGGCATGCCAGCCCAGCCCTGAAACCAGGCTGGGTTTGAGCCTGCCTTGGCAGCACCCTGCTACGAACCCCCGGCAGTGCTGTCCTTCCCAGCTCCTATGTGATATATATCCCCTAGGCAATAACTCTGCCCTCCATATCACATCTGAGCAACAACCCTCCCCTCATCTTCCAGAAGTGCAGGTATATAACAACCCCATCCCTTACAGCATGTCCCCCAACAGCATTTACCTTCCTGCCCCCAGCACAGCCCCTAAAGCTCCATCCACGAGACCTCTCCCAGGACTGCAACCTGCCCCACACCCTTTACTCCCCCATCCATTGCGGAGGTCCCCTCCCATGCAATGCCCTTGGTCCCTGAGGTGTACCTAGTTCCCAGCTCAGTGGATGTCTGTCCCCAGAGCACAGCCCCTCCTGCAATGGTGGCTCCCTTGCTCTGCCATCCCTGTGCACTAACCTCGGCTGTTCCCAGGTCGGCTCAGGGGTATGCAGATGCGGTGCCCCATCACGAGGATGCTTCTCCAGGCATATTTATGCCAACTGATTGTTAATTTGGCCCACTGCTGGAAAAGCACCCAAAACAGTTGGGCAGTCCAAACTGCTTGATGCTTTTGCTCTCTAACAATTTCCATGGCAGAGCCTGGGTACTCTGGAGCCTGGTTCTGTCCATGCTGAATCCTGCACACCTCCTCCAGGTACAGCCAGCCTGAAACTTGGGAGATATTAGCCTGGTTGGCATGAAGCAAGCCCGGGGCTGGTCAGGGGCTGGCAAGGGCAGTGCCAGGTGAAATCCAGCAGGGAGAGGGTTTCTTGTCACAGCTGCAGAAGTCCAGCTGCAAGAAACGTCTCCCACAGGCTTCTAAGGCTTTTTTCCCCTGGATGTTTTTAGGAGGACCAGAATCAACAATTTACACACCTTTCTTTCTTTCTGCAAGCTTGTTCCCAGAGTCTGAAGGGCTGATTCCCACCTGGACCAGGTACCACAGGGAGAAACACACCAAAGAAGTGCCCCACCAAAGAAATGTTTCCCCTGAGGAAAGAAGACATTGGATATTTTGAGCCAACCTTCCTTTTGGGTCAGGTACTGCCCTGGCCCCAGACCTGGGCTCTGTCCTCCTGCCCTCTTTGTGGAGTTGGGGCCAGTCTCCATCCTTGTGCTACTGGGAGCTCCCTTGCACATGGCAATGGGAAGGCAGCTGGGATCCCACGCCCCCAGTCACTCCCAGTATCGGGTTCAGTCCTGCTCCCCGATCATGCTGAGCCAGAGGCAGGAGGATAAGAAAGGGTGAAAGCCAGTAGGGACTGCAGTGAGCTTGAAGAAAAGACAGTGGGAGTAGGAGGGAGAGCGAGGGGTCCCAGGGAAACGGTCTCTGCCTCCCACAGGCTGCCCCTGTCCCCACCACATTCCCATTTACCCTGATCTGCTGCAAGGATGGCCACAGTCCGGCTCGGCTGGAAAATCAGGTCATGCCGTTGTGCTCAGGGGCAGTTCATGGCCTGGCATGTGGGATATTGGACACCACCTTGCTGGCCGAGCCAAAAACTCTCCCCTCACTGCATTTCTCTGCTCCCATTTGCCACATTTCAGCCATAGCAGCCTGCTTGGGGTCCACGGGTCCCAGGTGAGTGCTGGCCAGGGCAAACTGCCCTCCTCTTCCAGAACTGGGACCAGTGATCAGCAGTGGTCCCCCAGACCCTTTGGGGGGTCTTGGGGGAGAGAAAACCCACTTTAATGCTCAAACTTGAAGGGCAACCAAGATATTTCCATGGGAACTGTGTCCCAGAAACATGATCAAACTGGGACCACCTGGAGGGAAAGGTCTCCCAGCAGACCCCAGTTTAAATGCATGAGAGGAGGTTGTTTTGGAGGAAAATCCTCTTTTTCTCCATTTTCTGCCATGCTTGCCACAGCCATAATATCCAGGCACCTCCAAGGAGATTAAAAAAACAAATAAATGATCTCTTTTTTCGTGCCAGTGTGCTGGGAGGCTCTGCTGGGTTGGCTCAATACGGGCTTGGAGGTTACTGTAGGGGTTACCCTGAGTGTGTGTTGGCATGTACACCTGCGTTGGTGTGTGCACCCGTGTGTGTGTGTGCCTGGCCTTGCTTGCCTTCCTCCAGTTGTCTCTGGCTCTTCGCCCCACAGACCCATGCAGACTTCATGGGAGGCTGCAGGATCTGGTCCCCCAGCCCATGCCCGCACACCCCTGCCTCTTTCTCCTCCTCTGGCACAGGGTGTCCATACAGCTGAGGGGTCTACAGACCCCCTGCCTCTGCCCCAAGACTCCTGGCTAGCGTGCCCTCCATTTGGTGATGGCAGTGCGGTGGCAGTGCCGAGCGGTAGGGACACGGGAGGCGAGGCCGACAGGTTCCCTGCTGCTGCTGGAGCTGGTTAAACATTGTCCCAGGCCGGTTAGGTAACACAAACCGCAGCGGGAAAGAAATGAAACTGCTTGAGCAAACAAGGTGAGCTTGGCAGGGCAACAGGCTGCGTGACAAAGTGCTCCCCTCTCCTTGCCAACCTGCCAGAGTTATCTATTGACGGAGAATAAACACCTCACCCACAACCCCAAACTTGGAGGGACAGCAGCCAGGAGCACAGATGGTTCTTGCGAGACCTGGCCTGGGGCTGGACTTGCCCTGCTTGCCATGTCCCCTCCCTGGACATACTGATGGCCATCAAGCACCATCCTGGCCCCCCTCCCACACAAACCACTTGTATGGACAGCCCAAGCATCTTGGCATTGTCTCTTCTGCCACCCCGTTCAGCCTGCTCCTTGTGGCAGCTCCAGGAGGTCAGGGATGGGCCTGGAGCACCCTCCACTCGCTGGAGCCAGCAGACACCAGCCGGGAAAGCCTGTTCCCTGGGGAAGGTTACGCAAGGAATGTGACGGAGGTCTGGCTGCAGCCCAGACCACGGACGGGCTCCTGGTTCACACCCAGGGACTGCGACCTCTTCTTGCACCACAGGGCAACTCTGATGGCCTCATCTCAGCATGTGGATCTGAGAGCAGTACAACTTCAGCCCAACACACTAGAAAGCAAGGGATGGAGATCGTCCATATGATTTTGTCATCCCCAGGATTTTGCATGACTGCAGACCCCCTCTTATGTCCTGCTGAATTGCAAGGGTGGGCATTGCATGGCCACAGGAGACCAGGCATCCCAGCTGGACCAGCAAGGCAACTCCTCACATAAACAGCAGTTGAACTCACCCGAAAGAGGTTGGATCTGGCCCGTGGGCTCCTCCTGCCCCTGGCAAAGCTGGTGGGTCATGTCCTTGATGCCACTGCAGCATCTCCAGCAGGTCCTTCAGCTGCCACTGAGCCCACAGCCTGGGGGCTGCCAGCAGAGTAGGGCACCAAGGGCCATGGCCACCGGGAGTTTGGAAGTGAAACGGGAGACTTGCAGCAGGGTCTGTGGTTCCCCCAGCCCCTGGACCTATCTCTTATCCATGTCCTGGTAAAGCGGGGGTCTGGGCTTCCCCAGGCAGCACAGTGGCTCGGCAGCGGGGATGCTCTCAGCCACCAGCCTCACTCTCAGGCTGAGGCCAGGCAGACTGGGAGCCGTTCCAGCTGCTGCAGCCAGGGCAGCCCAGGGGAGACGCCACAGATGGTCCATGTGAGACCTTACTTTGAAGGACTTGTTTCTCTCTCTTTTGCATTAGGTCACACTCTTGCAAGTGCAGGATGGGTGATCTTTATCTGTACCATGTCTCTGGCAGCAGTGAAGGGCAGTCAGGGAACAATGGCAGGGTCCTCCTGCCAAAAAGGCATCTCAGGCTTTGCAAGGCACCCTTACTGCCTAGGGGCATCCCAAAAACTCCCCTCACCCCCCTGCTGGTGGGCTAGCTCCCCTCCTTAGTCATTCCAGGCACTGGCTGAAACCATTCAGAAGTATGTGGCATTGCTTTTGCCTGGGCAACCCAGACCTAGTCAAGCTCCAAGCTCGGAGGAGCGGTCCCAGGGCCTTTCCCCTTCAGGGTGAACAGGAGCTGAGCAGTGCTATCCCCTGCATACCCACATTCAGGGTCCTGTACACCACAGCAGGATCCTGTACACCAGCAGGAGGTTAGGGTGGCAACAAGACCCTCTGGTGCCCAGCAGTATTCAGAAAGACTTGTCATGAAATGCAGGCAATGCACACCAACCGGGAGCGATGCATGGACCGTTTGCCAAGCTCGTGGTAGAAACATATCTGAGAGCCTGCTTGGCCCCCAACCCCATGAATTCCTTCTTGCTGCCCCACAGACATAGCCTGTGGGTCAGAGAGATCCTCCTGGCACCACTGGGGCACCCTCCCTACCTCCTCATGGCTGGGCTAGCTGGAGAAAGCTGGTGTGGCCATTGAGCAAGAAGCAGATGATGTGTTTGGGCTGTCCACACTGTCAGGCCCTAGTGGTCTCTCCTCCTGAACATGTGGTCCTTGAGAGGCACCCAGGTCCTAGGAGAGGCTCCCAAATAGCCAGACTGGAAGATGAGCAAGCCTTAAACATATTGCAGTGCCTGTGCTTCTTCTTGAATGTCCTTTCACATCTCACAAGCGAGCACTGGCCAGAGAGGGGCTGGAGGTCCTCCCGCAGCCCATGACACCCAGACAGGCTGGGGACCTTAATGTGGAGGGAGCTGAGAGAGACGCCTCCCACCAGACCACCCAGGAATTTGCTTCCCAGCAGCCTGCAACTGGCAAACTTTGGCTTGGAAACGGTGCTCTGGGAAAATCCTCCTGCAAAGGTGAGTGCCAGGGCTGAATTTCTGGAGGGTCCTCAGAAGGGCCAAGGTTTGGGAGTGGGTGTAAGATGCCCCTGCATGGCTGGCTTTGACACAAGGCCTCCAGATCTCACTCCCACCAACCTAGGGACAAGCAGCCCACCTCACCCTAAGGAAGACCCTGTGACCCTGTGCCAGAATGACCAGCCAAGTCCAGGCCACAGCAGGCAGGAGGGATGGTGGCAGACGGGGTTGATGCAATGGGACATCCCAC
This sequence comes from Balaeniceps rex, assembly GCA_013401315.1. Classification (NCBI taxonomy): domain Eukaryota; kingdom Metazoa; phylum Chordata; class Aves; order Pelecaniformes; family Balaenicipitidae; genus Balaeniceps; species Balaeniceps rex. Next base: position 52,556 of record VYZW01036932.1, on the reverse strand, counting down.
GTAATATGAGTCTGGTCCCCCCCATGTCTTTAAGAAAAACAAGCAAAATGACAGGGAGGTACAAAAAACCCAGCCAAACAATTTATTCCTCTTATGTTCCCATTTGAAAAGGAGGAAACCACATGCACCTGCTGGGTGCCTGGCTGGGCTGGCATCCCCCTCCTGTGGCTGACACAGAGCCAGTCTGTGCCCCCGTGACATCGCTTCAGTCCAGCTGAGCATCACCACCTGCCACAAGACACGTGTGTGCCCTACAGCGCACACTCTCACACAGGAACATCTAACTCATGAAAAAATATATCTGTACATTCATTCTGTGCTTTTTTTTTGGTTTTACATAAATTAGAAGCTACTTTTGGGGAAAAGGTGTGTTTCTAGATACAGGCAGCTGGGCTGGAAATGCAGAGTGGCCCTGCTGTCCCAAGTCCTCTTCCCTGTGAGGGCTTTCCAGGGCCAGGTGAAGCTCCACAATGTTCCCATCTTCTCTCAGCAGGTGCGACACTGAGAAGCTGCTGCACAGGGGGGCAGGGAGCAAACAGGACGGTGGGCATCACGAGCAGTGATGAGGGAGGACCTCATAGCTGGGACAAGGTCTGTCCGATCACAGGTCTGTCTCTGCCCGGGCAGGAGGTGGGTGACAGCAGGAGACCTGCTGGGCTCTCACTGCGGTGCCAGCTGCCACTTGGACTTCTCTTCCCCTTTGCGTTTGTCCAGGCTTTGAAACAGCCAAAGTCACTGCGACTCCAGTCAGAGGTACGAATCCAGCGAGGGAAATAACGGTTTACAATAACCAACTTGGAGCCAAAATATTAGCTTTAAACACCTCAGTGCCGGCAGTCACCAGCACGCACGAGCATGCCCATGCAAGGGTCGGAGTTTCACACGCTGCACAGGGCAGCAGCTTCCAGATAGAGCTGCAGGCAAAGTTTCCTGCCAAGGAACGCTGCTCAGGGCTGGCCCCGAGGGGCTTGTCAGACCCCGGCTCATCCAGGACTCCTACAGCTCCTTGTTCCTGTTGAGCACCTCCTCCTCCTTCCAGCCGCTGGAGTTCTTCCCAAACTTGTACACCAGCCGTCGCCCATCAACTCTCTCCAGGATCTCTCGTTTGTAGTAATATCTGGAGGAGATGGAGGTGGAATCAGGGCTCTGGATGCAGCCCCGTGTGCTGGGGACCTGCTGTGGCTGAGCCCTGGTGGGTCTGACCCAGCCCTGTGGGGCATGTCCTCCCTGGGGACAGGGGAAGGCACTCACCGCATGGCTCTGCTCAGCTTCTCGTAGGTCATGCTGCTGTTTTTCTTCTTCTGGCCCCAGAGCTGAGCCACTGCTTCCGAGCGCAGGAACTTGAAGACACCCTCCCGCCGGTCCTCCCACTTCATCAGCCCCTCGTTCAGCTCGGGGTGGATCAGGATGTCCCGGATGAACTCCCACAGATGGGTACCTCTTGGGGCTGGAAGAGGAGAGCAAGCTGTAGAGGAGGGAAGATCCTGCGGGTCCCTGCACTTTGGATCTCCCTAAACCCCAATGCCAAGGGGCATGGCCAGCGGACATAGCCCTTCCTCCCATCTCCCCCCCCATGGAGCCAAGCTGGGGGAGGCAGTCTAAGCTCCCAGGCTGGAGGGTCCACGTACAGTGCTTGCTCTTCCGGCTCTCCAGGCAGTCTCTGCTCTCCTTGCTGAGTTTTCGGGGCCGTCCCCGTTTCCGCTTGCCATGTTTGCTGTCCCCTTTCTTGCTCCCTGCAAAGCCATCTGTGCACACAGACAAGGGGACATGTTACAGTGTGCAGAGCCTGCTGGGTTGCAGCTCCCCCCTCCCTGGGCACAGAGATGTCCTCCTCAGGAGCAGAAGCACAGGGGAGAGCTGGTTGGGGGTTGGGGGAGATATCAGGGGCTGCACCCTCTTTTCAGGCCCACATACCAGGGAACCATCCCCCTGAGAGGAAGGTCTCCCCCTTCCCTCCAGCCTCATCCCACCCTCATCCGTGCCACCATGCTTAGGGCAGCATGCTGTTCGCTCCCCAAACCTTGCTTCTTCCTTGCATCCCCAGTATTCCCAGTATCATCACCAGCTGGGATCAATCCTGAACAGAGCTTTCAGTGCCCAGGATCTCTGGCCACAGCCTTCACCCACCTGCCACCACCTACCCCTTTCCACCGAGCTCACTGCTGCCCTGGCCGTCTCAGCTCTGCCCCAGAGCCTGCACCATCGTCATGCTCAATGGAGAGAAACAGACCCAGGGTGCACAGAAAACCAGCCCCCTCCCTCCTTTCCAGTGTGAGGATGGATGTTCAGGTGTTGTCCCTAAATCATTGCCAGATGGGATGTGCTCTGCAGCTGCTGGAAGCAGCCCTCCTCTCCTAGCTCCTGGAGGGAAGCAAACAACTCACCGTCAGGGAAGAGCTTTGCTTCCATGGGGTCGAAGTCAAGGTCACTTCCACCGGAGTCCTGGGAGTTGGGGCTGTGGGACATCACAGGCCCTGAGAGGCAAAGAGACAGGGCTCAGACCGCCAGCTGCTGGCATCTGGAGATGCTTCCCCCTGGCTTCCCCTCTCTGCAGGCAGCCTGGTGCAAGACCCAAACCCTCCCTTGGTGGTAGGGCAGTTCCCCACTGATCTCCCAGATCAGCACAAGCAAAGGGAGCTTTTCACTGGGCAAAACACTGACCTGAGATATCGGAGCTGCCTGGGGACATGGCACCAGGCAAGCAGGTGAAGTCTGTGGATAGGAAAGGGTTTGTGGGTTTCATGTCCTCCAGGGAGTCCTTGGCACAGGGATTTCCCAGCTCTGGAAGGGGCAGAGAAGGGAAGAAGGTGTTAGCCCTGCCTGCATCAGCACATGGTCCCTGGGGAAAAGGCTTGACTGGGACCCCTCTCTTACCCAGGTGGCTGGAGTCCAGGAAGGTCTCTTGGGAAGTCGCATCCTCTTTTTCCAGCAAGTCAATGATCCAGTTCAGCTCATCAGAGGCTGCAGGGGTGGGGGGACTGGGATTAGCAATGCCTGCTCGGTATGGAGGGAATGGGAGCTGAGCCCAGCCCTGCCTGGACTCTGGTCTGTGCCCGCAAGTCCCCCTGCACAGCCTCCCCAGTGCAACCTCCCCCAGGCAGCACTCCACAGTGCCCGGGAAGCACGGGTTGCTGGGCTGGTGGGAGGGGTCTCAGCCTCATGCTTCGAGCTGCCAGACCTGGGGACGAAGGGGCCATTGGGACACTCACTGATCTCATGCAGGCGGTCATAGAGCTCGTCCCCCAGGGGCCCAAAGATGAGGCGCATCTGGTCCCTGGTGCAGTGGCAGAGTGCATGCCCATCCATGTTGCAGCAGGAGAAGTCGATGGAGCTGGCATCATACTTGTTCTTCTCCACATGGTAGCTGATCCACTCCAGCACCTGCACCTTGGTCCAGAAGTATGGGAGCTCACTGAACCACTCCGGCTTGTCTGCAAGGGACGGAGAGTGGGTCTCAGGGGCAGGATGGCCGTGCCAGCACCATGTGCCACACGTGTGCTTGCCGGCTGCAGTTTGGCACTGGGTCCGGTTCTGTGGCAATCACACGGGGAAAGCAGGCCCTGCGCTTGGAGGGTTATGGGACTAACAGGTGCTTAGCGCCTGCTCCTGGGTCACCTTGCTCTGCCCTGCTCCTGTCCTGGGGGACAGCGACAATCTGATGCTCCCCCCACCATTGGATTCAGTGCCATTTGTCCCATCCATGCTGGGATCCGCCCTGCTCTGCTGGTGCGTTCCCCATGCCTCCCCCAGGGCCATCCCATGACAGTCCCACAGGCAGAGTGGGACCCGCATCAGCAGGACTGTACTTCCAAACTGCTTTCCTGGTGAGCCCTGGCAGCCCATCCCCTGGGATGTGCTGGGGGAGGAGGGCAATGATTCCCTCATACCCCATATGCGTCTGGTGTGCTCCAAGCAGTCACACCTTGTGCCACCCAGGATCTCCTACAGCAACCTTTTAGCCAACACACCCCTGGAGAAACGGAGCGTGGTGGAAGCTGTTGACCTGCCTCAGTGGTTCAAGAACCTTGCAATGCCCTTCCAAGCCAGCTGCATTGCCTCGCTGCTGCCTTGCGTACTGGTTCCCCTGTGCAGCCACCACTGCTCCCCCGGTCCTACCTGTGCTCTGTGCCGGGGGCTGGCTGGTGGGTAGGCTCTGCCCCAGGGTGCTGTTGTCCCCAAGGTGTCCCAACATGTCCAAGGTTGGTTGCACCTCGTCTGGCTGGTACATGGCGCTGATGTAGTTAGAGAAGATGTTGCTAATCTCGCAAGATCCCGCCATCAAGCTCTGTGCCGAGAGACAACAGTGAGCCCCAGCCCCGTGGAGACAAGGGGACCCGAGCTCGCAGCACCCTTGGGACCGGGCTGGGTGAGGCCGGGCTCTCCCTCCCTCCACCCATCGTCACCTCTCAGGTCACTTCTGCAGAAACACCCGCCCAGCACCCGCCGGCTGGGGCTGGGGCCTGACTCACCACCGCCTCAGGGGCCGGGAGCAAGGGAGGCTGAGCTGGAGCAAACCAGGGACACAGCGTCACGGTGCTTGCAGAAGAGCCCCGTCCCCAGCAGCCTGGCCTCACCAGCCCCACTGGCAGCCAGCACAAAGGGACAGCAAGCAGGTGGCTCGCAGAGAATGGTGTTGCACAGCCCCTCCGTGGGGACGGGCGTTGCAGGGTACTCAGCTGTCGAGTGCTCCCCCAGCCCCACAGCTCAGCAGTGCTTGGGCTGGCACAGCCTGCTGCCGGAACTCCGGTGCTGGCAGCTCCAGTCCTCTCAACCAGTTGCAAGAAGCACATCCCAGTAACTCTGCAGCCAGGAGAGGACCAAGCCCCTGCCCGGCCCTCATGTAAGAGCCAAATCTTGCTGTTCACTTGACAAAACCTGGGGGCTGTGGAGGGGGGGCCCCTCCAAACTGCTGTCTCGCTGCCCCCCCCGAAAGGGCTGGCAGCTGTGGTGGGAGAACAGACGTGCAGTGAGAAAAGACCAAGCATCCCTGGTGAGAGCGAAGATGCACAGGGAGGGGAGCAAAGCAGCTGTCCCGGGCTGGGGGACGTCAACAGGCCCCAGACGAAAAAGCTTTGGTACCTTCTGCGACGGCAATCCCAGGAGCAGCAGCTAATCCTGAGAGCAGCGAGAGGAGACGGAGGGCGCCCTGCCAAGCCTGGCCGCTAGCCACTGCTCATGGGCCCGGGGAGGCTGGTGCCGATGGGCAAGCCCTGCCCGTGTCTCCTCTTTTATAGCACGGGCGGCGTAATGCGATCTGGCAGCCCGAGGGGAATTCCAGCCCGAAACGTTCATGCTCCCAGATCCAGGTGATTTGCATAATATGAACCACCAGGTCCCAGCCCAGTGCTGCCTTGCCGGGAAATCTGGGTTGGCCAGTTTAATCATTGTCAGAGCCCTTGCCCTGCCGGTGCCCAGAGTTTCACCCACACCGGCTTCGCGGGGTGTTTTCTTTGCTGCCGTTTGCCTGGCTTGTGTTTGTTTGCTTGCAGCAGCAGGTTCACGCGCCTCCCGCTGCCAAGCAAACACACCCAGCGGGGCTGGAGCGGGCCCTGGGGGCTGCGCATCCCTCCCTGGGGCTCTGCCCATGGCAAAGGGGCCAGGAGCGCTGCCCTGTGCGCCCACCCAGCCGTGTGGCGTCCCCCTGCTCAGGAGGGCAGCCTGGCCCTCGTACCAAGTGGGTGCTTGCGTGGGTGCCTCGGCCACGTTTGGAGCACAGGCTCAGTCGCTCCCTGGTCTGGCACAGGCACAGCTTCTCCCAGAGTGGGAGGAAGGACCCAGTGACCAAGCCAGGCGGGTGCTGGGAGCGGGACTCAGGTGGGGATGTGTGGTCTGCGTGGGGATGGAGCAGAGACCAGGCAGGTGCCCAATCGACTCTGTTAGGATGGGTTGATTTTTGCCTGGGGGAGGTCTGGGACAGGCTGCAGAGCTGTGATGGCCCATTCCATGCCATTTCACAAGTGCCTGGCACAGGCAGACACATACATTCACCAGGGACACATGCCAACAGGCAAGGCAGGGTTGTGGTGTGCATTACCTTCTGGTGGCTCTTGCCACTCTGGCTCTTGGGCAGGGGTACTTGGGACCCTGTCTGGACATGTTCATGCTGGTTTTAGCCCTGTGCTGGCAGAGAAGCCCCAGGCTAGTCCAAGCCAACAACTTGGCACCTGTTTGCCTGGTGCTGCTACTTTGCCAAGCCAGCCACATCCATGCCACACACGGGCTGGTGCAAACCCAGGGCACTGGGTGAGCAGTGCCCTGGCATCACACAGCCACCTCTAGGTCCTTGTCACTTCAAACCGGTGCCTGGCAGCAAACCATCTCATGTGACAAGGTGGTGACAGACTGTCCAAACATGGATGCTCTACCTCGGCCCATGAGCCAGCAAGGGCAGGGTGGCTGTGTGCCCCATCCCCCTTGTCACGTCACCCTGGCCTGCCATGCCGTGCTGTGGCCCCGGGGCAGGCAGGGCCAGCGTACCAGCCAGGAGGCACCAGGTCACGCTAGCTGATCACCTGCTCCGGCTTCATTCCTCCACGGCACAGTCATGAGTGCTGGGTGCTGCCAGGCCCTTTTGTTTTCTGGGCACAGCATCCCACAGGGACATCCCCACGCCCAGGAGCAGCCCCTGACATTGCTGCCCCGGGGCAAGTCAAGACCACCAGGGAAAAGACTAGTGCTGGGCAGACACAGAGCGTTAACCCTGCATTCAGCTGGGAGCTGAGCCCAGGTCCCAGGGCCAGGTCCACTGTGCCCTGGGACCTGGCCGCCCTGTTGGGCTTCCAGCGCTTGTGGTTAGAAACCTGCCCCTGGGGAAGCTTTTTCCACCCACTGCTGAAATGCAGGTGTCTCTGTAGCCGAGTGGGACATGACAGCTCTGTGCTGTGCCCTGGGCCACAGGCCAAGGGATGACGGGAGGGCATGTAGCATTTAGGAGTCTCCTGCCCAAGCCCTGCCCAGCCCACCCACGGCTCTCCCCCATGCTGGAGGATGTGATTGGATGCGTGATGGGGCTCTCTGGCATGGACCACATTGAGCATCCCCTTTCCCAGGTCTCCCTTCTCTGCAGACCCACAGCAGACCTCAGGGAGGTGCCATGGTCATTCCATGCACCCAGGCTATGCCATCAATGGGAGAGGTGACCTCAGTGGGTGACACCCCCCAGCCCCTTATGTGTACCTGACGTGCTGGGAGCCCGTTGTGCCCCCCTGGGGCGCAGCCTGTCCCCTTCCTTCCCCGTGTGTTTGGGAGCCAGGAGGCCAGCGGACCTGAGCAATCCTCCCCAACATCCTGCAGGCACCCTCCAGCTTTACTGACCTGGAGAAATGGCCTTCCTGCCCATCTGCCCGACTGATGTGCCACAACCCAGGCCCTACAATGGGCCATGGGGAGATCACAGTGGGGGACACTCACTGGAGATGCTGAGATGCTGTGCTGGGAGCATGGGAGAGCATAAGCCTCTTCTGGGGTGTCCCCATGCCCTCCCCAGAGCCACAGGGCAGCAGCAAGCTGCTCCATGGTGCCCATGGGGACCCTCCAATGCCAAGGAGCAGCCACAGCACTGATGGGCTCAGGGCAACTCCTCCTTGAGCTTGGGGATGGGTGGCAGAGGGCTGCCACAGTCTCATCGCCAGAGCCGGTGGCTCCCAGGGATGTGTTCCTGCTGTCCCCCTTGCTGCTGGTCTGAGCTCCCTGGGCACCTTCAGGCATGTGGGGAGCATGGCACAAAGTGCTGCTAGCTCAGGCTTGACGTATGACTGCAGCGAGAAAGAGGTGGTCATGAGTTTGGAGTGAGTTGGTGACATGAGGGCCATCAAGAAAAGGTGTCTGTGGTGCAGTGAGTGGCTGGGACACCAGGTGGGAGGGGGATGCTACTGCCAGGAGTAATTGGGCCCATGATACCCCCACATTTGTCGCCCCACAGATCCTGTTTGCCCTGGCAGCACTGGGGTGTGGCTGTGGGTACCAAGGCTCACACCGAGATAAACCATGACACACAGGCTGAGGCTGAGGTAGGACACAGTGCTGGGGACTGGCATGGCTCCAGGCACTGCCAGACCTCCAGAGACACCGTTAGGGCTGGACTGGCACTGCTCTGAGGATGAGCATTGCAAGGTGTGTTTTGAGCCCAGGGCCAAGGGTCCCCAACTCTCACCCTGCAGCAGCAGCAGGTTGTGGGGTGCCCTATGTGGGGAGCAGGGTGTGTGCCAGGAGGAACTGCATCCGGGGTGGTCGGTGCGGGCACAGCCCATGGCTGGCAGCTGCCCGTTCAGCTGCTCTGTCTGACCAGTTTAACCAGTGCTGGCTGGCTGAGAAAGTGGAGGTTGCTGGGGCTGCAGCCCTGCCCTGCGGAGTTGGGGGTACAGCTTGCTGCCCCTCTCCCGGCCCTGCAGCACCTGGGGCTGGGGCAGGTTGGCTGCCCAATGTCTTGGGGGACACAGGCTGGTGCCAGGATCTGTCAGCTCCGGGCGCTCAGCNGCCCCCGACCTGCATCCCCCACCCCAGCATCCCCACCTGGGCAGCCCGGGGGGGACCCTGCTGCCCCCAGCTCCAGCAGCTCTGCCGGACACCGCCGTCCCGCAGCCGGGGCTGCCACCTGCCGGCTGTCCCCAAGGCCACCGCTCCCCTCGGCCAGCCGGTCTGCTCCCGAGCAGGGCATGGTTCCCCAGCGCCCGCTCGTGTCACCCGGACCCCAGCCCCAGGAGAGCCGGCTGCCCGGAGGGGCGTGCGACCGGGCAGGGGTGTGGGCAACCACCGCGGGCAGGGGCACCCGAGCCCCTGCCCCACAGCACCTTTCCGCAGTCCCCAGGCCCTGCCAGCTTGGGGACCTGGGGACCCTTCAGAGTGGTGATGCGATGCTGCAGGGTTGGGGATGCTCTGAATTCCGCGGGGGTTGGCTGCTACTCTGGCTTGGGACTGCCTGGTCGGACCCCTTCCTCCCCTCCTCCTCACCAGGAGAGAGGGGCAGAGCCAGCCCGGCTGGGTCTGTGCTTCCTCCACCTCAGCCCCTTAAGTTTCCTGCAGTGCAATCACATCTGCCCTGTCTGCCTGTAAGGATGCAGGTCACCTTCTCACAACACACAGTAGGGCCAGAAGGGCTCTAGCAGCATCAGTTCCCCCAGCCCCTTTGCCGGGTGCATCAGGATGGGATGGGCAGTTCCCAGCTGTGCTCTTCCCCTCTTCAAAGCCATCTCTGCTCTGTCACTTCATTTCAGTACATTTTATTTGTGAAGACAAAAAGGCAAAGAACAAACACAGCCATTGAAAAAACATGTACATCATGAGACTGAAATAACTTACACTATTTACAGGAACACACCGAGGTATAAAATATATGTACATGCCTTGTCCTCTGACAAACCCAGACTGCTGGGCTGGGCTGCATGACCCAGCAGAAAAAAAAAAAAAAAAAAAAAAAAAAAAAAAAGAGCCTTCACAAGAGTTGGCCTCTAGAAAACAGCTCCGAGCAAGAAAAGGCACCTGCTATTTGTGATACTTGTGCAGGGGAAGGGGTGATGGAGCAGGCAACACGACGCTGCAGCTGCCCGAGCCCTGCCACAGGGCTGGACCAGAGGTTACTGGGTGGTCCCAGGATGTGGGGGATGCAGAACACCTGGCAGGTACCAGGGGCAGAGCTGTAACGGATGAGGGGACAAGCCCCTGGGGGCAGGAAGGTGCAGGGCTGTGCTTTTCTGGGGATGAGGCCCAGGAGGACAGGACAGGGCCTGGGGGTGTCAAGGCTGTGCTGGGCTCCCTCCCTATTACAGCTGGAGCACCATGCAGCACATGGAGGGGCCAGGGCCAGGGGTCCTCTTCCCTCCCCAGGAGGGTGAAAGGGGTTCAGGGAGGGTGCTCAGGCCTGCAGGACAGAGCAAAGCTCCAGTGAGCTTGCTGAAAAGCAAGTGGGAGCCCTGTGCTCTGCAGGGATCGTACCTGGACCCCGTCCAGCATGGGACAGGGGAAGGACTGGGATAGGGGCACTGGGAGAGCACCCTGGGGAGCAGGCACTGGTTCTGCAGCACCAAGGCAGAAGGCAGCATGCAAAACCCCAAGCAGCTGTGCTCAGAGGTGCTGGGGAGGAACAATGTACCTGGCGGGGACAGGACCCTGGTGCTCCAGCTCCCTGCAGCTGGCCAGACTGAGAGATGCACCGCCAGCCTGTCCTTTTGTGCTATAAGAGCTGTGGGTGCCAGGGAAGGGGCAGTGCCCAGGCTCCCTGGGTGGGCTCACAGTGGTTTGGGGGCCCAGGGCTTTTGGGCTCCTGAGTCATCTCCACCCCTTGTGTGCAAAGCTCAGCTCTAGACCAGCACTACACCCTCAGCAGAGGCTGGAGCTGGCCCCTCTGTGCTGGAGGAAGGAGACCCACAGAGCAAGAGTTGGGGCCTGGGGACAAAAGCATCACCCAGCGATTTGAGGAAGGGAAGGACCTCGCCGGACTGCAGGTACCATCACACCCTTAGCACAAACCAAGGCACCCAAGGGTGAAGCAAAATGAGGTGCATGGTGCAAAGGTAGCTCCAAACTGTCCTTGCAATGGAGGGACGGGCAGAGGGGCTCAGAGACCACAAGAAGGGACTCAAGCTATACAGCAGTGCAAGCCCTGAGCGCTAGGGGAGCACCCCAGCACAGTGCAAAAGGATGAAACAGCTCACCCGCTTTCTCTGGCAGGCCAACAGCCCTCACCATCATCCCTAGCCCCACCTCCACCTTGGTTGTCCAAGCCCATGGCCCCAAAAAGAGCTCTGCAGGACCAGAGTCCAAGGGGCTACACTTGCTAGACCACCTGCATGTTGGGACCTTGTGCTTTAGTGTTTGAGGGAACCTGCCCCCTGACCTGTCAGTGTGGCTCAGAGCTGTGAGCCCCTTCACAAACCCCATTGTGCCAGGGGAGCAGGGTACAGCCTTGTGTCAGCTCCCCAGCCCCGAGTAGGGGGTAATCTGGGGGCTCCAGGGTTACCCTGGCTTATGTTCAGTGCCTGGGACAGGATCTAGATTCAGCTATGTTTTGGGGGTGAAAAAATCAAACATCACACACGAGAAAGAATCAGCTTCTCTCACAGACCACCCCCATCCTGGACAGAGGCTTTTACAGCACCAGCTCCCTGCTGCTCCAGGCTGCCACTGAATCACAGCAGGCTCTGGAAAATGGGGACTAGGATCAGTCCATTCCAGCAATGTGCTTTGCATGGACATTTCTCAGACAAGGGCTTCATTGCATCCACAGCGAGTATCTGTGAGAGCAGAGGCAGGAATACAGGCTAAGCTGAGCCTTTCAGAGGTCCCTTTCCATCCTTCCAAGGAACAAGAGGGACCACTTCCAGGCTGCAAATCAACGCAATAACTAACGGCAACAACACCGAGCCTCGGTCCAAGCCCCCACAAGCAACAGGAGCAAAATCTCAGTGTTGCGACTCAGCTGGGGGATCCCACCGCAAAGGTGAGAGCTGGGAGCACAGGGGAGAGCAGGACGCTGGTCCTGCTGTGCTGCCCAGGAGGCGGCAGGAAGGGGGACATGAGGGGTGGCTCAGACATGCAGTGAGGTGGGAATGAGGCCATGTGTCCCCAGGATGAATTCGAGTGTCAAAACTATAGCAATAACAATAATTAAGAGAAGAAAAAACTAAACACACAAACTCCCCGCCCCATCCCTAAAACAAAACGGAATGACGACAGCACCCAGCTTGCACCATGAGGTAGCTAAACCAGATCAACACCCGAGAAACGCTCTCCTGCATGGGAAATACCAACCCAGACAGATACTAAGACGTACAAACACACACAAAGAGCTATGGGATCACAGTCATCCCTTGCTTCAAAGACCCCCCTCTCTCCGGATGCTTGCTGCTGTGCCACAGTACCCAGCTCCCTCCACCCGCAGGCTGTGAAAGCCTTGAAGCTCCCTCAACGTGCTACTGGACATAGCAGCAAGGTGGATGCTCAGCATCATCCAGGATTGGCCACTCAGCCCTGGACAATTAAGCAGGCACTTGCAGCCCACACACAGGAAGAAACTGGTGGCAAAAGGCAAGGCAGGTCTGACCCCAAGCCCCCCAAGAGCAGGTCACTTCAGCAGGGAGCAGTGAGAGGTTTCAGGTCAGGCACTGGCAGATCTTGGTGCAGACACCGATGCACATGGTACACCTGGCTACAGACAGTCAAATGCGCACACACACCCCACCCCCCTCCAGCCAAGCAAAGGTTAAACCGGCTGAGGAATGAGCAAGGAAACCCTCTCCAAGACAGGCTTGGAGGGTAACACCTCCTCCAGCCCCCACATCTGTTCCTTACTCTGGCGGGTGCCCTGTACATTTTTGTTTGCCCCCTCCAGTCCCGCAGGGCGCGCAGCCCAGCGCTGCTGGTACTGGCACCACTTCTCCACCAGCTGCAGCAGGAGGGCTCCTCGCCTTGATGCAGCTGCCAGTCCGGGGCTGTGCAGGGCTTGGCCAGGGTCACGAGGGACTGGTCACTGTCCTAGGCAGTGTCATGCCCACACATGCCATCATGCCCTCCACCAAGGCAAGGCAGCAGGATGGGTTTTTTTTCTCCTCAAAAGGCAAAAAAACCCCATCAAATCAATAGAGATGCTCCTGCCTTTCAAGATGCGGAGGAATTCCCATGCTCCACCTGGAATGGTTTTAACGAGGGCTGGTGGCAAATGACCTGGGTCACCATGGTTGGCAGAGGGAAAACGGTCTGTGCTTCATGGGGCAGGTCCTGGAGCCCCTGGCCTCAGATCCCAGTTCAGTGCTGGTGGGATCACATGGAGAAATCCTTAAATTTGAGTTCAAACACTGCTGCTTCTGTGACAGAGGGGAAGTGAGAGCACATGAGGCAAGAGCACCACTCCCAGGGTCTTCTCAGCCATCCCACAAGAAGCCCTGCCTGGCCCAGGGCAGGACGGAGCAGGGGACGGTCCAACAAGCCACAGGAGAAATGGAAGAAAGCTCCTGTGTGAGACCAGGGCCTTGCCAGCCCCTTGTACAGGAGAGAGGAGGAAGCCTGGAAAAGCTGTGTCCTTGGGGGGACACTCCTGGATGGAGCCCCCAGCCTTTCATGGAGGCTGGATTGTGCAAGATTGTCTTCTGCAGGATTGTCCTTCAAGTGTGGGGTGAATCAGGGGACTTGTGCAAGCCAGTGTGTGCAACCCCTTCCTCACCCCACTCCCGGCACAGCCGACTCCATCCTGGCCCAAACTCTGGTTGCTCCGTACCTCGCGGGTCCCCCTCCGGCTCCTGGATCCACGGGGGCTGACAGGCCAAACATGAGCTAGCCCCCTCCTCAGTAGGAGGCTGAGAGCGGAGCCTGGGGGAAGGAGTTACAGCTTCCAGCACCCAGTGATGGCAAAACAAGATGGGCCACAGGGGTGGGGGTGACAAATCTGGCCTTCGTTCTTTGCCCTGTAACCTCCGTTCTTGCTTTGTTTCTCCATCTCAAGTGGGTTAACATGCTGCAGCAACCCACCACAGAACCCCTGCCGAGGGCCAAAGTGTCAAAAGCAGGGCTAAGCAGCCCTTCCCTTCCCCACTGCAGAACAGGGTGGGCACATGAGGAAGAGCCCAAGAGCCATGGGTCAGCTGAGTTTACGACTGGGGTTTGGAGAACGTCGAAGGGAACTGTAGAGGGTTTGTCTGGAAGTTGCCTGACGGAGATCTTTCCAGGCTTGCCATGCCTCCACAGCTGGGACATGGCAAAGGAGCTCAGAGGTGCACATCTCCAATCGCTGGGGACAGGTAGACAGAGGATGGGGAATGATAGAACTACCTGGAAATCCTGAACCTCCCACAGCAGAGAGGCTGTCCCACGAGTAATGTCTCCAAAGAAGCAGCCCCTCTATGCTGTGGTTGTGGCCAGCAGACACCAAATGTCCTCACGGCTGTGGAGCAGAGAAAGACTCCTGCAGGAACCAGCCCTGGAGCCAACAGGGACAGAAGAAGCACATCACGTTTGAGGCCACATGAGCCCATGGTGGCAGGAGGGAATTGGGTATCTCTGAGAAGGAGCCAAGGAGCTCTGACCCCAGAAGTCCTGGCAGGCATTGCAGCAGGGTGGGTGAGAAGAGAGAGACAAAACATTTCCTGGTCACTGGAAAACCACCAAGAAACCCCAGCAGGAGGGAAGGTGGAGCTGACAGTGCCCCACGGAGCTGCCTCCTCACAGGAGCTGGCAGTGCTCAAAGTACCAGATAGGTACATCATCCATCCCATTAGGTCACGCACAAAGACCTTCACCCTCCTGTCATGTCTTCCAGTCTTTTTGCAGTTCCTAGTTCGACCCCGCGGGTAACCTCCTCCCGCTCCAGAGCTTCACTGTCAAGTCACTGAGAAACAAAGGTGAGAGGGACGGCGTGACCCAGGGGTTCCCGCAGGAGCCTCGCAGACATGCTGCAGAGAGGCACTGCGAGGAGACACGCTCCCCACCCCCAGCCCATGGCAGCATGCAGCCCACAAGACTTCCAGGCTCTTTTCTCTTGGCAGGAGGTTGCCCAATCCGCTTTGGGGAGCAGGCAGGCCCAATGGGGCTCAGCCTCCAGCTCACCCCACTGGCAGCAACTGGGGACAAAGGGAAATGGTGACCTCCAGGGCTGACCCCAACAGGATTCCTGCACCCCTTGAACGAGCTCTAACTACGTCAAAGCGGTGACACTGAGGGAGCTGCTGTGCTTGGTCTCCCCAGGGCATGAGCTGCTTCGGGGGTGGCTGCTGACTCCCGCCCACCATCCATGCAAGCCACAGCTTCCATGGAGCTGCCACAGTAGATGTGGGCACTCAGCAAGGGAAAAAAAAAAAAGCAAACAAAACAATGTTGCGGGTATGGCTAGGACAAAGGGGCAGGTCACTTCTTATTTAGATTTACCAAGTGGGGAAAAACGCAAAATAGTTTCATACCGTGAAGAAGCAGCTCAGACCAGAGAGAAAGAAAGAAAAAGAGAGAGGAGCAAAAGCAAGCAACAGAGAGAAAGACAGAGGGAGAAAGAGATGGAGAGAAAGAGAAAAGGAAAGAAAAGACAGAAGAAGAGTGCATGAGCAAGACAGTCAGAAAGAGCAGGAGGGTCAAGGCAGACTAGTAGCACGGCCCTTTATGGCAAGGACGCGTCGTGGAAGGCAAGGGGTGAGCCCAGGCACGTAATTCCATAACTTTACCCGGCAGTCACTGTGGCACAGATGGGAGGTGGGGAGGAGGAGAGACAGAGAGAGACAGAGAAAAAGGAAGGGAGAAAAGGGACATGGTCGAAAAGAGGATATCAGAGTCTTGCTGCCAAAGAGCTCCCCGAGAACAGCAGAGGATGCCCAGCCCCGGGGGAGAGGGGTGCCTGTGTGGGGGATAACCCGGGGCATCATCGCAGTGTGGGCAGGGGACGGCTGCAGGAATAGCTCTTGGCACTGCAGTGGGCAGGCCGTGTCACAAGGCAGGCTAAGGCGGGCAAGATGAGATGAAGGAGTGGAGGGACTAGAAAGCTGCAAGACTCCCCCCTTCCCTGCTCCCTGTCCACTTAGCACAAACCCACCCAGGCCTGGGGATGACAGCTCAACCCAGGGGTCTCCCACCTCCCAGGGACTCTGGGGAGCAGAAAGCCCGGGGCTCACCTGGAGGCAGTGAAGATGTGCTTTGAGTTGGTGCAGATGGCATTGATGGGGCTGTCGTGCCCTTTGATCTCCCCAACCGGGGTGAAGGTGTCCACATTCCAGACTTTGATCACGCCGCCTCGGCAGGCACTCAGCACCATGGGGCGGCCAGGGATGAAGGCCAGGGCACAGACCCAGTCTTTGTGGGCATTGGGGATTTGCTGCAGGTATGGGCAGAGCAGAGATCATGACCAACCTCATCTGCAGCACCACCAGCAGCCTTACGCACCCCACCAGGGAGGCTCAGATCCTCACTGTTGCCCTAGGGCTGATCTGGATTGTGGGGCTACCGATGCAAAGTTAGGAGGCCAAGGGGATGGATTCAAAAGTCAGGGCTTTCTTTGTCCCCTGGGCAGGAGATAACAATCCTGTCTTCAGAGAGGAACACAACACCGGCACTGCAATTGATGCTGCAGCCTGTGTGCCAGGGGGAGCTGGCAATCCTGAGTGCCCTACAGCACAAACTTATGGGGGTACAGAGTCACCTCGCACACGCACTGCCAGATTCCCAGGAACAGGAGTGCCCCTCCCTGGTTAGCTCAGTGCAGGACACTGGCACCAGGTCCCTGAACAAAGGTCCCCCCAGACCCACAGCAGCAATATTCCTCTGCCCCACGTTACCCTGAGGACCTGTGCTGTATGCTCCCCTACAGACCTGGATAAGTTCCTGCTGCTCCAGATCCCACTTCTTTATGCCGTTGTCCCTGGAGCCACTGAAGAGGATGTCTCCCTGGATGGCCAGGCACTCGATGCCATCGTAGTGAGGGGGCTCAAAGTTGTGAGTGGGGCTAATATTGCCCACCATGCCCTCAGCAATCTCAAACACCTGGGGGAAAAACAGTGGGTAAAAGACTCCAGATGGCACTTGGAAACAGAGTTGACCCTCTCTTGGAGAACTTGGCCATCACCCTCTGTTTTCTAGGTTCAGGGCACCCAGAGTGATGCTGGAAAGGGGAGCGGGCATGGGCTGGTGGAGGCTTTTTTGGGACTGAGGTCTCTCCAGGGGTCCTGCCACCATCAGGGGAGGTCTGCCACCACAGACAGCCCCCAATCTGCTCATTTCACTCATGGTGAGCTTTCACACACCTCCATGAGCCAAACTAACAGCTTGCAGCTGTCAGAAGAGTGGGATTCTGCCTCCCTCATCATCTCACCATCCCTCTTCACTCCCCTGGTGCCAGGTCCAATTCAACCTGCTAAAACCCAGCAAAAACCTAAAAGGGAGGGGCAAACTCTTGTTGTGCTGGAGCTGTGAACGAGCAGGCACAAAGCATCTGTATCGGGGGGGAGAATCGAGCAGAACACGGTGAGCTGCTAATCTGGGTCTGCCATTGCATGCAACTACCAGCCACAGAGCCCGAGGGATGAGAGAAATGCAAATCCATCTCCAAAGGTGCATTTGTATTGTGGACCAAGCAAAAGGCAAGATTTGGGTTGAGGAGATACACAAGAACCTCACATGCAGAGGTAAAAACAGAATCTGGGCTCAGATTTCAGGAGAAGAGACCTTAGGGGTTGCCAACATCCGGGCTTCCCTACAGGACACAGGGCTCTGCTCTCCAAGGAGGAGAGTACCTTGACGTAGTGATCTTTGGAGCCTGTGACCACCAGGTCATGGTTGCTCGCCGTCTGGTTTACCGTGAGACACATCACAGGCCCGATGTGGCCACTCAGCTTCCCGATGGGCTGCAACCTGAGTTCAATAACATCTGTCAGACAGCCTCTTCCCAGGTGCTGAAGCTCTTCCAAGGGGTTCTCAGAGGCAGAGATCCCCAGAGCCCTGGAGCCCCCCCCAGTAGGGCTTGTTCCCTTTGGGGGATTGTGAGCCAGGAAACCCTCTTCCTAGCGATGCCGGGGGAAGGAAGTCAGCCTCGGGGCACACCAACATCTGGCTACAGAGCCTAGGCTGCAGCAAGGGGTCAGCAGCCCAGTGCCCACCTGGCAGGGAAGGGGCAAGGGCAAAACCAGGAGGGTACTGCTGCTCAACCCACATCTTTCCCCTTCTTCTAAGCTCTGCCCAGCTCACAGACAAAGCCCCCACTCCAAGTAGCCCCATTGCTGCTCATCACCCCTTGGGTCCCATAGGAAAGGGTCCTGAAAGTGTTTATTCCAGGCAACTTCCATTGCTAAAAGGCTTTCACTTCCCTGGGGGAGTCATTTCAGGCCCCTCTGAGCAGACAGTGTCCACTCAGCATCCATAAGCTGTCCTGCCCACCCCAGCACTACCCCCTCACCTGCTCAGCTCCCAGATGCGGACGGAGTTACCAGTGGCAGCATAGAGCATGGTGCCAGTGGGGTTCAGAGCAATCTGGTTGATCTGGTGCTCCCCCTGCACACTGGTGACAGTGCGGGTAGTGGTCCCAGCACACGCGTCCCCGGAGATCACCTGTCCAGAAGATCTAAGGGAGAGAGAGGTCAAGGGGGGAGGATGAGCAGAGATCAGAGCCACTGAGGCCCCACTGAGGAACCGCACGGGGCTCTTGGCTCCAGGCTGGCACAGGTAGGTGCCAGGGAAAGGCCCTAGAGTTATCACCATCTCTCTGGCCACAGTGGGATCAACAAGACCTCTGTGCCCTAGGCCCGTGCCCTGCTTGCAGACAGAGCCAAGGATGTTGGGTATGTGCATGACATGGAGCATCCTGCCCTGGTTTCCATTTGAGGGCTGCTCTTCTCTCCTCCCATTCCTCTTTGCTTCCTGCAGGAAGAGCTGGCTAGCGCTGGCAGTCAGCACAGGCAGGCAGAGGTATTTGGCCTCTACACCAAGGGAGAAGCACTTTCAGGCCAAGGTAGATGAGCTGAGGCTGGATGGAGAAAGGAGCTCTATGCTGGAGCAAGCTGGTAAGCCTGCCCTGCCATACTCTCCTAACATTTCAGCCCTGCTCCAGACTGGCAGACCACAGCTACAGCCTGTCCCATGCTCCTTACTCCCTCAAACTCCTCATAAAGATCTGAGTTTCCCACTGGCGAGCCTGTAATTTACTCAGCCACGATCCTCTTAGGGGCTGTGCCTCCTTTATGGAGCTGCTGGCTCTCTTGGCTATCCCCAGAAGTAGCTGCAAATTTCTTCAAAGCTCTTTACGCTGAGCCTTCGGTGCAGGAGGTCCCCACAGGTCCCCTCACCCCAAGCTCTCTCCCAGCCTCCCTGTTCCCTAAGGATGCAGCACTGCAAACTGGCACTAAAGCAGCTGGTACTTAGCCCTGTCCCCAGCCCCAGTAGGTCCTGGGACTGGCTCCTGCAAAGTCAGAGATGCCTAGAGTGCCCAGGGTCCTCCCCAGCTGTTCCCGCCTGCCACGTACGTGAGGGTGCGGATGCACCGGGCCGAGTCCCGGATGTCCCACACTTTGATGTACGACGTGGACACGGTGAACACCAGCCCCGTGTGGCTGCAGTATTTGATGGAAACCACGTTGTTTGGATGACCCTTGAGGGAAGCAATTTCTTGGCCCGTCACCAGGTTCCACATTTTGCAGCTCCGGTCTGCGGGAAGAGGAACATGCCCAGGAGTGTCAGGCTGGGAGGGGTCCCTCTGAGGGCATGGTGGCATGGGGGAAATAGCCCCTCTGAGCATTGCCTCCCTCCACCCACAGGGCCAGAGGAAAGGACCCAGCCAGCCCCAGCACCAGGGCAGTGCAGGGCAAGGCTCAATGCTGAGGACAGGAGAGAGGCCCAGGAGGAACCATCCCCATGGTGCCCAGCACTTCATGTATTCCCCCATGCCAACCTGCTCCCATAGTGTCTGCAGGCAAGCAACCCCAACATCCTCTCCATCCATCACGTACCTTTGGACCCAGTGAAAAGCAGCTCGTCGGTGGCATCCAGGCAGAGCACAGGCTTGGTGTGTCCTTCTGCCATGGAGACGCACTGCAGCGGGGCTGTCCGGGCATTCTTGGTGCCACCCACTGGGTTAATGATGCCCCTTGCGTGGGAAAGAAAGAACAAGCATGGTGGGGTGTGTGTGGAAAGGCACCATGCTACACAGTCCCAGGGGCATGGGAGAGCAAGACCTGCCTCACCCCAAGCATCTTCCACTGCCTGGCAGTGAGATGGGCCCCTCCATCTGAACCCAGCATGTCTGAGCAAAGGTCTTCATGGAAACCCTGGGAATCTCCCCAGGAGCAGCCCCTGCCTACTGCCTCTGCCCCAGCAATACAGACTGGGAAAGGGGGGCTGCCCAGTGACCTCTGCTCTGCTGCTGAACCTCTCACGGCTGGCCAGCATATCGGTCCTCAGGTCAGTTTGGGACAAACTGCACCTTCTGAAGCCTGAAGCTCTGCTGGGATAAATGTTTCACAGTACCAATATGCAGCACCCCAGTTCCTTAGAGGCTGCCAGCCTGTGGCTGGTGACATTTGGAGACAGGGCCCTGCTCCTTTACATAAGACCACAAGGGTGACAAAAGGACAGCACTGGCATTTGTACCCAGCGTCCCTGTCACAATGGCTGTGGAAGCCCTGCACCCTCCACTGGCTCTGGGCAGGAGAGGACCTATCACTGCCAAACTTTCCTCCAAGGGACACTGCTGCCTGTCCCTCTGGACACAGCATCTGCCAATCCCCTCCACTTTAGCAGTGCTCTGAGTGCTGAGGACCAACAGCCCTACACTTCCAGACCCAAGTGTGCATGGCCACCAACAGCTCTTCCCAGCTGGCATCCCAAAGCACAGCCTCCCCACAGCTGTGGGGACCAGAGTTGTGCTAGTCTCTTCTTATAGGGAGGGAAACTGAGGCACAGGCTGGAGAAGGGCAGGCCTGAGGCCACGTAAGGTTTGCATTAGTCATGAGGACAAATGCAGGCTCATTAATTTGGGTTTGGAAATCTCATGCATGTGATCTTTCTTTCTCAGTTAGCAGCTGCACTTACGAACTCAAATTAAACAGCCCTCCCCTGACCCCTAGTGTTTCTACCAGTCTCAAGGTGACACTGAATCTAAATGGAAATCCTGGTTCCCCAGGGTGAGATGTTACTGATGGACGTTGCGTTGCTGCCTGACGGCAAACTGCCCAAGGTGATGCAGCACAGACACGTCTGGTGCCATCTTCCCAGTGACTGTGGGAACTCAGGGCATGGTCAATGTGACGGGACACCCAGGTGCTGGAGGGCTGATGTTCCTAAAGGATGGGGGAAAGGTGGCCCTCACGTCAGGAAACCTCCACAGGCAGGAGGGTGCAGCAGGACAAGCCCAGGAGCACCTTAACCCCAAGGTGAACTCTGCACCACAATATGACTTGGTTTCTTTGGGAAAGAGACCTACCCACCCACAACCCAGCACCAGGGAAGCACAGCCAGGTGTGGGGAGCACCTGGAGATATTTGCCTGGAAGATGCTTGCAAGAAGGACACAGTGGGAGCGCCCAGGGTTGCTTGCCCCCTTCCCCAGCATCACACTGTCCTGCTGGAGAGCTGGGGGACGGGATGGGACATGGTGGTGTCATGCTGATGAGAGCCCATCAGAAATGGCGGAGAACATGCTGCCACCCCAAACCAGCCAGTGCCCATAGGTGAGCTCAGGGCTGCATTTCCAAGGGCTGATCCGAGCAGGAATGATTTGAACTCACAACCAAGGGGACAGTGTCAGATACTGGAGGTGGCATGCCAGGAGGGGACAGCACACACAAACTGGGAGGTGCAGGAGAGCAGCAAGGCACAGGTGGAGCATGCAGGGACAAGGGAGAGCAGACTCATGAGATGGAGAGGGGAGAAGAGGAAGGGATAATAAATAGAAAGTTGTCTATACCTCAGCACCTCCGAGACAGAGGAATCGCTGTCATCAGACCTAGGGGCAGAAAATTAGCAGGATTATGGGAGAGAAAACCCAGACTAGAAGAGGCAGCAGAGGAGTCAGAGATGGAGGATTGTTATTGCATCCAAGACAGTGTAGGACAGAGAGAAGGAGGAGGGGAGAGAGGGAGAAAGAGAAGCACACGTGGAGAACCAGGGGAGAAGGCAGAGGAGCAGGAGAGCATGTGAGGATCAGACAGCAGGTCTCCATCAGGGAACGTCAGCGCTGCTAGCAATGCTCCGAGATGAGGGCAGCTGCCCAACCTGCTGCAGGGAGAGGCTGGGAGGCTGAAGCAGCATTTGTGGGTTGGTGCCAGTCCTTCAGCTTCCTGCGAGCCCCCATCCCACCTCACCCCATCCTGCTCCATAGCCTTTTCCAGTGGTCCAAGTCTGGCACTGCTGTGCCTCCAAGTAGGGCTTAGCCAGAGGCCAGGACTCCAAGCTCCTGCAAGTGGCCAGCTCAGAGGAGACACACAGCAGGCAGGACAGGGCAAGGGTCCAGCATGGCTGTTGCAGAGCATCTGCTCCCTCATGGAGAGGAGCAGGGAATGAAAATGGTGGCAGGAGGCTGGCTGGAGCTGAGCCAGGTCCTGTGCTCCTACACCCCACCATGGGACCCAGTACATGCCATTTGCTGTTCTGGTATGGGTCCCCCTCACTCAGACCCTCCCGCCGCACCAGGACTTACTTATCCAAGGCAGACCCCTGGCTCTGGTTGCTCGTGAGACGAGAGAAGACATTGCGGTCGTTGCGTGGACGGGTGGGTGGGGATGAGGGAGGCGTGAAGCCAACATCTGCAGGCCTGAGCCAGGAAGGATTAGAGGGACACATGACTTGGGAACTGCTCACCTGGCAGCTGCCTGGCACCTGCCTGGCACACCAGGGCTCAGCAAGAGCCCAGCCAGCATCTCTCCCCACTTGTCTGGGCCACCCAGCCTGTCCCTGCCCATGTCACCATTTCTCCAGCTCCCAAGCTCACCTGGCAGGCTGCCCACGGTCATAAGATTTCCTCCTTGTCAGAGGTGAAGTGTCCGAGCCACGAGATTGCCTGGGACTAAAGCAAGTGAAACAGAGCACAGTGGGTGCCTGCCCCCCTGTGCTGGGATCCCTCCATGCTGAACACCCATGTCCTTCCCTAGCAGAGCAAATGGAGAAGCTGGGCTGCCCTGGAGTCACAATCACAAGATCAGAGGATGCCTTGAGTCATCCCATGAGCGCAGAGGCTTTTAGCAACCCAAGAAGCCTCCAAGAAGGCTGATAACCCAGGGCAGTGAGTCGGGGACCCTTGCACGCCCCCCTTCTTTCCCTCCTCCTGGAGTACCCTTCTCTCCATCTGCAAAGGATACCAACATACTCCTAGACACCCTCCAAGTCCCACTGGAGAAATGCACCACTCCTTGCTGCAGACAAGCCTGGATAGATACGGAATTGGGCTCACCCTCACTGCTCTGCAACTCCACAGCCAGGCTACAGCTTCCCAACCTGCTGGTCCATGCCTCCATGAGCCTCCCAATGCCCAAAGACCCATCACCCCACACTTACAAGGTGCTTCCTCGTGTGGGCAGGCTGATGGTGCGTGACACCTTCTCCTTGTAATAGGGGTCTCGGATGGAGAAGCTGATCCCATCCTCTTTGATCTCCATGAGAGACGCCAAGGACTTGGTGATGTTCTTGGTGGAAACGTCCAGCGTGGGTCCTAGACACTCAGCAGACACTGCCTTCATCTGCCCTGAGAGCTTGGGCTCTCCCTAGAGCAGGGCAGAGGACTCAGACACAGGCAGCACCACGGGTAGACAGCTGGAGCAGCCAGAGAGCTGTGGGGTGGAGCAGCTCGTGCTCTCTGGCCACAGGAGGTTGAGTTCCCCCTGCATCATGCTGGGATGCCTGTCACAGTGCCAGCTCTCCATACTCTAAGCAAATGTGACAGCCTCTGCAGAACAATGGGCGCTTTCCTCCACCTTTGCTCACAATGGATGCAGCACTGCACAGGGACCTCCTTGGTGCCCACTCAAATCTGGAGGGTATGGGCTGATGCACTGGATGTTTCCTAAGTCTCTGGTGCTTCAAAGGACCACAGGACCAGGAGGCCTGGGGTCCCCCTTGCCTAGAGCTGACCCCACCCAGAGACCAGCCATACTGCCTTATGCTAAGCCTGGGTCTCCAAGGGTCAGACTGCAGAGCAGAGGCCTGGAGCATCACTGAACAACATGTCCCTCCATCCCTCCTCCCATTCCCTGTGACAGGGCCACACAGAAAGACCAACTAACCTTGAACTTGAAGTCATCCTGGCTTGCTGAGCCCTTCATGGTGAAACACTGGGAGATGCTGCAAGGAGAAGGGAGCAAAGATGGATCTTCAGTGCCAAACTCCTTTTAGAGAGCCGGCTGCCACTGGCCCACCAGACTCCTTGGGTCAATCCCTGCTCCCCAGCACCCCTTCTCCAAGGGATGACCTAGTCTTCACACCCGCTGGTGTCTAAGAGACATCTCTGCTCCTCTCCCCAAGGGCTGGGCACCACAGGAAAGCTTAGGTGGGGCTTTGTTCATCCATGTCCATTTGCGAGGTCCCATGGGTGGCACCAGACATCCTACCCCACCCCTGGCCTCCCCAGCCACCACCAGCTCAGGCAGGGCCGGGCTGGGTGCTCACCTCCCATCTGAAGCCAGGCTAAACTCTGAGACCTCCTCATCCGTGCTGGTGTAGCCGTTCTCTGTGCAGGAGGGAGACACAGCACATCAGCAGCGCAGAGGGGACCCCATCGTGCCGAGCCCCGTCTGAACTGTGCAGCAGAGCGGACAGCCCAGGCAGCTGGGGGCAGGGACCTGGCCCTCATCCCTGTGGTGTGGTGGCTGGAGCACACATCCCCACCCAGCATTGCCCTCAGGGCAGCCGTGGGACCTCTAGGTGTTTCCTGGGGGGCTGGCATGGGTGGGCACCTCGCCCCATGGGCAGCATGCCTGGCCCGAGGATGTGCCAGCCCTGGGTCCCACCTTGCTGGACATTGTAGATCAGGGCCTGCAGCTCGGGGTGCGACTCGGCCTTCTCCCGCAGGGCATCCAGGATGGCGTGGTTCTGTGAGGAGCCGGTCATGTCTGTCTGCCGCAGGCGCCCCTCCAGCAGGCGGATCTGGGCCTCCTTCTGTGCCACCTGCAGCCCCTGGGGAAGGATGGCCACGCTGGGCCTCAGGCAGGTGTCTCAGGTCCCCACCACCACAACCCCACCCTGGCACCCTGCTCCCCTCCCCAGGCTGCGGGAAACCCCATCATGCATCTGGCTTGGCCTCGCACCTTGTCAATGGAGGCCTTCAGGAAGTTATCCAGCAGGAGTCGGGCTTCAGCCAGGGAGCAGGAGCTGATCACCACCGATGTGTCTGTGGAGTCCAGCTCCTCCTGAAACGTTGAGGTATGGGCGTTGGATGCGGCGGGGGAGCTTTGCCGCTGGGCGTGGGATGGGCAGAACAGGTACTGTGGCCAGCACAGCACCTCCACTGCCCTGCCAGCACTGCTCAGTCCTGACACTCGCTCTCCTCAGTCTGCCCAAGTGGCTACTGGGGAGATCCAGCCATGGAGATGGCCAACACAAGCTGAAAGGCTTCTGTATTCCTACAGGAATCCTGGTGCCAACACTTAATTAGACCCTAATCTGCAGGCACCAGCCTCAACCGAATCCATAGCAGATCAGGTCACTGGCCCAAAGGCTAGTGTGAATTAACAGCACCCCCTTCTTCCCCGGCAACCTAGGTGACAGCTGGGGACAAGCCAGGGACAGCACACAGCCTCCAGCCCAGGCTGCAACCAGTAGAGGGGAGCCAGGAGCTGCAGTTTCTCTGCAGTGTGCCCAGTGTCAAAACTGGACACAAAACCTGCAGGGTTTCTGCTGGAAAAAAAAGCCAGTCCTCCCTGGGATGTTTCCAGCACATGAAACTCCCATGGGGACAAGTGACTGCCAGCCTCATGGGCAGGACAGGGGCTGCAGCTTCCCTACATCCTGGGGTGGTGGGTCATGGGGCACTGGCAGCCTGTCCATGGATGTGCAAGGACCTGGCAGCACTCCCCTCCACAATTAGCCACCTAATGAGAAGTGACTGTGTGGGTGTAGCCCCACCGCGTGTGTCACACGGCTCAGAGGATGACTCTGGGACACCCAGCTTGGCTGTGCCCTCACCTCCCAGGGATGCTCCTGCTCTCTCCCTGCCAGCTTGGCCCAGTCCAGCCACCCACCTTGGTCTCCTCAATCTGCATGATGGTGGCCTGGCAGTCAGAAATGCTGTCGTTGATGTAGTCAATGTTGGCCCCTAGCACCTCGATCTCCTCGTTCAGCTCCTGCAGCCCCTTCTGCTCCCTGGGGCTCTCTGCCTGCAGTTTCACCCTCTTACCCAGCAATGCTTCCTGCAGCAGCGCCAGCTCCTCACGTTTCTGGGGGAAAAGGGAGGTGGATTGGCACAGTTGACACGGCTGTTCCCCTTCCCCGCACCCACCACCAAGCCCTCTCTGTCCCCAGAGCCACCGTCACCTTGATGAGCCGCTCCATATCAGCCTCCAGGTTGACAATGGTCATCCTCTGCATGACGATGTCGAAGATGCGCCGCTCCAGAGACTGCCACTTGAGGCGGGCGGCTTTGCTGAAGGTCTGGCTAGCCCCCTTCTTGGGGAACTTCTTCCTACAGCCAGAGGGGAGAAGAGGCACATGGGTGACTGGCCTGGAAAGCTGTACTTACCCCAAAAGGATGCCTGGGCTCTGGGTGGGCACGAGCGGAGGAGGCCTCTGCATTGTTTCCATTGCCCCTTAGCAAAGAGAGGGACAAGAGATGAGCCCAGAAGGGTTTGTACCGTGGCATTTAATGCTTGTGGAAGGCCAGCACTGGGATCAAGCCCAGTTGACAGTCAGTCACATGCTGCCAGCACAGCCTGTCACTGGGTCAGTGGTTTAACATGGGCCAAATGCACAATAAGAAGCTGGCGTTCAACCTCCACCACCAGCCAAAAGCCAGACATGGGAGTCCTGGGATGCCTCATCACCCATTCAATGCAGCCCCTGCCCTGACCTGGCGGGCCGAGCCCCATTCACGGAGGACGAGGGGTCTCCCAGGAAGTTGTTGATTTTCCTGTTCCACTGGCGCACGATGCTGGAGACTGAGCGAGCACCGGACTCAGGTTCAGAGGAGGTTGTGCTGGCTGAGACCTCCGCGCCTGAGTCCAGCATGGCTGGCTTCTGGCTCGTCCTGCCCGCGACCCGGTCTGACATGGGCTTGGTGAGACGGCGCAGTGCTGAGACCTGCCCAGAGGAGGGGTGGAGGAGAGGGTGTCAGATGGGCATCCCCAGCCCAAACCTGTTGCCGTCAGCGCCAGGTCCCCGTGGGACCAAGAGCAGCAGCTCTGGAGACCTGAAGCCCCAGGGCCATTTGTGCCCCATGGGTTTCTCCCTTCTCCCTTGTAACCCATCCCCTGCTGCCAGGTTCAGCTGCCGTGGGAGATGGGCAATTCCTCTGCTGGAGGAATCTCCCATCTCGTTACTGAGCCATAAAAATCCTCCCACCCTTTTGGGAAACCTGCTCCCAGAGCCAGCAATCCCCCACCCCCACCCCTCACCTCCTGGGTTTTCCTCCGCAGCACTATTTCCTGCTGCCGCTTCTGAGACTCCAGAGCCCGGATCTGAAACTGCACAAGAGAAACACCAGTGGGATCCTGCCCAGACACCCCAGTGATGGTCGCAGTCCCAGGGCTCCAACCACCAAAGCTTGGAGCAGTTACTTTGGCATGAACAGTCTCACTTCTGATTTTAACAGTGAGCAGGTTTCCAGCCTCAAGGCTGACCCTGATGGCACATTGCCCCCGAGCATGGCAGGGAGCTCACAGCATCTCCCACCAACACAGTGGGAGCTGTGGGAAGCCCTTGGGAGCCGTTCAGCCAGGTGTGCTCTGCTGGGGCTGCGCGGCCCCTGGTGAGGCCATGGCTGAAGCAGGGCCCCAAGCTTCACCGACTGATATTTATGAGCACCTCAGAGTGTCAGAGCAGGACAAACTCAGCCAGCTCAGCTCCCCAACTGCACAGGGACACCCAGTGGCACGCGGACAGGCTGGGCTCTCACCTCCTGCCGGCGCTGCTCCTTCTTGAGCTGCGCGATCTCCCGATTCCTCTTTGTCTCTGCCAGCCGCCTCCGCTGCTGCTCCTCTCGCATCTGCTTCATCAGCGCAACCTGGAATGGGAAGGTACCACATGTCGGTGCAGGCACCCGACTGTCCCAGGGCACCCACCCATCAGACAGACAGATGTCCTGCACTTGCCACCAGGAGTGGAAAACATCGCTTCTGAGCAGGGAGCCAGACTTGACCGGGGGTGCCCTCCCTGCCCTGGCATGTCCAGGTACCTTTGCCTTCTTCATCTCAGCCACCTCCGCCTGCAGCTTCCTCAGCTCCCGCTCATAGCGGGACTGGTTCTTGAGCAGGCGAGCATGCTCTTTCTGGGCTGCCTGGAGCTTCTGCAGGTCCCGGTTCATCTCCTTCAGCCGCTTCTCATAGTCTGCTTTGATCTTGTTGGCTTTCTCCTCCGTGTAGCACTCCATGGTGCCTGGGGGAGCAAGGAGAGGGCTTGCGATGGCCACACACCCCAGGCTCCTCCTGCATCTATACACCCTGCCTGGAGGCACCAGGCACTGCTCCCTCCCCATCCCACCAGACCCCTCCCTCACCCCTCTTATCTGGCCCCATCACAGGCTGGGGACCATCTGGGGGCACCTGCTGGAAGAGACGGGTTAGGACTCAGCACAGGGTGGGGACAGTGGGTTACAGCACAGTCGCTGGGCTAAGAGGAGCTGCAGACCTAGACCTACAGCCATGTGCATGGGTGATCCTGCCCTGCTGAGCCTAAAGATCAGCTATGCCACTAGGTCTTTGGGGTCTTCATGTGCCCCTCAGCACCTCAGTTTCCCCAAGTGTTCCCACATCTCATGAAGCGGTGCTCAAGACTAGAAGAGGCTTTGCCTTGCCATCCTTTCCAGCCACGTCTCCAGCACCAGTGGGATCAGGAGCTCTTCATCTGACTAGTCCCACTCCCACAGCAAGACAAGCAGCATCTTGGGGGTCCCAGGGGCTCAAGCAGAGGCAGGGGGATGGCAAAGCTCTACCAGAGACAGCGTTGCATGCAGGGGGTGAACGCTTTGGCTCTGAGTCAGCTGGGCAGGAGTGTGGACTGGGGCCTGATGTTGCGGGGATGGGATCCCACAGGCAAGGCAGTTCTCACTGAGGTTCTGCAGGACCCGATCCCTCTCCAGCTGTGTGTCCCGAATCTTGTTCTGAAGCAGGATCAGCTTCTCCTCATACTGGTGCTTGAGGGTCTGCAGGCGCCGCTGGCTGTTCTCCAGCTCATCAATCAGCTTCTGCTTGATCTCTATCTCGCAAGTCAGATCCGCCAGATCGGCCTGGAAATTCACGGCTAGAGGCCGGTGGGGGACAATCAGGCTGGGAGAGAAGGGGAAGCATCGCTCCCACAGCCCCACTGAGCCACAGCACAGGGAGAGGGCAGAGGGAGCCCAGGGGAACCCACATCGCTGGGGAGCGGCAGCACCCCAAAGAGCGTTGAAGACTCCCTGCAGCACCCCTGGTGCTTTTCCAAGCCCCCCAGAGGAGTCGTGGCTGGGGTGTCCCAGTGGACTCTCCCTTCACAGGACCAGAGCTCAGTGCCAGGAGACACAAGCAAATGCACCCCCATACCCTGGGCTGCATGCGTGGCTCCACACTTTACCCTTCTCCTCTGCATCCGAGTCTGAGTCCACCAGGCTCTCTTCACTGCCCGAGTCCTCATCTTCATCCTCACGTCCATCCTCTTCCTCACAGCCGCTCTCGTCCTGTTCCTCCTCCTCCTAAGAGATGAGTGCCTAACCTCAGCTTGCAGCATGGCCTTGCCCTTCTCTCTGCAGCTCTTCCCTCCTCCAAACCTGAGCTCACCCCACAGCAATGGGCTGCAGCCCCCACAACAGGACTCAGCCTCCCACACAGGATGCTGAGGGGCTGCAACACCATTTCTGGACCCCCAGCATACACTGTTGAGAGAAGCAGTTCTGTGCCCCATCCATCCTTACATGCATCCCCTCCCAGCGGAGTAACACTGCATCGCCCAACCCCCGTTCACCTACGCGTATTGAAACCAAGCCCAAAAAGATGTGGGCTCCTCGCTTCACAGCAGGGCTGGCTGGGGAGCATCCAACTCCCCCCTATTCCAGCATGGAGTCCTTGGCTCCATGATGCCTCCAGCCTGCTTGAAGAGCCAGGCTGGGCTTGGTCCCTCTCCTACATGGGGCAATGACAATGCTCCACACCCAAACACCCACCTCGGTATGAGCACGAAGCCCACTCACCTCTTCCACCTCATTCTCATCCGTCTCCTCCCCGTTGTCCTGCTGCAGTTTCTGCCTCTTCTTAAATGCTTCCTTCTCTGGGCTGGGGGAGAGCAGAGGGCTGCTGGTGAGTCCCAGCATGGGGGAGCCCGGGGACGGGTCCTGCCAGGCCCCACCTCGCCTCCTGCTTTTGGACCCTTTGGGGAAAACAGCCTCCGGGATCGTGTGGTGGGTCAAAAGGAGACCAAGGACAAAGCAGCGCTGGGAGGGGAAGCCAGGTGTCTGGGCTCTGTCTCAGTGCTCTGCTTTAGCATGGATAGGGGAAGCAGGATACCCGACCCTACAAGGACAGACAGGGACCGACACGCAGCCTCCCCCTTCCCAACATCGCACAGCAGCTGCCTTCACCTTTTCCTCCGCTGCCTCCTCTCTTTCTTTTTCAGGCGCTCCAGGTCCTGCTTGGCCCGTCGGAGGACATCGGAGGCCTCCGTCTCCACCGGAGCAGCAGGGCTGCACAGGCCAGCCAAGCCAGATGCTGGGGATGAGCCCATAGAGTAGGGGGGCCGGGCAGAGACACGTGAGAGGCTGCGACGCAGAGACTCATTCATGGACTCGCTCTCCAGGAGCTTTGTCCTAGGGAGTGGAGACAGGATGTGATCAAAGAGGGAACATCCCACTGTCCCCAGAGGAAGGGATCTTGCCTGGTTTTAGGATGGTGTAAGCTAGGGACAGAGTCACCACAAAGCCATTCCCATTCATGTTGGGATAGAAGGTCAGCATGCTGCAAGACAGGGTCCCAGGATCGCACAGGAGACTGGGATGGACCCAGCTTTCAGGGGGCCAGCAGTCCCTGGGAGACACCAGGCACTCCTGCCAGATCTCCCCCTCCATCGATGGCCACACAAAGGATGACAATGGCCAAAGCACTGCCTGGCACCAAGGCTGGGACTCCCACAGCCCCAGTAGTCTCAGCTGCTACTCCATCAGGGCTTATGACAAACCCCAGTGACGCTGGAGGACGGAGCTGTGAGCCGTCCTGGGCTCAGACCCCACCACAGCACCCGCTGGCACAGGGACCCAGGTGACCCACCAGCCCCCATGCCCAGCTCACCTCAGCTCTTCAATCTCCCGGATGTAGTTCTGGATGAGGGCGCCAATGGCTTCATTACCATCACCTGCAGGAGCAGAGGCACAGGTGGATCAAAGCAAGACATGAGTTGTACTGAAGCACCCATCCCAGCTACGCTGGCTGGGCTGACCCACCACCCCACACACTAGCCCAGCCTCACCTGCCTTGGCCAGCATCAGATTGGCCTCCTGGCTCATGAGGTGGGTGACCCTGCTGTTGATAGCATCAATGGCCTCCTGCATGGCCTTCACCCGCATGCGCAGGGTACTGTTCTCCTTCTGCAGCATGGCATTCTCACGGAAAAGGTCACTGTAGCCCTCCGAGCCATCCTCCCCAATGACCCGCTTGCCCTGTGGGAACAGGAGGGGAGTCCCTGAGTGCAGGGCGAGCTGGAACATTGGGGCCCACTGCTGCATCCCTGGGGGCAGCCCCAGCCACCAAAACAGGGGCAGGGACAAATCTAAGGACCAGGAAGGCCTGAGCTCAACAGGCAGAGGGTGAGAGATGCTTCAAGGCTTCTCCCTGCCTTGGCATCCCCAAGAGACTTGCCCAAGGCCCTGCCTGTGACAAGCCAGGAGCTTAGCCCCCATCTCCTGACCTCTCCTAGCAATTACCCCTATCAATAGGGGCAGAGCGCAGTAGGCAGGAGGGTCTTTCCCGCTAAAACTGCCCCAATTCAAACATAAGGAGGAAGCTTTCTGTTCCTGCCTCCATCCAACCTCTGCAGGCTCGCTTGGCCACTCACCGCCTTGTACTCCATCAGCTCCATCTGCAGGCGGGCAATCTCAGCCCGCAGGGCACTGATCTGCTGACTTGTCTTGTCCTGGTTCACCACCACCTTGTTCTTGATGTTGCGAGCCCGGTTGGCATACTTGAGCGTGTTCAGGGTCTCCATGAAGTCCCGGTCAGATGGGCTCACGCAGGCAATCATGATGGTTTGGCTTGGGGAGATGAAGGTGAGGGTGAAAGCACAGTTTCAGGACAGATGCAGCAACTCAGCACCTGGAAACCTGGGACCCAGCACAGGCCACATGCCCCCAGACACCCACCCTAGACCCTTCTGTGTTTTATAACCAAGGTATAAACTGGGTTCAGTCCCTCCCAGAGCCAGAGCACCAGCAAGACCCCACAAACAACACATCACACAGCGCTGAGCAAAGCCAACCTCCACCAGCCAGCCCACATACACCAGGTTTGCTGGGGAAGAACGGGCTCTTCGGAGAAGTACCCCCAAAGCAGGCAGGGAATTCAATCCATCCCATGCTGGGCAACACCACCTGCCAAGTCCCAGATCTGCAAGCGCTACGGAATGTTTTGCATCAGCTAATTCTGCCAAAGCTGGCTAATTGCGCCTGGGACTCATGAGGAGCCAAGGTCTTTACATCTGCAAAGTCATGTGCTGCCTGCCAGGAGGCATCCCCTCCCCAGTGGGCAACCCATGAGGCATTTGAGTCCTGAAATAGCTCCTACATGGCTCCATAGACCCTCGGCCCTATTTGCAGGGGGACAGCCCCTGCAGGGCTCAGCCCTGGCCTGGGACCCCCTTACCTGTTGCCCCCAAGGGAATCCTGCAGCAGGCGGGTGAGCTTGGAGTCACGGTAAGGCACATGCACAACTTTCTTGCTCTGATCTCCGAGGGCACTAATGACGTTCCCCAAGGCCAGCTACCAACACAAAGGAAAGTCCCCCCCAAAATTCAGCTCCTGCTGAGAATACAGCTATCATGTAGCCAGCACGTCAGGCCTGGGGTGTGTGCTGTGGCACAGGTTTGGGATGCAAGAGGTGGAGGCATGGGGCTTCCCTTGCCAGTCTCAGCATTCGCCCCCCTTCCCTGGGCTTTGCCTCTCTCCCACGTGCACTGAGGAGCAGCATTAAGCCCTGGACTTCTTTTAAGCTTAAGTTAGCAGAGCTCGACCTTTTGGGGCTTGCACCCTTGTGCCTAGCTGTACCCCTCCCCAATGTCCTGCCCTCAGCAGCAGAGCTGTGCCCTCACCACTGGCATTTTGGATTGTGCATATTCCTGCCTACAGGGCCAGGTAGCATAAACCCTAATAGCCCGGAGCAGCTCCAAGCAGGACCCAAAGGTGTCCCAGGCTTCCCCAGGCAGGCCCTGCCTCCCCTCTCCCCTTGCACGCCAGGGCCCAGGCCATACCAGCCCACAGTTGATGGAGATGCCTTCCTTCGCTCTCTCGCCAGTAGCACCTGTTCGCTTCAGCCTCTCTGAGCCAGCCAGGTCTACGAAGTGAAACTTGGCCGTGAGGGTCTCATACTCAGTGGTGGGCTGGGCTCCATCCAGTAGGCTGGTCACCTCCCCATTCACCTGTGGCCACGCACACATGGAGGGGGTCACCACCATGGACCCAGAGCAGGCAGGAGCTCCCTTGGCCACACTCAGACTTCAGCGAAAGCCTGAGCATTCACCCTCTGCATCCAGCGCCTCAAGGATGGGGGAGAAGATCCCAACAGCAGCTTGCTCTGGGCCATCCTTTAGGCCAGACCATCCCTGCCTTGGATGGGGCTACTCCAGGGCAGACGTCAGCTCCCATTAAATGCTAACGCTGGCTATAACTGGAAAGAAGCAAGACAAAGCCCTGCCTCTCTTTGAAAGACTTCAAACCCTCTCCCCTTTGCAAGGGACCCCCACACATTGCCTGGGTATCAGATCCAGGAAAGGCCCAGCCAGGAGGCAGGAGCACATCTCACCAGCTCCGGGCGGGTGCACACTCTCATTTGGCACAGGTGAATGGTGAAGATGGCATGGGACCGGGAGCTCTGCACGTTCATCTGGGTGCTGGCGGTTGTGCGGGAAAGAGCCCCCTGCTTTAGGCACTGGATCAGCTGCAACGACGTGGGACAGAGAAGAACAAAACCTTGAAGCACCCTGCTACTGAGTCAGGACAGCACCCTGCCGCAGCCCCACAGGCACATCAATCTCTTTCTGCATCGCCCCAGGGCTGCTCTGCCCCATCCCAGGTGAGATCCCCCCCTCGCCTGGCTTATCCCCACATAGCATGTCCCTGGCCAGTGGGCACCCAGCTGCCATCCCTCCTCCACGTCTGCTCCATCCCACACCCACCTCGTCCTGCGAGCTGATGAGGCGTGACGTGACCCCTGTGGTGTAGATGCTCCCACTGGCATCCTCATGGATTTTGATGTTGGATTTGCGGTGGCGTGCATCAGGGTCACGGGCACTGTCAAACAGGTCCAGGATCTCCTCGTTGTAGAGCTGAGTGGGGTGGAAGCGGGTGCGTGGTGAGTAGTAGTAAGCAGGAGGCTGCTAGAGCCCAGCCCAGCAGGACTGACAGGAGCTGCCCTCTGCCGTCCTGCTGCTGCAGTCCTGAGAGCCAGGAGGACAGGCTGCACAGCTGGGGGTGCGTGTGTGTTCACACATACCTTCACATGTGTGTGCTTAGGCAAGGCTGACCAGGAGAGCTGGTGTGCATGCAAGTGTAGGAGAGGACGCAAAAGCACGTGCGTGCAGATAGGAGATGAGGCACAGACAAGCTCTGACCTGTATGCGTGGTTACCCAGCTGGGACAGGATGCCCAGAAGGAATGGTGGGGGTGTGTGGGGGGTGTGTGTCGGGGGGTGTGCATGCATGTGCCTGTCTGCCCTGCAAAGCTCTGAGATGCAGTCTGGGTTGGTTCCAGCTGCCCAACCCTGTCCTGTCCCTGGCCCAAACAAGCAGCTGTGCGGGAACCAGGATGCTTTCAGAGCCCTAAGCCTGAGCAGACACCAGGGAACTACACATTCCCCCGGCCTTCCCTGCTCACCTGAGGAGCCCCTGGCCACATGAGCCAGCAGAGCCCCTCTCCCATCACAGCTCCCTGAGGTCACCTTTGCTGGGTGGAGAGGGGAAAAGGGGGACCAGGGAGTGCTGGACAAGCAGGGAAAACCCTGAGGACCCAGAGCTGACAGAAGATGCCCCCATCCATATCTTGACCCTGCAGCATCCTCTCTCACCCTGGGGTGGAGGGACACCCCTTCCCATCTGCCTCTCCCCCCACACACACTGCTCAATGCTGTACGTCACCCTCTCACACCCAAGTCCCAGTGCAGAGAGCAAGGTCACCCGAGGACCACAGGCTCCTGGCCAGCAGAGCGGACGAGGCTAATCCGTCCCTGGCTGCCCCAGGTGCAAATGGGCTCCCCAAGGGTTTAAACCCTGCTCTGACAGCCTGCTCCCAGGAGGAGAGTCACAGGACAGGGATCAGCAGGGCCAAATCCTGTACCACTGCTGGGACAGCAGGGTTGGTAACCAGTGTCTGATGCGGCCATGTGCCCATGCTGGCACATGAGAGCCATTATTGCCACAAAACCCTCCCTGGGTTGCCTGGATAAGGGTGGCTGTAGGACAGGTCTCAGTGCAGTGGCACAAGAGCTCCTGGTTTGATGTCTATGCCTGCAGGGCAGATCAGTGAGCAATGCTCTCAACAGGCTCCATTGCCTTGGTCACTGGGCCATCAGGCAATGGGTTTTTACTCTCCCCACACGTAACAGGGCCCTTGGAAAGCCTTCAAGCCTCCCTAGCTGGCAGATGGCCCCCCCACCCTTGGGCTGCCAGTGTCCCACTGGGCACGGCTGGCCTGGGAAGCGCGACCACGAGCGGCTTTGAAACACAGCAGAGGAAGCCTAGTTCCCATCCTCCCTTACTACTACTCCGCCAGACAAACACCTCTGAGGCTATTTTGAGAGCCAAAACCACCAGGGGTCAGAGGTGGTGAAGAGAGAGAAAGGCTACAGGAAATCCCCACGGCAGCTGGTGTGACCCCATGCAGGGCCACTGCTCCGTCACTCCCAGGTGCCCTTGGGGTTGCACTGGACCTCTTGGTCTGCAGAGACACTTCCTAGGATGGCCTGGGACAGAGGCAGCACAGGCATCCCCTTCCCAGTGTTCATCCTTCACATGTCCCAGTCCCAGCTAACAGGTCACCCAGCTCCTTGGGGCAGTGTCAGGTCATCCCAAACTGAGTGGGAGAAACTGAGGCAAGGGAAACTATAGCTGGACAGCAGAGGATCTCCTAGGCTAGGAGGCAGATACGGGGGGCTGAGAGGGAAGGGAAAGTGTGTCGCATGGGGTGAGAGGACACACATTGGGCTGAAGGCCAGCGTCCGATCCTATAGCCCAGGGAAGGCAGGACTATGCCCCAGCCCCAACAGGCTGACAAGGTTCATCCCCCAGAAGGACTTCAGAACAGGCAGGAAATTGTCCCCATTTCCATCCCAGCCCACAAGTTCCCCAGAGTGGAGCCCCATGAGGCCGAGGATGCATGGGAAGGCAGCCAGGGGCTCAGACAGGCTGAGTGGTGGGGAGGGAAGAATGTGGCCGGATACAACAGCACCATGGGAGGTAACAAGGGCTCTGCAGATGGAAAGCCGATTGGGAAGGATTTCTCCGGCGAGGAGGTCAGCCCTCCAGGCTAGGAGGTGACTTTGGGCACTGCTTCCCCTCTCCAGGCCATCAACATCTGAAGGAACCGAGATGTGATGGCCACCAAAGTACATGGAGGCAAGATCACAGCACAGGGCCTCTCTCTCTGCCTGCCTGTCTCCTCTGGGCCATGCCCCAGATCGGGACACCAACCAGATTAAGTTTGTTCAGGAGCTCAGCTTTACTCAACACCACCCTACATTTTCTTACCAGGGCCTTAAACCAGTTCCCATCTTGAACTTCTTTGCACTTTCACCCCAGGACCAGCCTGCAGGGAAACTGTGGCAGACCCACAAGGTCCACAGGCTTTCTGGGACAAGCTTCTCCAGGGAAAGAAGCAGTTAATAGAAGAGGCTTTTGAAATGGAAGGGCCAAAGCAGAGGCGGGAAAGGATGCAATGAAGCATTCTCAAGGTCAAAGATGCAGCAAAGGACATGGGAAATAACACAGCCCTTCCTCAAAACCCCACAAGAATGGCACTTTTTCACCTCCTTATATCACTGGGAACCCTGGTCCAGACCCAGGGGAGCAGGTATGCTGCTATCCTTGACCTCAAACAAGAGTAAGCGAGCCCAGAGCCCCCTGAATCTCCAGGGGACCAAAGCACAAGCCCCCTCCCATGCCGGGGGCTCCCTGCAGCCAAGAAAGTGCCACCCTGGTTCGTGGTCATCATGAGGTCAACAACATTCAGGTGCTTTGAGCCTCCTCTGCCCTGGCACACATCCCTGGCCACATGCCTGCTGTGGGGTCCAGCTCAGCTGGGGAGCAGCCAGGACATGGAGGACTCAAGGAGCCCAGGACATGGGAGCTGAGCAAAGGACAGGGCAGGGCCACAGTGTCACCCAGACCTGCTATCACCCACCTCCAGGAACTGGGCGCTGACTTTGAACTCGGGTGCCGCCACACCCTGACTCTGCGCTGCCCGCTTGCGCTCCTCAATGCCACTGAAGAGGTGGCCGATGGCCCGTGGGATGATGCCCTGCTCTTCCTCAGAGATGTTCATGTCGAAGCCAGTGCCCATGGTGTACGTCTTCCCCGCACCAGTCTGTGAAGAGGCAGCAAGGGGGGAACTGGCTGGGCCCTCCCAGGCTCAGCTCTGCCCACTGTGCCCCACACCTCCCCCTGCCACCCCAGGCTCCCCAGACGCCTCTACTGAGCCCCTCTGATCCCCACCACACCGGCTCCCATGCTCCCACCCCAGCCCTGCCTCCCTCTCCTCCCACCCAAGGCCACCCCCGCCCCAGCTCTCATCCAGCCCAGGGACAACTCTCCATCCCCTCCACACCCAGGAGTTTATATGCTCCCCACCTTCTCTAACCTCTGCAGGTACCATGTCAATGTCCCCAGCACCCAGTGCTGCAGGAGAGCCTAATGCCCACGCTAGAGCCCAAGGAGCAGGCAGAGCATGTACCTGGCCGTACGCCAGCACAGTGGCATTGTAGCCCTCGAAGCAGCCTTCGATGAGCTTGCCCACGCATGTCGTGTAGATCTGCTCCTGCCATGTGTCCAGGTCAAAGACAAAGTCGTAGGTGAAGGCTTTGTCCTTCCCCAGCAGCACCTGGGGCTCGCCGGGTGTCACTGAGGTGCAGATGTGACATCCCTCTATTTTCTCTTTGGACAGTTGGGGACGGATCCTGCAGGAAGAGAAGTGGGCTGAGGGCAGCCTCAGGGCCCAACCCAGTCCTGGGGGACATGAGCCTGGTCCTAAGGATGTGAGCATGGCCCATGCTGGAACCGTGGCTGCTGTGGGCAGGGGACCGGCAGCACCTTTGCCTGCAGTGTGGAGCAAACAGTGCAGGGGATGCTTCAACTCCTGCACCCAGCAACAACCTTGATCCCTTTGTGGCCAAGAAAAAGAGGTTGGTGCATCCCAGAGGTGCCACCAGCCACCTGCGCAGATGAGGTGACAGGCAGGGCTGGGTACCACGGCACAGGCAGACCCAGTAATGACACGCAGCCTGCATTTAAAACTGCCCTTGCACCAACAGCTGAATGCAGTCCGGCACAGCTCATATGGTGCTGGCCAGCCTCCCCACGCCTATACTGGCTCATTCACCATGATGACCCTGGCCAGGCAGCGAGCTCTGGGCTGCACGTAGACGCTGATCAATACATCAAAGCAGCCCTGACAGGGACTGCCAGGATACGGGCAGGCAGCCGGGATGTGCTGCAGCCAGCCGCACTCGCTTGAGAGGCAGCAAGATCAAACTGTAGTTAAAAAGGCTTGAAATGCAAAATGCAAAAACATGACGAGACAGTCCCAGTGCCAAAACAACCATCTAAACCAAACCACCGCCCAGCCCGATGGCTGTCCCCAGCCGTGGACTCGGCAGATGGGAAGGGGACAGGCGAGGCTGTGCTGGGCTCCTGGCTCTGGCAGCATGCATGACCAACCGGCCGCATCCCCACCCACCACACTCAACCCCTCCCCGAGAAACCTGGGTACAGAATGGCCGGACCCGCATAGGCACGGCTCTGCTTTGGTGCAGGCGCTGGCGCATTAGGGCTACAGCAGCTCCATTTTTTGGTGGATGTGCCGGCTGCGGGAAGCTGGCTGGTCCCGGGGGACTCATGGAGAAAGAGGGAGTGCGGAGCCAAGCACCATGGCAAACAGCTCTCATTAGAGCTAATGACTGCACATCTCCCCTCCCTGGGTGCTTCATAAACACAGCTATTAATTCCTCCGAAGCCGCATCGCTGGCAAGCTGGCGCAGCGACCACAGCAGACGCTTTGCGGACTGGGGCTCTGCACGAGCCACTGCTCCTCACCATCCTGGCCAGTGGCAAGCAAAGCCCAGGAGGGCCAAAACCCACTGTGTTTGGGGGGACAGGGTGTCCCTGGCAGGGCAGGAGGCAGTGCGAGCACCCTGCTCACCGCGCCGGGAGCCTGCACAGCAGTTGTGTGGGAACAGCTATGTGCGTCCGTGGGTATATTTAGCTCAGCAGCCACAATAGAAAGCAGCTTCTGATGTGCTCAGCTCTAGACTCGCTCTCGTCGCCTTCCCAGGGTCCCACCCTCCTCCAGGAAAATTAACCCCAGCTTTAATTACTTTCTGACAAACATGATGCGCTTCCCCCCCTCCCCACCCCAGACATGCACAGCGACAGTGTCCCCAGGGAACGGGCAGAGGAACAAACTGGGACCAGGGTATTTTTGGGAAATTTTTTTCCTCTCAAGAAAAATGAAAACAGGGTTTTCAACAAAAGATTTCTTTCTCCGCACCCCCCCTCCCAGGTGATTAAATATGTGCACATGGGTTTCAAAGAGAGGATGAGCAGCAGTGTTGGAGGGATGTGTGCACATGGATTTTCCATAGTGCGTTTGGGGACCCACCTCGAGCCTGGCCATGCTGGGCTGTTCCAGCTGTCCACACACCAACATCAATGTCTCCCTGACTCCCTCTGCCCAAACCTCGCTGCCCAGCCAGCTCCGAGCACCCGAGGGACCCCATTGCTCGCCCTGGCTCTCACAGCCTGGGGACCTGTGGGGGCTGGAGGGGACCCTGGTGCCAGCCCTCAGCGTGCTCCCCCATGCCATCCCGTCTCTCCAGGGTGACTGGAGACACAGGAACCCCCCAGCAGGGTCCTGCTCTCCAGGCAATCGGCCAAGCATCACCCAGGGATGTCCTTGGGAGCTGCTGCCAGCTGGTCTGCAAATACTGTGGACTCGCACTACAAGAGCAGACAAGTGGAGCAGGGGGGCAGGGAGGAGCATCAGCAGCCACAGCCCCACATGGGATGGTGCAGAGATGCCACCCAGCATCACAGGAGATTTACATGGCCACCAAGAGACATCACAGAGGGTTTCTCTACGCCAGTGCAGCTGCTCCTCCTGCTCCACAGTGTTCAACCATCCCAGCTCTCCAACACTGGGGGATCCCATCCCTGCCCTCCCAGGAGAAACATCACCATGCCAAGCACTGGGCAACATGAGACCCTGGCCAGGCCAGGCAGGTGTTCACGTGTAGTTCAAGTCATGTCTAGACTCCACATTACCTCCTCCAAACATGACATAAGCAACTGCAGAGCCAGCACGGGCCCTCTCCTTGGCCCTTTCCTCAACCCCACCAGGTGATGCTGGGGAAGCTGGCAGCACTTGAGCTTGTTTGGAGGTTCTAGCAGGGGAGCGCAGCTAGTGCCGTGCTCTGCCTCAGTTTCCCTGCTCTGCAACAGAGATCAGCAACTTTGGTGGTCATAAAGTCACTGTCTGAGTGCGTTCTGGCATTCCTTGTCCCAACCTCTACCAAAAAAGATGTCCTGTCTGTCCATGGGTCCGCAAGAACTGGGTGTGATGCTGTCAGGGCCCAACCTGCGGGACAATGGAGCTGTTCCCTCATCTGCATCTGGACACAGCCAGCCAACCTGCTCTGCATCTGGTCATAGGCCACCAGCCAGAAGGACAGCTTGTGCCCAGCACCAGGACCCACTACAGAGCCAAACACGCTGGGGTGCCCTGTCCCTGGGCTGGGACACCACAAAGAGCCTGGCTGATCCCCTGGGAGCCCATGGCACAGGCTCCTACCGTTATTTGGCAATTAGGGACTTATCTGCTAAGCAGCAACCAAAATAAACCAGCACTTAACTAGCGGGATGCTGCCTCACCACTCCCCCAGCTCAGGCAGGAGTGGACCAGAGCCCCAGCTCCACCAGGCAGCCTTTGCCTGGCCATCCCCACGCTGGCATAGGTGACTGCTTCTCCCTCGAAGCCGGCTCGGGGAGGAAACAGGCTGTCCTGGGGCCAGCAAGATGATCAGTGCCAGCCCCATCTCCCTCCCACCCATGCTGATAAACCAGCCTCGGCACAGGCAACACACCCAGGAAGGAGACAGCCGGCAGGACCAC
Source organism: Balaeniceps rex (assembly GCA_013401315.1). Classification (NCBI taxonomy): domain Eukaryota; kingdom Metazoa; phylum Chordata; class Aves; order Pelecaniformes; family Balaenicipitidae; genus Balaeniceps; species Balaeniceps rex. The sequence goes on along the minus strand of VYZW01036932.1, from coordinate 11,424 downwards.
AGTGGCAGCACAAGTCCAGCCACCACCTCCCAGGACGGAGCTGCACGGTCCTGGCCAAGCGCTCCTGACAAGCAAACCTGGCCACTTACCAGCCCCGGGCACCCGACACACAGGGTTGGGAGGCAGACAGACGCACAGACAAAGACAGAGGCACAGGCAGGGGTGGAGACTGCTTCTTCCCAAACCGGCAGCTCTCGCTGGGGTGATGATGGGCAGCACGGCAGGAGCCTGCCTGCTCCAGCATCAGCGTCCAAACCTGGCAGCACGAGCTGCGTGTGTGCCAGGGAAAGCCTGCAGCCACACAGGGACACAAAGGGGACCTCGGCTTGGAGCCTCTCCATCGCTCTCCTTCCCTTCCCTGCCAGGCTGGCAGGCTGTGAAAGCGCCATCTCCACGGCTCGGCTGCCAGGGTGACCGAGCATCTGGGAGGAAGGGGGGAGTGGGTCCCGCACCCCGAGGGGCAGGGCGCTTCGGCACACACACGGACATGCTCAGTGGCAAGCACAAAGGCCAAGCTGTTCAGCGCTGCTGCCCTATGCCAGCGTTTGGCCGGGGGGGAGCCGAGCGAGGCTGGGAGCCTAGCGCTGGGCGGGCACCGCGAGGCAGCCAGCTCCCACAGGCAGCCCTTGTAGGGTCGGCTCTGGGGTCCTTCTACCCTGGCAGAAGCAGCCCCCCTGGGGAGAGACCTGCCCATCTCAAGCCCCGCAACCAGTGGAGGGGGTGGGGTTCACCACACTGGGCACAGCCAGTATCCCCATGTCAGGGCTGCACCCACCAGCAGCCAGCTCCCTCTGTGCACCCAAGGGGGGCTGTTTCCTTGCACAGGAAGGCACAACTCGGTTGACATGGACTGCTGGGTTCATGTCCTCATGTCCCTCTGCCTCTTCACCCAACTGCCTCAGTTTCCCCCCACCCAGCCCACTGCTATGGCAACCCCAAGGGGCTTCAGAGCATCCTTTGGCCCCCAGCACTTTGCCAAAGCTGTGACAGCAAACTCCCATAGCCCTCCTGCCCATGGTGAGAGCCACGACACCCACACACACCAAACTGCCTGCACCCACAGCCAGACACATGCCGACACAGACTCCCCCTAGGCCGCACCACCCTGCTGGGACACAGCCACCCCTGGGGCAGACTGGCCATCCCACCAGGCATGGCACGGCAGGAGAGGATGGGCATGGGGGCAGAGGGGATCCAGCCTCTCCCAGACCCATCACCCAGCATCATCCACCTCAAACAGGGGCTGTCCCAGCTCCCCAGGGAGGCTGAGCACACACCCACTCACCAACATTTCTTAGTGCTGGCAGGGGGCTGCAGGGCAGCCGCTCCAGATTGGGGGTATAGGTGACCCCCCAGCTGCAGCTGCCTTTCACTACCTTTTATAACCTTGCAACTGTGGATGGGCAGAGCCTGCCCCAGCTGCAGCAGGGAGCTCCTGTCCCTCCCAGACCACTCTGGAAGGGAGGGTGGCTGCCTGCAGACGCCCTGCAAGGAGCCGTTCCTCTCCCCTCCCAAGGCTGGAGCTGAGGAGGCTGCCCAGCCAGGCAGGGCTGGTTTCCCAGGGAGCTGAGCCAGAGAGCCGGGGAGCAGCAGGTGGAAGAGCTCCACAGCATTTTCCCTCTCTGCCAGGCCCCGGAGGCTGGGAGCCACTTGCTCTCATCCACCCCATCTCCAGAGGGGCAAGGCTGCCCGCTGTGATGCTGGCAGCTCTGGCACCAGGTGAGGGGCTGGGGCACTGCTCCCTGCCTGGCCGCAGGCACCTCTGCTGGTGTGGGCTGGCAGAGGTTGGAGCTGGAAGACCCTGACCAGCCACGCAGCCCAGCTGCTGTGGATGTGTGCCTGCCAAGACTGGCGTGCTGGGCAAGCCCAGGCAGCGCCTGGCTCTGCTCCCCACATTGCCCGCATTCATCCTGCTGCCATCCCTGCTCCCTGCATTCACCCCGCTTCCGTCCCCGCATCACCACGCTCCCCACATTGCCCGCATTCGCCCCATTTCTCCTCCCCACATGACCTTGCATTCACCCCACTCCCATCCTCGCATCGCCTGTGTTTGCCCCATTCCTGTCCCTGCTCCCATCCCCGCACCACCTGTGTTCGCCCTGCTTGCGCTCCCTCCAGCCTCCCCAGCATCAGAGCTGCAGGAGCATCTGCCAGACAGCCCAGACTCGCACGTAGTCCATCTGCCAGCCTCGCTACCCCCTCTGCTCCCCCCATGCTTTGCTCTCCTCTGCCCCAAACCTGCCCTCCATGCTTTGCTGCTGCCCTGCAATCCCATCCAGCAGCACAGGGCAGCCAGGAGGAGAGCAGCTCTAACATCGTCCTGTGCTCCCCTAGGACATCCTATGGGTCAAGGACACCCTGGGCATGGCAAACCCAACAGGCAAGACAGCACGTGGCAGATTGGGTGCAGTGTGGTGGTGTACAGGGCACTCAACCTGGCCAAGCAGCTCCCCCAGCAGCCTGGGTGCTGCCAGCATCACCAGGGTAAGATCAGAGCAAAGTGCTCCAGGTTTTCCCGTATCTCCAGGCCAGCACAGCAAGCGTGGGGCTGCCTGCCCTCACCAGGAGACAGCAGCTCCCCAGGCCTCAGCTCAGCATGGCTTGATCCCGTGGGGGGATCTGCCCCCTTGCCCAGGAAGGGATGCCCCCAGCCCCATTCCCCCCTGAGCACAGGGTCCCAGGAGAGGGCTGGCTGTTTGCACACAGGTTGCTTTGGACCCAAATCAAGACAAAGTTAAGCATTTAATTACGGCAGCAGGGAAGCGGCTCAGCAATCAGAGAAAATTGAATCAGGCTCCCCGGGGACCGCCAGGTCTGGTCAGCAAATGCTCCAATTAAAAGATATAGCAAGCCACCTCCTAGCAGGAGCGAGCACAACACTGGAAAGCGCCAGGCTCAGCCTGCCTGCGGAGCCACCCACGCCACGCTATCGCTGCCTGTGCTCCAGCCAAACACCGCCAAAGCAGAGGGTGCCATGGCCAGCACAGCTGGACCAGCACCAGGGGCAAGATGGAGCTCCCTGGCTGCTGGGTCCCCACCCCCACAGCGCCAGGCAGCCTGGGGACAGGCAGGTCCCCACAGAGCTGGGCTGTGCATGGAAGCATGCTGGACACAGCTCAGTGGAGGGACATGCCTCCACCCCACATCCATCTCCCCAGGAAGCGACCCCAATACAGATCCTCCGCATGGATGTTCTGGCTGTGCCCAGCTCCCAGCTGCCCAGCCTGCTCCCCTGCGGGCCAAACCCTGCTGCCTTGGACCCCAGAACCCCCCGCCCCCTCCCCAGTCCTCCTGCTCCAGGCTTTCCCAGGCTTAGGGAAACCTTTAAATCAGACCTTGGCAGCTACCATGTGCTGCTTATTAGCTCTGGCAGGAGCACACCAGCGCTGAGCTGCACCATCTGCTCTGCACTGAGACCCACCGCGGGTCAGGGATGAGGGACGTGCTGCCTGCACAGGGACCCAGCACCCGGGGACACCCAGCCCAAGGCAGCAGGCAGAGACCGGCAGGGGCCAGGGGAAGCATGGGATTGCGCTTTACCCAGCCTAGAGGGGAACAGGAGCAGACCAAGTTTGGGAAGTCCCTGGACTCCTCCTTCACCCCCATGACCGACTGGCAATGCCATCAGCTGTGTGCTGGACCTGCCCAAGAGAAGAGGCTAGGAAGCACCACGAAGATGTTTGCAAACGACAAACCCAGGATCACCACCCGCAAAGGGGTGCAGGGCCTCAAAACCTCAGGTGGGGTAGGCAGCGCAAGGAAACACACGTGTGGCAGCACATGTGACTCGATGAACAAACCGGCAGGGCCCCCGCTCCCCTCCGACTGTGTGGGAATGGCCACGAAACCACCGGCTCAGCAGCAGCGTCAGCAATTACTGGAGAGCAATAGGAAACTATCGTTCGCCAGGAGACTCTGGGCCTGACGGGCCATCGCCTATCGGCCTGACCCTGCGGGGGCACAGAGATGCCACGGGTCCAATGGAGACAGATGGACACACTCCCCCTCCCAATTCTGCACCCCGGTACTGAGGCTACCATTTCTTCCCAAGCCAGTGAGTCACACCCACAGGGCCTCTTCCTTTCCTAGGTGCTCCTGTGAGGTCCCCATGTCCCAGTCCTACCCCAGTACCGGTGCACCCATACTGGACATAAGGCTTTCCTGGACCCTCAAAAGCAGGCATGCCTGCAGCCACCCGGCATGCTCTGATTGCCACTGGGAAAACAACCTGATCTTGGCAGAAGATGCTGCAACCCCAGACCCCACAGGGGACATCTGGAGCAAGCTGCCCGCAAGACAGGAGAGCGGGTGGCACAAAAGAGGTGCCCCCCTCCCCCCCCAAAAAGAAAAAAAATCCCAAGCCCTTGGCCAGCAGGATGGGAGATGCTACAAAGCACCCAGGAACAAACCTGGTCCCACAGCTGGGAAGGGAACAGGCACATTTTCCCCTAACATCCTCCTCTGGCAGGTGCAGCATGAAATAATAGATGAGCAGAGACCACAGCGACATGGCCTGAGAGACCCCCCCTCCTAATGCAGGCAGGGGCCAGGTTGTGCCTCCCAGCCCTGCAACACTGGGCCAAAGAAGTGCCCTTGTTCAGTGCCTGGAGGGCAGAGAGGAGGGCAAGGACCAGGAGCTCAGCTCCAGCCTTTCTCCCCCAACATGACACTTTTCCTCCTTTGCCAGCACTGCTCATCTCCTCCCAGACCAGTGCAGGGATGGAGACATCCCGCTCCTGCCACTCAAGCAGCGTGCCCCCAGCACACCCACAGGACTCTACTGACGGGTTATTTGGGTTATTATATCCAGCAGCGCAGAAGCTCGCATGAGGCTCACGGGACCCTTGCGACTTCTGGTGAAGAGCATGCTGAACAGACCTGGCACATCCCACCCTGCCCCACTGAGCCTCCTGCCCCCAGCACCTCCATCCCTCTCCCCTGAGCACCCATACCTGGGTCCTTGGGCTTCAGCACTCAGACATGCCCCAGGCTGTGGCTGAGGAGGAAGGAAGAGCCCGGGGAAGAAGTAGGAAGCAGTTTTGTGCCTGGTGCTAAAAGGTCAGGCTGCACCACTTTCCATGGAGGGGGCTGAGAGCCTGTGGGGCCCTGGCTGCAGCAAAGCCCAGGGGCAGGGGGGCAGAAGGACCTTTATTAAATCTTTCAGCCCTGGAGAGGGCCAGACCAGTGCAGGAATGCCCCTTGGGCCGCCCCAGTGCCAGTCTCCAGAGCTTTGCCCTCGGTGCTGGCCCAGACATGGGGCTGGCGACACTGGGAGAACAGACCCAGAGCTTGGAGGGGGGCTGCTGAGCCATCCCCTCAGGACACCAAAGAGGCACCCACCAAGAACAACAGCCAGGCATGGCTGAATGGGCTGGGAGGTGTTCACAGCCCTGCGGGGTTAACATGGGGTGGCGGGGACCACGGGACGGGGGAGCTTGGGGCCAGGCTCAGCTACAGCAAGCTGTGACAAGAAACCTCCCCCACCATGTCCTGGCCCCAGGGAGCTGCAGAGGAGGTGAAGGGATTTCGCTGGGATCCCTGGGACCTCGGACTCAGCCCTGAACCCTCACTTCGAAATGGGGATGACGACCATGTTGTGTCCACATGGAGCAGCGCAGACAGGCACATGCCAAGTGGGATGAGGCTGCCAGCCACCCCTGGCCTCACAGCAGTGCAAAGCCAGCGGGGACACAGGGACATGCCAGGGCAGCACTGGACCAGCTCCCGGTCTGCCCGGAGGGGAAGGGGTGGCAGGAGGCTGGTTGCCTTCCCTCCCACCAAGCCAAAGCAGAAACCCATCAGCATCCAACAGGGACGGAGAATCACCCCACAACATGCTGATCTCCTGCAATAGAGCCTGGTGGCAGCTGCCCTCACAATCCACCACATCCCAAACCTGCTGGCTGTTTAACCAACAACAGGGACTCTTGACAGCCTCCGACAGGAAACAGCCCCATGGGACCACTGAGGCCAGACCCCCCTCCCAGCAGGAACAGCATGACAGCCGCCCGGCCAGGGCCAGCTCCCCAATTAGCACCGAGCTCAGCGGGGGTATCACCTTCCCTCTCCAGGGGCCAGGAGCCATGTTTCTGACAGCTTTGTTTAGGGCTTCATCTCCTGCAATTTTTTCCTGCCCCCAATTTCACCGCGGGTGCAGGAAAGCCGCAGCTGGCTCTGTCCTCTGGCTGGAGACAGCCCCAGCCTCCCAAGTTCCTGAGACTTCATGGCATTACATATTTAAATCCCTTGCTGATGGGTGATGGGTGCAGGCACCAAAAGTCTCTTAAAGCTGCTTTGCTTTGAGTGATGCCGCAGGCGATGGCGTGTCTGCGTGGGACTGCAGGGTGCAGTCCTGCTCCCCCCTCGCACTGGCACTGTCTCCATCCCCTTTCTAACATTTCCGCTGTAAAAGATGGCGAGTGCGCGCCTGATTGAAGCCAGGCACAGAAAAACCCCTCGCGCCCACACACCTGGGCTCAGCACTTCCCTCTGAGACCCCGTGGGGCCCCCCACCCACCACAGCCCCTGATGTCTCTCTCCAGACTGAGGAGGCCAATTTAACCCTGCTTGCTGGGAGCCAAGAGCATGCACACCCCTGCGTTGCATCAGGGCTGGGAAGCCCCAAAGTGAAATCAAAGAGCGGCAGCTCACCCGGATGGGTTCAGCACAGCAGCAAAACAGCCACAGGAGGTGGGGGGCCCCCGGGGTCTGCCAGGGCTGAGCTGCCCTTGGTGGAGGCAAAGGATGGGGAAAGTGGCTGGGTGTGCCCACACCGTGCTCTGCCTGCACAGCACCCACAGGCTATAGCAGCCTCCTGAGATATTTTCTTCCTGGGATCAGGGCTGCTCACCAGGGAGCCTCCCAGCCCCCACAGATGGGAGATGGGCTGTGCCACCACAGCATGACAGGCTGTCCCCCCCATCACCACAGGAGCCAGACACAACCCATGCAGTGGGGTGGCTTTGCCTCATCTCTCCCCTGCATGGCCCTGTGACATCCGAGCAAAACCAGCCCAACACCAGCCAGACCTGGCAGGAGACAGTGTCCCATGAGCCACTCCACAGCATCCCCCTGGGACCACACCAAAGGGGCTCAGAGCTGCAGCAGCCCCGTGGTGATGGTGGGCGGTGGGTGCCAGGCTGTACCACCCCTCTCCATGCTGGAGCCCTTGGGCAGCATGCGCGCCAGTGTGGCACGAGTTGGGGTCATACCACCTCTCCATCCAGACCCAAAACTGCCCCAGGAGGAGCTGGTTTGGAAGGGCTACAACAACTCCACCTCCTTGGGGACTGACCCCAGCTGGTCCTGGAGGCTTTGGGTTTGCAGAAACCATCCCAGTAGGCAGAGAAGCCCCAGCCACGTGGCAGCAAAGATGCCAGGACCCTGGCAGGGCCAGGAGCCCAGCTGATCCCGTGTCCTGGCCTTTGCCAGCATGCTCCCACTGAGCCGAGGCCCTCCAGGGCGCATGGCAGTGGGTGCGTGAGTCTGTCCCATCCCAAGCAGCACGTCCCATCCTTCTTCCCGAGGAGGAGGTGGGAGCAGCTCCCTGGGGCAGGAGATGGCCAGCATTGGGCTGCCCACATGGAGTGCAGAGCATCACAGCAGGAGTGTTTATGAGAGCAGCAGAGCACTGGAGGTTGCAGGGTTTAAATAAACTTGAAATCCGACTCAACTTCCTTCCCCAATTTCACAAGCTTTGTTTCCTGAGTCTCTGCAGCTAGCCAGGCGTGCTTGGGTGGTGTGGGGAGCTCTGGCACAGGAGGTGCCACTTTCTCTCCGATGAGCTGGGCAGTTTGAAAGCGCCCTCAGGGAGCATTTCTGCAGCCAGCCCGGCTCCTCAGACCTCCGACAGTCAAGGAGTTTAACGGCCTCTGGGTCAATACGCGCCATCAGCCCTTCCTGACACAGCAAAACCACCCGCGCGCAACGGGGCTGGGCTCCACCTCCTGCAACCAGCACAGGGAGTCCCGCTCCCCCTGCTGCACCCCAGCTCGCTGTGGCTGCAAGAGCCAATAGCACCTGAGTGCGAGCTTGGGTGCTGCATGGAGGGGTGCTGCTGAGGCTCAAGAGGAGGCACGAGCCTCAAATCGACGGCTGTGCGCCTGGATGGAGGGCATGAGCGGGGAGCTGCCGAGCTGGCTGTGTTACAGCCACCCATTTGAAGGTCACCTACAGAAGGAAACAGCAGTTGTTGCCTTCCCCAGTCTCTGAGGAAACCCCCCCCAGCAGCAAGGAGTGAGGGCTCCCAGGTCACCCCGCTCAGCACCATCGCAGTGGGCGGCAGCTTCCCAGCTGAGACCGTTACACCAGCACAGGGCGCGCAGGCACCCAACCGGACCACTGCCGGCAGGTCGGCCCCGTTGCTTCCTCCCCAGCGGTGTTTGCCAGAGGTGGCAAGCTCAGACCCGCCCATGAAGTGACACGCCAGGCTTAATGCTGATGGGCAAGCGAAGGCAGACCCTGCCTGCAGCGAGGGCGGGAGTCGGGGCAGGATCCAGCCCAGCCCTTGCAGAGGATGCAGGTCTGAGGTGCAGGTACAAATCAGCCCCTGGGCCAGGAGCAGCTGCTGGGCCTGCATTTCCTTCTGCTGACAGCAGTGCTGCAGCAGGTACCAGCCATTTCACTCCTGGCACGCAGGAAGCCTAAATAATATCCCCATGCTCCAATCAGTGGCTCAGCACCCGGCTCCTTTGGACCCCCAGTGCCAATGGGGCAGCCAGAGGTCTTCCAAGGGGAAGATGGGAACCTGTGAAGCTGACAGTGAAATGCCACAGCATCTCACCTGCCTCCTGCCAGGCCAGGAGAACCAGCAAGAACTGAGGTCCCAAGAACAGCACAGCCCCCCCACTCCTGCTCCTCTGTCCCCTCTCCTCCCACCCTGAGGGCTCAGTGAGGCCCCAGAGACGGGTCCGGTGGCTGCAGCACCTCTTGACACTGGCTGGACCATCCCCATCACCCAACCATTTAACTCCAGCAGCACACACCACCTTCCTCCAAAGCCCCCATCGTTTCCCAGTGTACCCAGCCGTTCCCCAGGTCCCACCTTGCTCCCACCAGCAGCACGGACACAGAGACCCCGAAGAAATGGCACAGCTGGCACGTTCACGTTATTATAAAGGGACAAAACGGGAGCTTTGTTCTGTGTCCTGACGCACCCCAGAGGCATTCAACCTCGTCTGTGCTCTGATGGCCGAGGGAGGTGGGATCTGTGGACAGGTTTGCTCAGAGGGTGGGGGTTCTTGGAGACTCCCGCAGCCCAGCCGCTCCACCAGCGGGGTGTCACGAGCACTCACAAAGGAAAACCTCGCTCTGCTCCCAGCCCAGGGTAGGAGGGGACCCATCACCAGCCCCCTGGGGCTGCTTTAAGCAGAAAAGCCGGGTGGTCCGCAGGGAGAGCAGCTCGGCCCTTGCGCACTCAGCCCAGCCTCAGGAGCCACCTTCCCGCATGGCGCTGCAACCTGCCTGCTTTGTCTCGCAGCCTCCTTGCTCCCAGCCCTCCTCCTTTGTCCTGCCGGCTCATCTTCACCACCGCATTGCCCCAGCTGCCCGGCACCCACCAGCTGCACCAAGTGGGATGCCGGCTCGCTCTCTCAAGGAGGGGTTGGGAGATAGCTGGACCTCCCCCCACTCCCCGGATCCTTGCCATGGACACCCCAGTCCCACTGCAATGCTGCATATTCAAGTCACCTCCTAGCCATGATCCCCTCCCCGTGCACCGGACAGTCCTCAACCCCATCGCTGGCAGGGGCCAAAGGGATTAGGTGGGAAGAGCCCAGCAGAAACAACTCCATAGCCACCCATCCCCAGTGGCACCTACTCCATCTTTCAGGCAAAAGGGACCCCGGCCTTGAGCCAGGCCTTTGTTGAAAGGCTTCATCCTGAGAGAAATGCAGGATGGAGGACAGGAAGAGTCCGGCCAGCAGGAAATCTCCACCCCCAGCTGCCAGCAGCACTCGGTTCCCCAGTCAGTGTCCTGGCACGGACACCCCTGCCTTGGCACAGCCCAGCCCTGCCCCTGCGCAGGCACCCCAGCAGCGCCCGCACGAGGGGATGCTGTCGCCTCCCCTGCTGCTCCCCCATCCTTTAAAACCACAGCCTGGCCCCGATTCTCAGCCTCTCGAATGGAGCAAGGCAGAAAATCACCACCACCTGCTTCCAAGACAGGAAGACTGGACGGGCAGGCAGCACTGGGAGGTGTCCTGGTGCACACACACACATGCACACGCACACAGGCGCGCACACACACAGCAATGCGCACAGCCCCACACCCATCTTCTCTCCCTCCATCATTGATGCTGCACCCAGCATCTTTTGTGCTCTCGCTCTGCCCAGGCAGGCAGAGACCAGCCAGGGCAGTGCCCTCCACAAATCCTCCTCCGAGGACTAACGCGGCCCCGCTGCATACTGCCATCAGCACCCCAATCTGCCTCGTGCTGTTAGGGGTGTGGACATACGGCATGCCCTGCCCTTCCCAGGGTGACCCCACAGCCCCACGGTGGGAGACAAGGCAGGCACAGACAGATGGGGAGGTCAGTGTAACCGCGTGGGCCTGGGCCTGCCGATCCTCCTCTTGCCCCGCTCCATCCGAAGCCCTGCACGGGAGCTCGGGGGCGCCCAGGGCCAGGCCCGGCTCACGCTTGGCCGGAAGACGCAGGCTGACCCGGCGCAGGCACGGGGCGAGCAGGGAGAAGCCGCAACGCCCGCTCCCTTCCCCACGCTGGCTGCCAGGCGGGACGGCAGCTCTGGCCGTGCCAGCCAGGCAAGGTCCCTCCCTGCCTCTCCCCCTGGCTTCGGCGGGGCTCGTACCCCCTCTTTCTCCGGGGGCTCCTTCCTCTTCTTGGGGCAGAGAGAAGCAAAACGACGCCGGTCTGCGGGACCCCAGCGGCTGTACACAGAATGCACCCAGCCTGGCAAGGCGCTAACAAAGAGCCCCCCGGTTTCACCCACCCCCGTGGGGCTCTGCAGACGATGCGTGGTCTGCCCCGCCGGCTGCCGCCCAGCCCAGCGCCCCTCGAGCTCCCGCAGCCCCCCCGAGTCCCCGCGTGAATCAGACGCCGCCGGCAGCTCCTTTATGGAGGTGCACGGTCTGGAAGGCGCATTGTTCCCAGCCCGGAGCCAGCACAAAGGACACCGAGATGCCACATCGTTCCCTACCACCTAGTGGGGGGGAGGGCAGGGGGGGCAGGCAGGGACCCCCACACACACCCCCGGCATCTTGCCTGACTCCACCGGGGGCCAAACCCAGCCGCGACGCAGCCAGGAGTTCCAGAGCTGCCAGCGCTCCAGGTGAAGGGGGCGGGGGTCCTCAGCCTCGGCCCCCCCCGGCGCAGCGGAGGGGTGGTGGGCACCGCGGGGCTGCGCATCGGGGGAGCGGGTGGGGTGAGGGGGGCGGCAGCCCCGAAACGATGCTGGGTGGGAAGGATA
>VYZW01036928.1:40252-52125 GCA_013401315.1 Balaeniceps rex | reverse complement strand
ATGGTTACTAGTTCATTATAGCTTAGAGTACTGGAAACTATGCACTGAGGTTTGTTAATTAGTTACTGTGCTCGTTATAAAAGTCAGTAAGAGATCACTATTTAGAAGGAACGTGACAGTCTTTCCTGTCACAGTGAACAGAAGGTGTGGCAAAAAGTATGCCTTTATTTATCCTGACTTTGGGTGGGACTCCCTAACTTACCAAAGGGGAATAAATTGCTTGAGTAATTCATGTATCTTTAAAAAGTGGTTGTTTTTTTTATTTAAACTAGATCCAACAATTTTGCAATGGCAGAATGAGCTCTCATATGCTGTGAAGTGCCAATATAGCTACCAACACAGCAAACGTTTACTGTGCTTTTCCATGTGATAGTGGTAGTCAACCTTTTTGAGGCTGCAGAGACATTATTGCATGTGGTCTGCTATTGCTTTCTCTGTCAAGCCTGTCAAAGTGTTATGATCCAGCAATGATTTGTCTTTCAGATGCCACTGTTCTTATTTTCCAGCAAATACAAGGAACCTTAAAAGGGTGGTCTGAAAGCTCTGGTCATAGCACTCATTGTCTGCAAGAACCTCTGATGATGCTCTGCCTGCTGGTAAAGAAAAAGTTAAGAGTAGAGACAAGTAAAGAGAGAAAAGCATAATGTTACTTGTACCATTGTATTTGCTCACAGGATTACTGCCCAAAACTCCTAAGTTGAGGAACCCTACCTCAGAGCATTGGGAAATGAAAACTGTTTACTTGATAACATCAGTCTCAGCTCTGGTGTTGTCCAGAATTGTTTGGCAGCCCGCTTTAATCTATGAAATCAGAAGTATGTATACATTAGAATAAAGGCATATAAAATCTGACTCGTAACAGAAATTGAATCTTCATACGTTTAGTTGCATTTATCCAGATTTACAGTATTTGCGTTTAATAAAACCAAAGCATCTGGACAACTCTTAGATCTTACTGGCAACTGTAGTACCTTGCCATTTACAAGGGTCAGCAGATTTATTCCATATACCATATAATGATTTTTAAAAGTCTCTCTGCCTTAGAATCCATGAAAAAAAGGCTGACTTAATGTAGCATGTGTGTATGTGGTGTTTGAAGTAGACATGAAAGAATTTTACACTGCTTATTGCTTTGTTTACCATCCCTTTAAAACAGTAACCAATAAATCGAGTAAAGAGTTGGATTTCTACATCACAGTGTTGTGACCTGTTTGCCTGGAATATATTCTGAAAGTGTACAGTAACAGCAATCCCAAATTCACCCTGAAAATACCATGCACTCTTCCATCTTCATGACTGATAAGATTTTAGGATCTAAGTGGCAAGGTATATTAACTGCATAAGGCTCCAGCTCAGTGGGGTGCTTAAACACACGGCTAACCCCATATGTGGGATGAAATTGGGTGTTTTCACAATGGGGCATACCTTGATTGAGAAACAAACAAGTTAATTTCTCTCCCTCTGTTTCCTGCAGTTATGTAACTTAAAAGGTTAAATGAGACTGTATTTTTAAAAGTTGAAGAGCAGTGCCACACCGAATTACAAAACTCTTTTGCAAAGACAAACGATTGTTTTGGGTAAAACTTGCTATATGATCTCAAACAGGCATGTCAAGCAAGCTGGAGAATCTCCATTTTTGAAGTGTCCTCAGACGTCAAATGGTAAACTGTGAAATGCAATGTATCTGCCTTGGATGAAGAGCTAAATCTAGTTTTGTCAGTTTTCAAAGCTATCATTCCAGAGAGTCTACATAATTCAAACCAGAACCATTCTATCTTGTATGACACAAATTTGTGGTATACTGTGTTAATGTAAAAAGTATCCAAGTACAGTATAATATATCTCCATGGATTTGCTATTGGATTTTTTGTCTTAGCAGGATGTGCCATTAGTGACCATTTAGTTTTTATTGCAGTACGGAATACCGATGATTTTAAAGAAGCCAGTATGAAAACATCTGTCAGAAGTGCTAAAGACGAATACATGCAGCAATGACTTCAGTTATGTACTAGATTGTGACAAGATTACAGCAGTGCATTACCTTTGAGTATTATTTTCAAGAGCGTTACTGTATATCTGTTGCAAAATACAGTGTAGATTTTATAGTGAGTGAATGACTAAGCTGTCAGCAAAGTATTTCTTAATTGTGGCTGAGCGCTTGGAAAGAACATAGAGAATAGTACAAATAAGGAGGTATCTTCTTTTCAAGCTTTTCTGCCAATAATAGTTCCACAGTGCCACAATTTAAATGCTGCTCTTTAACTTTTACAGGTTTTTGCAGAAAATAATTGCAAAAGCATGTAAATGTCTTATTTCCTTCATAAGCCTTTGAAAATAACCCTCCTGGGTCTCTTGCCTTTTGCTCTCAGCTCTGAATGGCACTCCAGGGAGTTGGCATCTCTTATCAGAAATGAGCAGCCAGGCAAGGGGCAGCCAGCATATTGAGAGACCATAATAGTGTGTTGGTCAAGGGCATCAGACAGGTACTGAAAGGTCTCTTGTTGTGTTAAACAAATGCTGTTTCCTTCCTGGCTTAAGTAGGAGCTAATTTTCTTTGTAAGCTTCTCTTTTGGCAAAAGAACAATAGGGATAAATAAGGCAACCTTTCCAGTGAGAGATATGCATTAGATTATCATAAATCCACAGATCAAAAGTGCCATGGTCAGTGAGAACAGGCCTTGTAAGATTAAATAAAAGGATTAATTGAAAGTGGTGTCCCATGGTAGACAGAGGATTGACACAATATTGAGTAGGTATAACCATGGACTAAGTAGAAGGGGGAAAAATACAATCCACAGTACTTTTTTCAGAGGTTACAATTCTGTTTGTACTGGTGACTGAGCAGTTTTTGTGTATTGTGGGAATAAGAGAAGTCTAAAAGTATATTCTATCTGTTCTTTAAAATACTGAGAATTTGTTGGTGAGACTTAATTGTATGCCAGTAAAATTTTAGGTTAAGTATCCTTTATTATAGCCTTTTAGTTAAGAAATTGGAGACCTGAGGTGTAGACGTGCTTCTAAAAATTAAATCAAATCATTGGCAGAACATCAATTAATCAAATGTATCCTGAGACTCCTAGATAAAGGTTTTCCATTTGCATTGCTGAATGTTATTTAGTACATATTATTAGGGCTTTCTGTTCTCAAATCTAGCAAACTCGGCATTCTCTCACCTTCATATAAACTCTCCTGAACTTTTCTGTCTGGTTTGTGGTGATTCGGTAAATGTCAGAATTTATTTTATTGTAGTTCCATGCAGGTACCTCAGTAGGTTAAAACATTCCTGTCCTGATTTCCCTTGTGAGGGATGGTACCTGTTTGGTTGCTTGCTCCATTCTGTTTAACGGCCGAGTCTGGACAGCAAGCGGAAAGATTGCCTTTTAGACTTCTTCTGACTGCTGCATTCTGGTCCAGGAGAAAGAGAGGAGATCGTTGTTTTCCCCAGGCAGTTGAGAGAGCTCAGGAACTATCTAGAGTGCTGGATGGTGCAACCAGGAGGGAGCTTTGCAGCTGGAGCTGAGGTTGGCAGACTTCTATAAATAGTAGGGAACAAACATCACCAGGCTGCAGAGAGGACTGGGAGGAGAGATGTGCATAGCTAGAGGGAACTGTTCAGAGCGTGTTGCAGCTGAGGAAGCCATTGCAAACCGACAGGCTAAGATTTAGTAAGGCTGAAGGAAGGACCTGCCCAACAAGGACAAAGTGAACAGTGGAGATTGATTTTTCAAGTCTTTTTTTTTTTTTTTTAAGTTTAACCTGTTTTACTGTTAAGTATGTTATTTAATACTTAATAATATTAAGTATTAATACTCAAGAGTTTAAAATCCCTTTTGCTGTCTTCAGTGTACCCATCTTAAAGGAAAAGTACAGGCCAGGCCATCTCAAAGCTCTAGCCATCTTGAGGTCTTATCACTTGGCTATCTGGACTTGGATTTATGTGAAGATTTCTCAGTTATCATAGTACCATTGAGTTACTTACCTATGTCTGCAGCAGGGAGTAACTTCAGTGATATACTATCATTTAATTCTTGAAGTGCTGAGGTGTGATACATTTGTTGTGGAAAATACATGACGTGATTGTTGACTGGGTAATTTATAACATTAAACAGTAAGTTTTTCCTGGTCTAGAAACGTATTTGTGTTACATCTCATTTCATTCTTTCTGTGTTCGAGTGAATTCAGATTCTAGAACAATCTTGAAGTACGAAGTATTTCTAATAGAATTCAAGGTTTAGACAGGATTTCCTCTACCAGACCATAATGTAGCTGATGGTTGTTGCTCTGTTGTAAAGTATTGATGTCCTGGGATAATTTTTTAGCAAAGTCAGGGGAATAGAGGCGATGGGAATCCAGCTCTGTGACTCACTAGCAGCATTTAGTATTCATACCTGCATATTCTAGGAACAGGGACCATCACTCATGAAATTAGTTACCCAAATGAAGCAGTTAATTGATGAGCTCTTAAGGATGGTTGGAGCTGCTTTCGGTCATCAGTGCAAAGGCATTCCTTGGGAAGAGCACTATCATCAGGATAATAATTTGAAAACATTTGGGGGGTTGGACTAGATGACCTCTAAAGGTCCCTTCCAACCCAAAGCATTCTATGATTCTGTGATTCTATGAGATCAAGCTTCTAGGTTCTGTTCATCCTTTTTTATTTCTCCTCTGTTTTTCCTCCTTTCTGCTGCTTCTCACATTTGTGCTTCTCCCACAAAGAAAAGTTTTCAATCTTGTGTTTGCACCAAAGAGTCTTGATGTTACAGACTGACTACCAGGCATTTGCTATCAGATGCCATACAAGAAATAGTGAATGAAAATTTTAAGGGGATAAAGACAGAGTTTACTTGGTCTTATAATGAATTCATAATTGATTTGTAGATGTGCATCTCCTTTCTTGTTACCCATCCCCGTGAAATCATTGCAATGTCATTCACCCTCCCTCATGAGTACTGAATTTTTGATAGTACTATTAAACAAAGTTCAGCATTATTTTTAAATCAACTTTTTGCTGGATCCTAGGGTAAGGCTGAATATAAATAATGAAAAGGAGAGATTTTTTTAGGGTAATTGGAGTATGTTGAACAAGAAACACTTGTGAAGGACTTTAAGGAATGTTAGAGAGTTCTTCAGTAATAGGTAAAATTTAAATTAAATTTACTAAGGTTTTTTTATGATGAAATTATCTGTTTCCCAGAGAATTGTAGCAAGGACAATGGTAGTCAAATGTTATGGATTCCACATTGGGTACTAAGGAAAGCAAAGGAAATGAAATACTGACAAAAATTTACTGTACTTGTCTGGTGTCTTGCTGAATACATCTTAATGTTTGATAGATAACACAGTCAGGCACACAGGCAGTGATCTGGTAGGTTACTTAACAAGAGCTAATACACGGCGTAGTTATGCTATAGGAAGTTGGGAAATATTACAAAACACTGAACAACTCTTACTTTTTTTATTACTCTGCTTTTAGCAATTTATTTGTATCAGGATCTAAAACTGGACTAAGTTAGACTGAGAAACTATGTGTAATATCGTTATCTTAGTAAGTTTATAGTGGGAGAGTTCTAGTGACCACCTAGTCAGTCTTTTTTCCCTAGATATCGAGGGCAAAGGTTTTCTTTGAGATTCACTGACATTTCCTTGCCTGCTATTTAAGTGAGATATTTCTGATGTCAAAAATCGCCTGCAAAGAAAAAGGGGGAAAATGCTACTGTAAAGTGTTTTGAAGACTGTTATTATGTCCCCTTCCAGGCTTTTTTTTGCAAGGTTAAACAAGGTTGTTAGATTGCTGTCCTCTGGAATCCATCCAGCTTGTTTCTTGAAGCCTAGAGCTGAGTGCAGTGCTGGTACGGAGCCTGTGCCCATGCTGTGGAGAAGGGGATGGCATCTTGCCTCCTACAGCCACCACTGCTCCCAACACTGGGGCACGGCGGGGGGGCTGCAGCCTTGTCATCAGTGTCACGGGTGGGTCAGCAACAAAAGCGATAGTACAAATGAGAATGGTATCGATTAGAGCGCTTGACTCGAATTCAAGCAGACTCATTTGCCTATTTTATTTTCATATATTGGCTTGAGGCACATGTATAGATGCTGTTGGTTTTGTTTTTTTCCAAGTTTATGTTAACAAACGCATGAAGTCCTTAGCCTGAAATTAATGTGCATCTTGGAGCTTAAAGTAAAACAGGTAAGATGCTCCTGACAAAGAAGCTAACAAAAAAAGCCATCATTTTTTCTCGACAAAAATACCGTGTCACCTTTTCCTTGAAAGTCTTTTTGCAGAATAATAGCCTTTGTGCCAGGGCTTACCTTCAGCCATCTCCATTAAAAATTGATCTGAATGTGACCAAATTCAGTTTTATATGAAGTCCAAGTTCATATTGAGATAATATTATAAAGCAATTTGTGACTGCTCTGGTAAAGGTAGGCATGGGGGCCGAGAGCTTTAATGTCCTGTGATAACAACCCCCCTCACTGCTTTCCTCATGGTATTGGGAAAGACAAAACCACAGTATTGACATACAGAAGGAGCAAGAGTCTGGTACAGGTGTCATGGATTAAAGTGGAAGAATAGCAGCAGCATACAGGAACTGCTTGCCTAGGGGACTGTCATGGTTTAGCCCAGCTGAAACCAGGACAGGGACCATGGAAGTAATACAAAATAGGGCTGCAGGAGACATCATGTGTCTGGGACCTTGAGAAAAATTTCCTCTGTTCAAAACTGGACAGGATGTGCCATTTGAGTAGAATTCTGATCTAAGAGTTCTGAATCGGCTGGCAAGAATATGTGCATTTTGAAAAAGGAAAGATTGGGCAGAAAATCTTTCCTCTAAAACCTTGAGAAAGTTAAATGCAAAATGCTTATATTAAAAGGCAGTAATAGTGGGTTTTGTCGTTACATTGACTCTTTTGAAGGGAGTCGGAGCAGGAGTGTTTACAAATTATTATTCTCTATTGTTCGCAGTAGTAAGTATGAATTTGTAGGTTTTGGGGGATTACGTTCAGGATGTCTCTATATCCACAGCTAAGAAATAAAAGTGACAGATTTGTAACTGAGAATTGTCTACTTCTGGTGAACAAAGACAAAAACACAAATGAGTAACACAGGTACTGCAGATGAGTGCTGGCATCAAGACAATTGTCAGTGTTGGGCTGTGTCATTTTTATATTTGGCAGTTAGGCAAATTGTGTTGACTTAATATCATGTAGTTACATTCCAGGAAGAATTTGAGCAAGGTGCATATTGGGATTGGGGTTTATAGTCCTAGCGCTCTGGCTCACGCGATTCCTCTCTAGCCAGTAGCTGCTTCTCATCAATGAAAGGGCATCTGAAATAAAGTATATTTAGTTGTTACTGTTTCTAATTTTTTGTTGCTTCAGGATATTGATTTCTGCTCTTAGTTCTGTGATCATACTTCTTGATGATCAGACAGCATAATAGATCAATATATGGGACTGCTCTGGCTGCTGAAAATACATCTGTACTGCTGGCACCTTTGCTGACAATGGCATTGATACTGTATGTACTGCAGCTTAGGCCCTAGAAACAATCCTTCATTACGTAAAAGGCAGATTGGGCTAGCTACTACACTCCTCCTTGCGTGTGGCCTCTACTTGATAATTTAACATAAGACTTTACCCCTTGAAAGCAGCCCCCAGTCATCTTTTTCAATTTGTACTTGTCTGTGTATTTCCTTTTCATAGTTCTTTTTTTTACTAACTTTTTAACACCACTGTTACAAAGAATAGAAGATGTCCAAATGACAAGAAACATAAACTAATTAATTGTCTTAGAGTTATATGAAGAAGGAAGAGTGGAATAAAGGTCTTTTCCACTAATACCTTCCATGAACACTTTACTCCATAGTAGGTCTCCTTGTCCTAGTTTTATTTCTGTAGTGTGCCAGTATGAATATTTCAGGCTAGAATTTGATTTTGTTTAATTTCATGATTCTAATTTGCTTTAAAAAAACAAACAAACAAACCCCTCCCCCCCAAAACCCACACAACAACCACAGCGTACAACCCTACAAAACTGCAGATACAGTATACAGTAAAAGAAAGTTCTTTCTGATCTTCCTAGCTATGGATACTTGACTTGGCAGTCTTGTAAACAGAAATCTAATCTGGGGAAAATTTTGGGGTCAACCTATAACAGAAGGAAAAAAAAAACCCCAACCTCTAGAATAAAAGTATGTGCAAAGGGAGTTAGTGCAGAATAAGTTACTGCGTTTTCAATTCTCACCCTCGCTTTTGTTACACCAACTTCCCTCTGTAGACAGGTTTAAGGGAAGGATAATTTTTTAAGGATGAAACTCAATTTTCAGAAGGGAATGGGATTTAACAGTACAGCTATCATTACAGTTTGTGAGCTGCAGGTAAAGATGTTGAGGGTTTTATGGCTTATATTTTTTTAATGCAGCTGTGTTTAAAATAAATGTCTTTTTTATATTCTGCTGCAACATCAGTTTTATATCGCGTGGAAGTAAGCTATTTTACCTTCTATTTAGGCATATTCCTAGGTACCATTAAAAATAACATTTTTAAGCCAGATCATGTGACAAAATGTCAGCTAAGTGCATTGTTGGTTATAAGGCTGCTTCTTCAAGCTGCTTTCTGGTAAAGAGGACTATTTCTTGTCATATGAACCTATAGATACAACTAGTTTATTGTCTCTGCCCCCTCTTCACCCATATTTTCATCCTTGTTTTCTCCAACAGAAAGGAGAGCCAAACTGCAGTATTCTTTCTCCAGAAACCACAGAGCAGCTGACCTTTGAGATTCCTCTGAATGATTCTGGCTCTGCTGGACTTGGTGTGAGCTTAAAAGGCAACAAATCTCGGGAGACTGGAGCTGATCTTGGGATTTTCATCAAATCCATTATTCACGGAGGTGCTGCTTTTAAGGTATGGAAAAAACACATCAGATGATGACTGCGTGAGAATTCTGACATTTCTGTGTTGAGTACTGAATCTCACTTGATAAGCATTCTAGGAACGAGAACCTTTTTGTCACTAATTCCTTTAGGTGAACTGCAAATCTACTAATTTCTTGTCCCAAGATTCTGGTGTCATGTGTGGTAGGGTTTGCCACAAGGAAAGTGAATTGGTGGAAACCTTGGGGGGCATTTGGATGCTGCAGGAAATTGGGAAGGGGGATACGGCTGAAGGTGTGTGGGTACAAGGAGAGGCTGCCTTCCAGCTTCCCCACAGCCCACAGACGTGCATGGGAAATTTTGTGTGCTGCTAGGCTCAGTGACAGAGAAGTTAGTTATCTACATTTATTGTCTATCTGCACTATTTTTGGTCCTCCCAAAGTAATACAGGCAGACCCATAAAAAGCAATCAAAAGACAAACTTCGTTATAAAAATTAGAAATTGACAATTCTGTGAGGTTAGGGATTACATATTTAATTTATGCTGTAAATATAAAGCTAGCTCATTGTTTTTGTTCTTTTTCTATTCAAAATATTTTTACTATTGTAGTAAAAATGTGACTTGGCTGAGCCTGGCATCAGTTGTGCAGAAGTTACCAATTCTTCCTGAGGTGGATTGAATTGGTAAATGACAGTATTATGAATTGTTCTGCTCCCTCTAAGGACTGTACAAGAACTGTTGTACATTTTTATGATTAAAAAGTATTTGAATTATTTTCTAATCTGTAGGAAATCTGTTGACTGCATTTTTTTCCCGAATAAAACTTGAAAAAGGTAACTTTCTTGAAATTAGAAACAAAAGTCTTAATCTTTCAGGGCTAGTATGCTTAACTGTTGTGGATCCATAATGTAATTTTTTTCTCTTGTGTTATCTCAGCAATTCCTTGAAGTTCTCTTTTTCTGTAAAAATACCTTTTAATTCAGTGTATGTAAATTCCTCTACTGACATCAGTCTGCTGAGTAAGACAATTCACAGCATTAAAACTTCCATGATCAGCAGTCAGTGAACAGGAATAATCAAGGATTTAGCTTTGATGTGAATGTTTAATATTTCCCTGCTTCTGTTATTTACCTGTCCTAGTATCACAGTTATTTCAAAGTTCAGATCTCCTCAAGTATAACTGAGCCTGGTACATGCAGTTCAGAACACTGTCCGTAGTTAACTCGGGGCTAAATGACAAGTGGGTAAGCTCATCTACTTGGTGTATATCAGAAATTAGTTAAGGCACGATTGGCCAAATTAGGCCTGGATAAACTCAATTTATGTGTGTGTCTGCTACACAGTACAACTCATTTTACTGTGAAAATGAGGCTGCCCTCCTTGCTTTCCCAGCTCTGTGTTCCCTGAGTAATTGTCCGCACCACTTGCAGTGACATTGTATATTGCCACGAATAAACTCACTGTTTTGAATAGCAAAGCTTGTGGAGCTATATTCCGGCAGCTTTAGTGGGCTGGCTACCTGACTTGCCACATCAGAGACACATAAGACAACCCTTTCTAGCTCTGTATGTTTACCACTCTCTCTTCTCCCATAGTTACTCACTCCAGAGCAGTTAATTTTGGCTTGAGGGGGCTGCAGACTAATAAAGGAGGACTTCTGTGCTCACACCTAAGTAAACGGGCACCTGGCACAGTTAGTCACCACGACTGGAAGATTATTTTGTCTTGTGATAACTTGTGGTCCTGTGACCTGTCCTCTCTTCTGCCTCGTTATAACTCTTTCACCAATTAGAACTGTGTAGTAATAGATCTGCGTGTAGGCTCCAGAGCAAATGAGACAGTAGCTGAGGCTCTAGCTTCAAGCAGAACTGTTCAGAGAATCCTTCCTATGTCTTTTACACAAGTGCTCGCAGAACGCTGTCATTTTGGCAATGTCTTAAGAACCACAGTTTACTGTTGCATATGCATGGCGAACAGCTGTCTTTCTCCTGTCTAATGACCTTTATATAGAACAAAACATAATCAGTGAGTATTAGCAATTAATAAAATTTCTTGTATCAAGTTAAAAAGTGGGCACATATTTGTGCATAAATATTTAAAGATGTCCCTGTTGTCCTTATTTTAAATGTCATCTTGTAGCAAGTTTTTCAATAAAAAGCCTTTCTTTCCAGCTGGTAGTTGTCCACAGCATTTTCCCATGCTATTCATTGTAACTCTCTGAAACAGAGTATTATGGATTTAGACATGTGCGTTTGCTTTTCAGTGTGCAAAGTTTTCTTGGGAAACTATCACAGGAGGAAATCATAATGCTGACAGACATGAGAATTCTCTCACTATTTCTCACTTCTGCTTTTGGAGTTTAAAATTTGTTCTGATTTTGTGATATCATGCTAAAGTAAGGGGGAGCTTTATACCTTTGTCTATACAGTCACCACTTGTCTTCAAAAGAAGACATGTAATGCATTGAACTTCAACACATTTGTTTCACTGCTGAAGTAAATGCTCAGTCCTTCTAATGCTGTACAAAGGTTTTGATACATTAAATTTCTCTCACCAGTGTGTTTTTTAGAATGAAGAGTTACGTATGAGATGCAGACAATTTTGGTTGGTAACTTTTATCCATTATTGGTCTGAAACAAAGGTCTGAAGAGAGGCCAACATTTTTTAGTGTTTTTCGAAATGTTAACACATTAATCTAGCTCTGATGTGTTAGTGGCATTGCAAAGCACGATAAGGGAGTTGTAAAAAAACATAAGGGAAAACTGAAGTCTTTAATTCTATACTTTATGATTTTTTTGTCCTAGCTAAAGATTTTAGAAAATATCAGTGCATCTTGCATTATACATGCTACAGTAAGACCCAGTGCCTATTTACTGCTCTTGCTACAAAACTGAATGAAGTAAAAATGTCTTAATGTTCTTAGTTGGTATTCTAACACTGTATCCTGCAGGAACAGAGAGAGTTACTTTTGATTAGACCACTGGTTCATTTAGCACA
>VYZW01036928.1:19298-30829 GCA_013401315.1 Balaeniceps rex | reverse complement strand
CTGGTCTTGTCCTGTCCCTCCACTTTTTTTTTTTTTGGCCTTCAAGGAATTAATATTTTACTTTCCCTGGTTAGATGAAGGCCACCCCTTCAGGGTGGGTTTCTGAGTTGATTAACATAAAACTTGCTTGAGTAAGGTAACAAAATAAGAGAAGAAAGAAATTTTAACAGTGATGTTGTCTAGACCTCGTATAAATTGATGTTTGCGAATCACCTCTTATTTTGAAAAGGATTGGGTTTATGATCTCTCTTGCTCCCTCTTTCATGCATGCAAGCACATATGCACACTCTTTCTTCATCTTTACACAGATAATATGTATGGATGGATGTATACTGGATGCCCTTGCTGCTCACCCCAGTTTTAATTTTGACCCTTGAGTAAATTTTTTAATAGTTTTTAACATCTGTACAGTTCCTTAAAATAAAAATATGTACAAGTGGATTTGTGGTATAAAAGGTTGTAATAAATACCATTACAGAATTCCAAGAGATGATTTCAAGCTTCTTTTTTAATAAGCATTGCTGGAATATTTTAAAATGCTAAGAACAATCATGTTTGTGGGTGTATTTGCATAAAATATCAGAGAGGGGAAGAGAATACAGGTATCTTGTAGGATAATTAACTCTTAATATTTTCCTGATAGTTTTCTATTTGATTTACTGCTGTCATTGATTGATTGAGAAGTAGATCTAGAAGTATATTCCTTTCCAAACATTATGCTCTAACTTTGTTCGGAGGACACTTTGCAAAAGCCTCAGTGATGTCAATCATGCCAGGAAAATATGAAAAATATTCACTAGCAATTCTGGAACATGTTAGAGGAAGACACATTTTTGCTTTCCTTTTCTAAGTGACAGCATTATGCTATAAGGAAGAATTATAAAGTATATGTTATATTTATTGTGCACTCTTGTGACATAAGAAAGATAGCTCACCTTCAAATAAAGCTCAGTCCCGCAAGTTTTCTTCATTTAACAAAAGCCAAAATTTTTTAAAAAAACTTCCAGTCAAACATCAGATTGACCTAATAAAAGTATGAGGCTGCTTTTTATAGTTAAGTGTATAGTTTTGTATATTATCCAGATGTATGAAAGAGGTAAATAATCTTGACTCATGCCTTATGAAGAATGCATAATGAGGCCTTGATTGAATCAAATTCATTTTAGACGGGAATTAATTTTTATAGGGTAGTCTTTAGGTTCAGTTGTAATTCCATTTTACTCTGGAGACCATAGCAGAAATGGGTTGTTGCCCATTCTTCCCTTTCCCCAAAACAGCTTCCTGAGCACTGCATCTCAGCTTGGTAGAAGGAGAATACGTTTAGAAATGCATTATTGCTTTTATTGGTCAGGACACTAATGGAGGTTTTCCATGACAGCAATGTTTTATAAGCTGAATACTCTAATTAGGCTGGTTACTGATCACTTGTTGGGATATCGATTGTGTCATTTATCAAAGAGCTGGAAAAGCAGATTTGTTGTTGCTGTTAATTTAAGGCTCCCTATCCCACTGGGTACAAGTCTCCAATGTAGTAGTACTTTGGGTGTTGCAAGGCTTAATTTAGCTAGCAGTATCCATGAGAAAATAGTAAATGTGGACCTCGTGACGTAAGGAATCTTATGTAAACTAAAGAATTTCCAGTAACAAGAAGAAACGTAATTGTCAGTGGCTGTGTGGTGTGTGTGTGTTTGTGTACAGAGGTTCAAAATAGCCTTTTCAAATGGCTCGTGCTGCGCTGAGAAGGAGGAGAGACTGTTGCATGTGTTGCCTGTCCGCTGAGACTACTTTTGTAGCCATATTGTCACTGTGAGCATCCAAGCATTGATTTGTGTTCTGAGGTGCATTTTTTACCATTTTAGTACTATTATTTTTATTGTTTGACCATTATTTTTATTATTTTACTTTATTATTAAGCTTGGAAGGCAAGGTTGCAGGGTGATGTAACACGCTGTCCTTTCTTACGCATTGGTTTGCAGGCAATCACTTGCCTATGCATTAAACCTCTTGCATCATTTTACGAAGAAATTAATATGGGTTAGATACGTGCATTTCTTCTGTAGATGTGACTATGAAATTAAAGGAATGATATATTTAGTGTAACATTTGCTGGCATAATGAACATGCACTTTAAAAATAGAAGCCAGTTGGAGGCCCCTTCAAAAAACAGATATAAAATCACAGAAACTATAAAGGTTATTTTGAAAACTAGCCGTAATATTCCCCTGTGTGGGTTTTCTGTTTTCCCTGAATAACAAGTACAGAAACATCTTTCTGGGTCTGTCCCAGTTTTAGAAACTGTGATTATTTTTTTTCCCTTTTTTCTTTTGAGCAACTGCTCAGGAGAATAAATTAGGCGCTATGGCATGTATTGGCGGGGGGAAATGTCTCAAAAGAAAAGCTGACTAGAGGTGTGACAGGAGTTTGTTTAGCTGCTAGCCAGAAGACCTGCGTTCGGGAGTTTGGTGTAACTCCTTACTCGCAAAACTGCGCTAGTGTGTGATCATCAGAACATATGCACTCAGTCTCTGAGAGAAGGGAACCAGCTGGCTGGCAGAAAAATACCATTGGCATTGCCCGTGTTCTTGTGTTGACAATGTCACAAGCTGCCCTCCCAGATGGAGAATTTGAATGAAGCCAGTTGTGGGGCATAAAAAAAACAGTCTTCATTTTTGTGCATCATTCTTATGATTGTTATTGGTTAGCTATTGTCTTATTTCATGGTCAGCAAAAACAGATAGTCGTTTTGAAGATATCCTTCAAGTTTCTCATTTGAAAGCAAGCAATGTACAGTGAACATTACGTTACACTGTATTTGTGCACTGTCTGTAGTGATGGCTGATCTTCTGCATTGTTGAACATTTAATTTTTTTGTTACAATGTATGGTTCTGTTTTTCCCTCAGGAACGCTCAGACCAGGGAGTCTTTCAAAAATCAGCCTTTGACGGGAGCCATAACTTTGCAGCTGCTTCCCGACGCAGTGATACTATTCTGCAACAATTTGTAACGTGCAGTCCTCAGGAAAGAACAAAAGGTAGTCTCTAGATATCCTTCTCTGTGCTAAAAGAGGTGCTTTGTGATTTTGTTTTTTGAAATCCACAGCCACTAGAAAAGCAGTTAATTAGAGTAAGTGCACACTATGTTACTTTGAGACTTGAAGATCCAGCGAGGGTGGGAGAGCTGACTCAGAAGTTGTGAATTAGATTCCTGGCACAAATTCCAGTTTAAGTAACAGTTTCTAGCTCGCTGCCCCAACACGTAAGGTTGGATAAAAAACAAATGATGAGTGCAAAATGTATGTTGTCAAAATGTTTATTTTCTATATATCTTTAATGAGTGCAATGATTTTTGCATTAAATTCTTAGATTATGTCCCAGGTTATTATAAGCTAAATGAATTTATATAAAAGCGTGATATTCATAAAGTACACTTGCTTATTTTAGACTTAAAGGTAAAATTTGTTCAAAGGTTAGAAACATTCCCTTAATTTACAAATTGGAATTATATTAATGAACTCACTAAAAAGAATTAGGTAGATGTGTACGTTGTACAAAGAAAACCTACATGTATGAGCATATGCAAGCATATAAGAGCTTTTAAGACCACTTATTTTCCTGTTGTCTTTCATTTCTGATGGCATGCTGTACTTTCTGTCCAATTTGCACCTGACTCGGCAAGATACTAGTTATTTGAAAAGTTTAAGTATTTGAGGTGGTCTTGACCCCTATCCCCTATCCTAAGTGTGCTCTTACCCTTCAGGCCAAGCACATACTTAAGTACCTTCCAGTAGGAAAAAAAGATTTTCCTTGATGTAGTTGAATTATGCATGATTTTTCCCCACTTCCCTAGACAACTGTGAAATCGGGGTGGCCTGCAAAAAGTAATTTCATAGGCTGCTATGATGACCGTATGGGGTACTTTTAACCAAAACCAAAGAGCCCCCATCTGTAAAGCTCAAGTGAAACTTCCATATAATTTAGGGGTAAACCGTTTGTGTTGACTTCAATATTTTGACAATGTGACTCCAGACAAATAATTAGATATAGACTCAAGCATTGTAAATATTCAAAGATCAGATCCTCTTGTTTAGATCTACCTTATATTTCTCTTGTATGGAATTTACACTGATTCTGTAGTTACAGGAGAAAAGGGTTATCCTTGGAGCTAGCCTGCCCTGTAGTTAGCCATTGTCAAAGGATCAGAAAGCAGCAAATACCTTTAAAAACTTCCTTAAGAAACATATAAGCAACTGCTCTGGAGCCATTGATACAGGTGAATGGCAACAGGTAACTTGTCACTTAAATAAAGTTCAGAACAAAATGTGTGGAGGAGCTGTACTTTCAGATAAGGATTCTCCAACTGCGATCCAAAAATCAGGATGACTAGTTTGCAGCTCATTCATAAAATCATTTTCAGTAGACATCTTTTTAATTAAAGAATGATGATAAGAAGGCATTATAGCAAAAAAATGTGGTGGCCTCAGAAGAAAATGTGTGACAGATGTGGAAAGGATGCTCTGAAGTGCTGCTGAGGCCTGTTGTCAGGGAGGGTTTGGCATGGCTGGGGTTTCCCAGCCATGGCCTGGGAGCAGTTGGGAACTGGCGTCAGTGGACAACAGATGACGAAGATGTTTCTAGGACTTAGTGGAAGTATCATTGTATTGCGACTTCTGTTGAAGATTTGGCATTTGATGAGTAAAATTTAAGTGATCTTATTGGAGAGCTGCACAGGCGCTTTCAGCAGCAGGGTGTCTGCAGCAGGGCTCCGATCTGAAATTTTCTTGGTGACAGACACTTTGCGCTTACAGCAGTCCTGCACGTTGTAGAAATCTTTCTCTAATTTTGAAGTCATAGTATTAATTATTGTTGAGCTAATACTTATTCTGCTTTCCATATGAGCTTATCACTTATTTCCAGTCACTGGTTCGAAAATTTTTTTTGCATTGTTTCTTATAAAGTTTTGTC
Source organism: Balaeniceps rex (assembly GCA_013401315.1). Classification (NCBI taxonomy): domain Eukaryota; kingdom Metazoa; phylum Chordata; class Aves; order Pelecaniformes; family Balaenicipitidae; genus Balaeniceps; species Balaeniceps rex. The sequence continues at coordinate 25,868 of VYZW01036928.1, read as the reverse complement.
CTCAGTCTTTTAAGGCGTCTGTAAACACAAAACACTACACCTGTGCGCAACCCTCATTTAACTCAGTTATGAACTTTAGGTTGTGTGTCCGTTTAAGGACGTGAGTCTCAGCTATGATGAGCTTCTTGTGACAGGCAGGAACAGTCCCTTGTACATTCTTATGGTGTACTATCCAGATCTTGTATGTAGAAGTACAGTTGGTACATTTGTACAAAGAATAATAGAAGTTAGAAGAGATTTTTAACACAATATGGGATCTAATGTAAGAATTTAATGACAGGAGCTGTATTACGTTCAATAAAATGTCAATTTCTCAATTAATGTTTTCTAATAATTTATTTCCAGTATCATTCACTGCTCCTACCAGTAAAATTCTTATAAAAGCTCAGCAAAAATACACTGAAGCTTGGCTTGCTAATATTGCCGTCTGTTTTAAGAGTCTTTTTTATTATACATGAGCAAGAAAAACTAATGTCTGGGGAAAAGCGGTTATAGCCAAAACATTACATTTTGTCTTGCCTGTGGATATTTAAATAAAGGGGGAGGGGATACTGATCCAATATTGAAATGCCATTGTTTGTTCTATTTTTGCATGAATAATACTTGCTGCCTTCAGGTCCTCACTTCCTTTGCTGCCAAGCTGTTGCACAGATTCAGTGTTTTTTAGAACAACCTCTTTGAGAATTGATACTTCAGTGCCAGCAGCTTTACATTTCTGGTGTTGAAAGATTACTGGAATGTGTTTCATTAGACATTCTTATATATTTCTTATAACCCTACATTATAAATGGTTTTAGGGGAAATGCTGTCATCTCTCTGGTTAAGTAGCACAATAATCATAAACTCTCTCTACTACCATAGGCTGCCGAGCCTTCATGGTTGTAAAAGCATCTCTGTTTTCATACATATGTAGTAATGTCAAGATAGAAAATTAAGAAATGAAATATTAAATTAATGTTTAAATTTTTCTTGTAAACGTTACATGTATCTTATAGACAGACTCAATTATTTACTCTCCTAAACTGTTTAATATCTGAAAATTCAGTACATTTTGTTTAGTGGCTTAGCTGTTCCTCTGTCCTCTCTGGACCTGTTAAGATTATTTCCTGAGGTCTTGAACATGGAGCCAGGGACTTCCTCTTAGGTTGAATTATCTCACTCTTTTGCTCCTGCTCCCATTTTCCTGGGAGCTGTAGTCCCTTGTGATCATTTCCGATTCACTCAGGAAGTCTGACATTCTTCTGTGTGTACCATTTGTGTACTGCAAGAAAAATGCCAGTCGTAACCCATCACCAAACAGCCTTTGTGAAATGATGTATCAATTACTATGAATCAAAGTTAATATAACTACATGATAAGCTCAATCTTTCCAGCTATGGCTATCAGAGGCTGCTCAAAGAGGGTACAGCACAGAGTGGGGTGTGGTGTGATTTTGTGACACTCCCCTCCTCCCCCCGCCTCCACTTCCATCAGGCATCTGTTTTCTACTTTGGGTAGTCAGTAGTTTAGGGACTTTCTAAATCAGAGGTTCTGTCTGGACCATTGTGCCATTGATATCTCTGTAACTTCTAGTCCATTTCTTAACATTTTTTAAAAATTTCGTTTCCCAAACATCCCTGTGGTGATGAGTTCCATTATTTAATTGCTCAGGGAAAAATACTACTTTGTGTTTGTTCTAGGTGTGCTACTTGATAGTTATACTGGGTGCCTTCTAGTTACTGTGTATGAGACAGTCAGTGAGAGCTTCCTTTCCACCTTATGCATAGCTTTTACGATTTCATAGGCTCTTCTTGTATCGCCTTTTATTGCTTCTTATTCTAAACCAAAGAATCCTAGTCCGTGTTCCTTGTAGGAATGTTTCTACATGTGTCCAACTACCCTTGCCACCTTTTCAATATGTTTCTGAATTATATTGACACGCCTGAGGGATGGGGTGTCATCCAAAGGGACCTGGACAGGCTGGAGAGGTGGGCCTGTGCAAACCTCATGAGATTCAACAAGGCCAAGTACAAGGTCCTGCACCTGGGTCGGGGCAACCCCCGATATCAATACAGGCTGGGGGATGAGGGGATTGAGAGCAGCCCTGCAGAGAAGGACTTGGGGGTACTGGTGGAAGAAAAGCTGGACATGAGCCAGCAGTGTGCGCTTGCAGCCCAGAAGGCCAACCGTATCCTGGGCTGCATCAAAAGAAGCGTGGCCAGCAGGTCGAGGGAGGTGATTCTGCCCCTCTGCTCTGGTGAGACCCCACCTGGAATACTGCGTCCAGCTCTGGAGCCCTCAGCACAAGGACATGGACCTGTTGGAGCGAGTCCAGAAGAGGGCCACAAAAATGATCTGAGGGCTGGAGCACCTCTCCTACGAGGACAGGCTGAGAGAGTTGGGGCTGTTCAGCCTGGAGAAGAGAAGGCTGCGGGGAGACCTTATTGCAGCCTTTCAGTACTTAAAGGGGGCCTATAGGAAAGATGGGGACAGTCTTTTTAGTAAGGCCTGTTGTGACAGGACAAGGGGTAATGGTTTTAAACTAAAGGAGGGTAGATTTAGGCTAGATATAAGGAAAAAATTTTTTACAATGAGGGTGGTGAAGCACTGGAACAGGTTGCCCAGAGAGGTAGTGGAGGCCCCATCCCTGGAAACATTCAAGGTCAGGTTGGATGGGGCTCTGAGCAACCTGATCTAGTTGATGATGTCCCTGCTTACTGCAGGGGGGTTGGACTAGATGACCTCTAAAGGTCCCTTCCAACCCAAAGCATTCTATGATTCTATGATATTACATCCTTTTTCAGATAGGAAGAGTGGAACCTTAGATGCTATTTAAAAACTAGGCACACCATTAACTCTGAGTTCTAGATGGAGTGTTTGGACTTTTCTTAAGGCTCTGAATGTCTCTTTCCTTTTGACTTCACTAAGCATATATTCAAAGAACGATCCAATGCACTTCTATTGTATTGTTCCTGAGTGGTAATTTCTGAAGTAATAGCCTTTGTGTATGTGTCAAGAGTTTTCCCCTACTCCCATGTGTATCACTTTGCAGTCACTGACAGGGGATTTCACTTGCATTTCCTACTTACTTAATATCCTGCAATCTTTTTGCAGACCTTCGTAGTCTGCTTATTTTTGGTAGTTCTGAGTTTTTTTACATAGTAAATTTTTTCATCTTCTGATTCATTTTTCAGATCATTTAATTACATTGAACAATACGAGTTTCCCTTTTGTTCTAAATACCTTTTACTGTGAGAACTTGCCCTTTACTCCTCATCTCTGTTTCCTGTCCTTAAATTGCAACCTGAAAGAATGTGATCACAATGCAAGAAGCCAGTGTACATATATGTTAGGTAGCAATCGATATTTTTTAAGGTCTTGTTAGAACTTTTCTCATCTGCTCACCTTCAATTTCTTCTGAAGACATTCTCACTTTTGCTGAGATACAGGGTTTGAACTGTTTCTTATCTTTCTGATCTTTAGGAGACTATCCAGCCAGTAGGAGTTTTACAGGGTTCTTGAGCTACTAGTATGGTTTTGTTGGGGTTTTTTGCTTGTTTGTTTGCTTTTAGGGAACTATCTCAGTGGTCTTATCTAATAAATATAATCTGTTGCTGTCTGCCTTCATCCCCTCCCTGTAAACCCCTTTTCACTCAAGTTAAATTAGTACTTTCATGCAGGATTGTGCAAAAAGACTAGCAACGTTGAACACAACAGAACAGGTCACATGAAAGTGTGGTATGTCAGTACTGTTAAATCGCTTACCTGCCATTGAAACCCAAGAATTATTAAGTGTCCATGTTTCCTGTTAAGTTTTGGAGGGGTGAAGACGTGTTCTACATTGAAAAATGTAGGGACTTTTTATAAGATCTTTAGATTGAGAGGTGAATTTACAGTACAATAATGAACTGGCATACAGCAGGCACAGCAGTCATACTAAATACTACAGGTATGTAAGTGTTGTTGCTTAGCAAACCACTGAATGGTTTAATTGAATAGTTCATGGTTTTTGTTGGTCCAAAGAAATTTTCTGGTGTGAGCTGAATGCCTTTTATAAAGGTAAAGAAGGAATTACCTTAATGGTAGGAAAATGAAGACTGTAATTCAGAAATACCTCTCTCTTCTCTTGCCATGGGATAACAGAGCTTTTTCTTGTTCTGAACTCTTTGCTGAGAATGTGGTTCTCTTCTGTACATGAAAGGTGGTAAATGCTCCCCATCAAAGGGAATGAAAGCATGAACCTACAATCAGTTAGGATGCAGCTATGTAGAAGTGAAGATCCGCTCAAATGGAGTAAAGCAATTTGTGCCTTGCACTCAACTTGACTATTAGCACAAAGTTTCCCTATATTTATCTTTAATTACGCATATGCAAATCTGAAAATCAGCTCTTCAGGAAATCCCAAGGGGTATATTTTCTGCTTGGTGTGATTTTAATTCTAGCTTAGTTAGTTTAGGGATTTGAATAATTTGTGACTCATTTCAGCATTGCTTGAGTCCTTCCAGTCCAGTCATTGATCAGTGAACTGGTGTAATGTACTTGTTTCTGCGGCTTATTTAATGCCTTTTTAAATTTTATTTCAGAGTTGCCAGTGTCTGATCATGGCAATGGTGAAAACGAAACTCCTCCACCTCTTCCACCGCACCCCAGTGAGGATCTGCTGAATGAGGATTATAATCATAGGTTGGACTTTGGCTATTCTTAATAGTTGCAGCCCTAATTGCTCATTAGTGGCTGTGGTAGTAGTTCTAATTGATTTTAAAATCACTTTTTATTTTGTAAAAATTTGTACCACCGTTTTTAGTCACCTGGATGATCCTTTAATATGAGCTAGGAATGTTATTTTAGCATTTAGTGCATTGTTCATTTCAGTTGTTCATAAGCTGCAGTACGCCTGCTATCCATGGTATATGGATCACAATACCCAGCATGTGTTCAGTAAAACAAAAAGAATCCCAAAACATAATCCCAATTAAAAAAAAAAGTGAATTTAAAACTATACCAATGGGTGCTATGTGTAGACGCAGTGCCTGAAGTCTCTTAAAGCTTTAAAAGTCCTAGCCAAATTTAGTTTGTAAGAAATTGAATCATCTTATGCAGCACGTCAGCCAAAGACATTCTTCAGATTACAAAATGAAGCTTCAGTAAGTTTGAACACTGAAATGTGTAGGGGAAAAATTAATGGACGCTACCAGTTGTAAATACATTGGGTAGATTTTTCAGATATTTTAAGAATACCTTTTGTAAAGGCTGGTGTGCTTGATGGCAGCTACAAGCTTTATTTCCTTAGTAAATGTGGAAGTTTGGAAGTGCAGGAAAAAGTGTAAACATATTGAAGTTCATGGTGGAATATGCTTTGTCTGTCTCAAGTAGCACAGGATTCAAATCAAAGGGTCATTTCAACCTATCATGCTGATGCTGAAAATTCAATGTTGAACACTCTGTACTCATTTTGTGTGTATTCGGTTTTGATAGTCATGCACCTGTTTTATTGCAATGATATTAGGAAAGTATGCATTTTGATTAAAAATGTAGCCATACTTCTGTCCTTGTGTGCACGGATGTGATTAAAAACTACCCTTTAAGTGACCAGATGCACGTAGTATTGAAGAGTAGATATATTTTATTATGGATACCTTGAATTCTTCATACAATGAAGACTCTTGTGACTATTTTCTTTTTGCTAACTAGAGTAATTTCATAATTTCTGGTCTCCCAGGCGGGTGTGTATGACATGGCAAACAAACAAAAGTCTACACAGACTAATGGAACTCTACATTAAATTCTTAACTGCAGTTGTTTGCTAGACTCTGTTCCTAATTTTTCCACAATCTGGGAACAAAAACATTCTCTTAAATGATAACGATGTATAAAAATGATGATGAATTTACAGGCCCTTTCTTCCACCCTGACTTTCCCGTGTTGTATTGGTTTTCCATTTGGAACTTAAGTTCTTTTGAAATTGAATTGCTGTGTCAAGTCACGCTGATTTCACTGAAATTGTGTTTCAGGAAAAAAATGGGGAAAGTGTTTTGACACTGTAAAAACAAACCTTTTGATTGAACAGTTTGGAAAGAAATGTTTTTAATTTTGGAACTGCTTTTTGCTTTTAGAGTATTAAAAAAAAAATTGTGTTTCTAATTGAAGAGAGACACAGAAGATTTCAGATGCACTGCAGTGAGGTGTTTTGACTCTTCAAGGTGAAAGTTACTTTGAGTTTCACTCAGGTGGAATTTTGAAATTTTTAGATATTTGCCTAACTTGAAGTAAAATAATTAAAAAACAAAACAAAAAAATACAAAAACCAAACCACCATACCTTGGAATTTTTCAGAGTGTTATGGCACCCTCCATAAGACCTCCAGGCTCCAGCCTCTGCAGAAGTGGTGCAAGGCTGTAAAATAACTTTATATTAGCAGTTGAAGTAGAATTGAGCCGGATATGTTGGCAGTATTTCTCCAACTTTCTGTAGTGTGTTATTTGGAAATACAGTGGTTAAATAGAACTAGCAAAATGAAAAAAAAAAAAAATTAGCAGGTACTGATATGTTCCTCTTTTCTTCTACTAAATAAAATATGAATTGTTTAAAAGC
>VYZW01036928.1:3168-15348 GCA_013401315.1 Balaeniceps rex | reverse complement strand
TCTTCCAGTCCCAAAGTTGAGGTTGTGAGAGAGATTAGTTCAGCACCACAGAGGAACTATGCAGCAGATTAGGTAACAAAGAGGAGGGTGTCCCCTCTCTGAAATTGTATGAGTGCTAGGCCCTCTTTTTCCAGTAGTCATGGGATGCTGTACACTTATTACTTTTCTTTTGTTCTTAAGTTCTGCCAGTCCCTTCTGAAATAAATCTAACATGATGAACAGAAAAATCACAGAATTGGAGTCCAGGAGAGCAGCTCTGAGACCTTACAAAATGTGACTTAGATGCAGTTTCTTTCTTTTTAAACCAAGTTGTCTCTGAATTAGATGTCTCTGCAGATCTGGGAAGACATAACCAGCCTTCCAGGTTACAAGGCCCAGAAATCACCTGGATGTCTCTAGACCAGAATAACGTCATGAACTCAGTAGACAACAGAATTGGTGTAATACAGGGCATAAATGTGAAATCTGTACTGCTACTCATTTATGAAACATTCTGCTTTACCTTGGAGCATGTATAATGCATCCATTGCCTAATTATAAGATTACAAAGGCATGGATTACATAATGGCATCACCATCAGAAGGATCGTCAAAGGCATAACAGAAAATCTTAAACATGAGAGACCCTAGAATCCTGATACTGCTACGGATTGTGAACCCTATGAGAAAATAGTGAATTCATTNACTCTTGGTGAATTTTTGTATTGTTGATGGGCAGCTGGACAGGAGCAGAGGGCATGAACCACTGCTGCCTGGTTGTTTAGGCAGGGCTTTATGCCGTCATGTGCCTGCCATGAGTCATATGAACTGACACAAGTCCTAACTGCTAAATTCACAAATAGCATGAATCCAAAAGTAGCATTGCCTGCAGTTGGTGTATTTGAAGAACGTTGCAGATGAGTTAGTTTTTGCTTTAATCTACTCTAAAAAATAAAACAAAAATCAGTGGCATGCGTGAGTTACTGAGTTAGTGTTGTAGAAATTAAAAAAAAAAATACAAAAAGGCAAGTATAGTGGTACTGTGATAATTTCTTTGGTTTTGCAGGCACAAGCAGAACCTTGCCTCATATGTACAGATGTCCTTGTGCAAAGTGTATGGAGGCAGGGTGACTGGTTCCCTGCTTTAGCATCCATCATTTACACAGTGGTCAAAGGCTTCTCAAAATTTACAGCTTCATTCAGAGTAATAGGGTACAGATTAGTTCCATATCAGCTATAAGTCCTAATGTTCTTCCCTGCTGCTTTGTTGAGATAATGACAGCACTTTCTGGATCACTGGTAGAGTTCATATCCTTTGTCTTATGGTGTATCTTTTCTTTGCCTTGTCTACTTTTATTTTGAACTGGAGGTGACAAAAGAGCACACCCACCCCTTTCCTTCTACTGATCCTGGCACCTGACATGTCCACTCAGTTGCATAAATTTTTTGTTATGGATGTTGGTGTTTGAATATGTTAGCAAAGAAAAGCTTCTCCTTATAGTGTGATTTCAAGAATTTAGGTTGGAAGTCTGCCTTAGAATGCATGCCTGTACTGACCAAATTTAGACTGCATGCCAAGTTTGGACTTGTGCTTATAGCATAGTATTAAAAATAAGCAAAACAAGTTCAGAAATGCTAGAAATAAATGTCATGTTGTCCCTTCCCACTTAAGTGGTACGCTGTTTTTGAAACATAATGGCAGATTGAAAATGAAGAAGAAATCAATGGCTTCTATACAAGTCATTGGAAGGGTGATTTTTCCCTTTCCTTTAACAACCTTTTATACACACACATTTTCTCATACGTTACCACAGTTGTCTGGAGAAGAATTTCTATATAATAATTCATCAGAATCCATTTTCAGTAGTGTTTTTTCTTTCTTTTAGCTGTATTAAAAAGGTAATTTTTGTGGAGAATGAATGGCAATATGGATTTTTTTTTTTTAATGTTGTATTGGAAGGTGAAAATAGGTGTGCTCTAAGATAAAGAAAGGAAAGAAGGTGTTTTATTATTTATCTCCAACACCCTTATTTTCCATAAATCTTTATGCACAGGAGTGATTTAGGCTATGCATAAATGTACTGTAAAAACTACAGCCATGGGAATTGTATTCAAACACATGAAAGTGTGGCTTGTTTTAACCTGAAGCAACATGAAATTGAATCATATGAGTATATGAGTATATAGCAATTTTGTTGTGTATCAATTCAGGCAAAGTACTGTGTAGATTTATATTTGAGGATGTTGGTATAATAACCCATGACCGCTATCCCAAGGTACTGCTCAACTCCCGCTTCCTTTCCCCATAAAAAGCAAAAACCCATAGATGTTAACTTATTAAGCTCTACAGCCTGAAGAAATGGAAATGTCCTTTACTTGATTTTAAATGTGAGTGAAATATTATTTGCTAAAACATCATTAGACATACTCAGAGTCCCTTAACCTCGGGCCATATTTATTAAAGATATTAGCCAACTTATTTATGTATTTAGGAATAATTGGCAAGTGAATATGCAAGATATAAGTTATGGAGTATTCTGCAAGGAAGCCAATATTTAACTAAATGCTAATTTCTTTGTTAGTGAAGGGATGCATTCCATTACAGTTCATACTTTTAAAACACCTCAAAACAAAGAGAAAACAGTGTTTCACGTCTAGAAGGATGTGGAAAATGCAATCAAGATGCTATTAGCTACTTTGTGGTTTGCTCTGAACCAGATTATTCTTATCCTGAGTGTAATTTTGGATATTGAAATAAATATCTCAAAACATAACCAAATGAGGACCAGGCAGAGCTAATGGACATTACTCTTCAATTTAAACAATGTTTTGATTCAGATACAATTAAAAGAATACATTTTGGGACGTCCCTAGTGAGAGTTATGGTATTAGTGGGACAAAAAGTGGTTTGGTATTTAAAATCATTATTTTGGTAACCATGTTGTATGTGTGGAACACATTTGTTGGGTTGCTTTGGGTTGAAACCAACTTCAGAACTGCATTTAGGAGCCAGTTAAGTTCACTAGAGCATTAATGAGGAAGTGGAGAAGAAGATGGCTAACAGATTTTTCAATGTCATTGGCTTATAACAGTAATTTAACAAATCATCTCTTGAAGAGAAAGACTTTTGAAAACCAAAAATGTCATGGGTTTGGGAAAAACTATATTGCTTATGGCTGTGATTGTCTTTGGGATCAAGGGCCAAGAGAGATTTTAAAATTATTCTAGTTTATGTCATGAGTAACTTTCTAGTACTGTCAAATTAGATGTATATTTTCTGAGGCCACTCTGCAGAATAAATTTTTAGAAATTAACACAATGTAGTTTTCTTACTTTAAATGACTTTCAAATTTCTGTTTGTAAGATCTATAAGTAGGGAATGAAACAAAATAATTTATTAAGTGATAGGGACACTGTGAATTGAATTGAAATGAGACTGAAATTAGGTTTATTCCATATGAAAAGAAAGGCTTTTAACAAAGTCAGTTCCGTTACTCAGTTTTACACCAGATCTGTGTTGATGCAATTGAGGGGAAGGTGCGCTGTGGCATAAAGGCAGAAGTGAGCGGAAGGGAATATCAACTTTTTGGACTGGTTTTGTAGAAATCTTCTAAGATTCAAGGAAGCTTGCTGTGGAGCAGGCTGGGAGCATCATATGAGCTGTGATGGTGATACAGCTGAGAAAATGGTAACATACGGTTGAGGTGGTAGTTTCTTATGCTGCTTTAGTGTAAGTTTGAAGTGAGTTGATCTGTTAATGCACTTAGATTATTAAAGTGTTAGGGGGAGAAAATAGCAATTAAGTTAATGTATAGCAACTATGAGAAAGAAAGTGCAGATGATAATGAAGTAACTTTTAAGAACACTTTGTTATAAATCTGTTCCTTACAATTTGTCTTAAATCTGTTCCCTATCAACATTTTCAACCAGTGAATGACAGATTAGATTAGGAACTTGTGGTTTAACCCCAGGAGTTTGGAAGAAGTGTTAATGACATGTGGGAGATGTGTAGCGGGGGAGTTGGATCAGTTTTAGCCCGGTACTGTTTCTCTGGAACAGAGGTGAGAGAGGATTAGAGAAGACAACAAAGTGTAAAAGAAGCTGTGATGGCCTCAATTAGCAGTGTAACCTTCAAGAATGAGTAGTTGTTGTGCCACTAGGAGAAAGTGAAGAAATTTATATCATGCTGGCTGGGAAATTGTAAAACAATGTTATTTTCTGCCAGGAGAAAACCTTCCATTTAAAGGTAAATGTGTCCAGTGGACAGCATCAACTGTACTACTGGTTCTTCAACAGCAAGTAGTAGTAATAGTGAATGCAAGCTTAGGCATTTTCATTCTCGTGTGCTGATACACAAGATGTATCCCTTGGGGACCTTCTCCGAATACAATCGAATTGAAGTATTAAACCAGTTGTAACAAAATTGTTCTGAAAAATCTTAATTAGGGAAAACCTTGTACAGGTGAGAAAAAGAATCCAGAATCTTGGTTTGGATGCAATTTATTCCTGTCTTTGAATGTGCTGAACAGGGCATGCCAAATGTTGTGTTAGATGCCATTTTGGAAAAGGTTTACCTTTTTTATCACGTAAGTATAGTTCGTCCTTGGCCCTTGTGCAAGCTTTTTGCTAGTCTCACTGCTTTTCAACATTGAAGTGAACAGGAATCTATCAAGGACTCATAATCCTTCAAGAATGAGTAGCTGGTTGATAACCAGGTGACCCCAGAACAGGAGAGATGGGGCCCTTATGTGAAGTTTCACTGTCACTAGAGAGGGGAGGAGGGGAATTACTGAAGGAAAATATTTTAAGACAATGCAAGTTTACCCTTCCTAATACCACACATTTTATTGCTCCTGTAGATTTTAGTCTAAAAGCCTGTGGTCTTTGTATGCAGTACTATGGGCAAACCTATAACAGGAAGCATCATTTTCTAAGTGATGCTTGTGAGCCAACATTTGACACAATTTCTGAGTGATTTATGCTGCTCCTAGATGGGGAAACGCTTCACCAAGAAAATAAAAATGGCAGGAGAATTATGTCATTGGCACTGTCATTGACTAAAATTAATTGATGATGCAGTGCCTTCATTATGATGAAAGGGGTAGGTAAGGATACAGCTCATCAGAAAAAACAGTGACCAATTTGTAGCTTTGCTTTATTTTCGTGTGTTTGTACCATAGAAACTGATGGATTCTAAAAAGCACCGAAGTATCGTTTGTATATGTGGTTTGGGAATACAGCCCTTGTTAATTGATTAATGTATAATAAGAAATTTTATATTGGGCTTCCTATAGACTAATAAAGATATCAGGAAATTTGTTTTCCAGGAAATTCTGTGATGTTTCAGTCTCTTTATTATCTCGCATTAATTGTTATTTTAATCCTTGTTTGCGTCTTTGTTTTGGGGAAAAATAATATAATGGTTACAGCGATTGAACTGGGCAAAAGGAGGGAAATTGGTTATCACGGTTGGCAGCAGCATTGATTTGTGCTTCTCTAAACCATAGTTGGGAAGTAGTTGTTTGACCTTTAAGTAATCCTGGATTGTATTTTGACGCAAATTTTCTGAGGCAGTACAGAAGGCTGCTTGTGTACTAAACCATTGAAAATCATGCAGTTGAAATAAAATGGCTATCTTGGTTATCTTGAGTAGAGCACAGAAATGGAAATCAAAAGATTATGTGGAAGGACATGGATGCATTGTTGGGTGCTTTTACTGTTGCTGAACAATACTACTTATTTTCTTAAAGCAAAACAGTGCTCCAGAATATTACCGTAGGAAATCCTAATACATCTGATTATTCATAGCATAGAGAGTTGGGTTTTTTTACTGTTTGTTGTGGTTGTTGCCAGAGTTTAAAAAAAAAAAAAAAAAAGGTATCAGTTGTTTGCTATCAGCTGGAAAGATTTGTCTGTTTTAGTAATATTCCATCTTTCATAATCTGTGGTCTTGCTAGTTCCCCAAATGTCCGTGCTTTTATTAACTAGCTGTAGAACTTCTGTCACTTATATTTCAGCAATTACTTCGAGTACTGACAATGAATACCTAACTGGCTTCTGTGGAGAAAATGCGGTTCCTAAATTATAAAAAAATTCTTACTTTAAAAGAGCTAGTGTGTTTTATGCTGACAAACATTAACAACTTCATGAGCTAACATCCCTTGGCATTCCAGGGACATTTCAAAATGTGAAGTATTTGTTTGCTTTACAAGTTAAGGAGAAGTTTCTTCTTCTTTGCGAATATATTTACTTCCTTGCACTGATCCTTCTCAGACTTTTGTTTTGAGTTTTGTGTTTATGGTCCCCAAATTAGGTGTTTTCATTTTTTTGAAATGTTTTGCATTTAACAATTCTAGCTCAAGAACATATAGTATTTCTAGAGTTCTCATAAAAATAGTTACAGTTGAAATTTTATTATAAATGTTTTCCTGATATATTCCAGTGTGGTACTGCACATTCCCAAGTGTGATTCTCTTGAGCTGAAATTTTTCATAGTTAGTTGCAATGTAATTACTTTTTGATTTTGCAATATACAAATAATTAATTTTTTCCTTTTTTTTAAATTTGAGTTTTAAGAGTCGACAGTATTTTTTCCTTGTTTAAAATCTTTCAGGTGCCTTTCTGCAAAGATAGGCCAACACTAGTAGAATCTTAGAAAATAAATTTCCACTTAGCTCTTGCTTTTTTCAAAAGCCAAGGAAGGTAGCCAGAGCAATACTATTTTTGTCATAACTGAATGACTGCATGAATTTTTAACATCATGCAGAGCAGTGTTTTCAGATGCTATTTTGTGGAACAGGACATCTTACATACTTCCTAAATGAGATCTTCAGTTACAAATTTTTCAACTTTGGCATGCAAAGTATTTATCTCCTGTTAGCCTTTTCCTTCTTTTCTGTCGTCTTCTCCTTGTTCCCCGAGGAAACAAGGGAAGGAATGGGATTCTAATCCAGTGGACTTGTCTGTGCCACTCCTGTTCAGTCTAATGAAAGATGGCCGGCCTAGAAGTCGCTGCCTAAGCATAATATCCCATGAAAAGAAAATTACCCCATGGAGGGTGTCGTGGTTTAGCCCCAGTCGGCAACTAAGCACCACGCAGCTGCTCGCTCACCCTCCCCCTCCACGGTGGGATGGGGGAGAGAATCGGAAGGGCAAGAGTAAGAAAACCCACGGGTTGAGATAAGAACAGTTTAATAATTGAAATAAAATAATAATAATAGTAATAATAATAATAATGGTGATAATAATAATAATAATAATTGTAATGAAAAGGAGAATGAGAGAGACAAACAAAACCCAGGGAAAAGAAAACAAGTGATGCAACCGCTCACCACCCGCCGACCGACACCCAGCCAGTCCCCGAGCAGCGATCGCTGCCCCCTGGCCAACTCCCCTCGGTTTATATACTGAGCATGACGTCATATGGTATGGAATAGCCCTTTGGTCAATTTGGATCAACTGTCTTGGGCTGTGCCCCCTCCCAGCTTCTTGTGCACCTGGCAGAGCATGGGAAGCTGAAAAAGAAAGTCCTTGACTAGCCTAAGCACTACTTAGCAACAACTAAAACATCAGTGTGTTATCAGCATTCTTCTCATACTAAATCCAAAACACAGCACTATGCCAGCTACTAGGAAGAAAAGGAACTCTAACTCAGCTGAAACCAGGACAGAGGGGCACACATTTAGCTCAAACTTTGATATAAAACTTTAATTTTTGCGTTTCCCAATTTTTGTGTGTGTGTACTTAAACTCATAATGCTAACCTTGTAGTCTGGTAAGATTATTTTTCATTTTCTAATCATTTTATTCTTCCTTTTTTCCCCTCCAGTATTAAAATCTAATTTTTGTGTGTGAAGCTGGTGTGTAAAGTATGATTAAGTTAAATGGATTTATCCATTTTAATAATGTAAAACTTAGTTTCAGGCAAACCAGGTCATCAGCGTAGTTTTAAAAAAATGCTGTGAACCTTGGTATCTATTTTTTTTAAAGCTCCTATGTACTGTAACATAACCTACTCCAAGCAATTATCATATATTATAGTGGTTGCCATTAGTGACTGCTCTAATTAAGGTTGCAAATCAGTTTCCATTATAATCTCTTGTTTTCACACAATCATAACTTGTCAAAACACTAACGTTTGGGACTAAAGTTTTCCACATTTGTTCTGCTTAGAGATAAATTTGGGGGGAAGGAGGAGGAAAAGGAGTTTGAACTATCCTTATAGCAAATCATTGTCTGGTCATTTTGCCTTATAGGGCCAAACTGCCTAGCAAGGAGGTAAATAGTTATCATTTCCAGGGACTAGAAGAACCTAGAAGAAAGGTTGAAGGACAAGCAGTACAGAACTGCCTTGAATTTTGATTGCACTTATAATTTTGACTAGCCCCACTGCTATTTTGTTTTGCAGCATCTCTGCGTAACACTGCAAACAGTATTAGTCTCACGTTATTAGCATCTATGTCCCACAACAACACTGCACTGTGTCAATTTTACTGATAATCAGATGACAATCAGGTTATAAAGGTGGAGAAGAGATGCAATGGTCAGTTGTGGATTCACAATTCCAGTTGTGTATCCCAGCCCTGAATCTGATGCTGGTTTTGGGGGAGAAAAGCTTCCGTAAAAGTGAAGTGCGGAGGCAATATAAGAAAACATTTACTGTGATTATTTTCCCAGTAGTAGTTCCTAAATGTCAATAACTACTGCGCTGCTCTTTCCTGGGTAGAAAATAGCACATTCCTGTATCACTACAGATAACCCTTTATGTAAACTTCTCATGGTGACCACTATGCAAAGCTTGTGTAAGTTCCCATTTACAGTATTTTTGGTATGACTTGACAATTTATTTTATCGTATAAAGAGATCACGTTTTAAGGCATAATACAAGGGAGTGCTTGGGCAGGCAGAGTTGAAGGATAAGCTTTCAACCCTAACATTCATTTCCTGTGCTTGTTTTATCATCCCTTACATTACATTAACACTGTTTCTTTGCGTAGAATTCTTTTTAAGAAATGGTGATTGGTTCTTCCCCTCAGCCCTCTGGGAAGTATTTTAATTAGTTTCTTGAGATACATGATAATAAACTGAAATACAGTTACTGAAGAAAAATTACAATTTTTGTTACATTCAGAAATTGCTTCTCCACTAGTCTGCCTGCAAACTGTTGCTACTGTAAACATGTTTCTTTATAAGATGTTGTGAGATACTGCAAAGGTACGATTTACAGACAAAATAAAATAAATCATAACATAGAAAAAAGCACAAGCCTTCCAAAAGATCAGTTTTTCGGAGACCTCATTGTCTGCAGAGGGTCCTGTGAGTCAGTGAGATGTCTTGCAGATGGGAAGGTTTCCACATCTGGATTCTTTTTACCAATTGAGGTCTTTGATCTGAAAATGTTACAACTCTCCTATGCCCTGTGATTTGTCTGGCAAGATGAGTTATTTACAAATGCAATTGCTCTTCTGACAACTCAGTTTTGAGTGTGTTAAGTGCTGAGGTCCTGATCTATAACCCACAAGGACTGCTGGTAGTCCTTTTATTGGTTTCGGTGGGCTCTGATTCAGCTATTTGGACTTTGAAGCACTGCAGGTGGATTAGGTAAAAAAAGGCTTTTTACAAACGATTATAATTTAAAGATTTAGGATTCTATGTGTCTGAAATAATTTGGCAGTGTTTCAAAGGCTTGTGAATTTCAATAAGTTTCTGATCTTTGTGTCTTTTCTTTTATTCCTCCAGTGGCAGACGAAAGCAAAGTTGGTTTGTTGGCCGGACACAAATCGGGTAAGCTGTTTTCCTATTTTGGAGGAAAAGTCAGCAACCTCAAAGTAGTGTGGGCAGTAAATGAAATCACCTTACAGATACTGTGGTGACTAAGAGAGTTGCAAATTAAGGCATTACTTTGTATGCACTGACTCCAAATTGTACAATGATGTACAATATACAGTATATGTAGCAGAGTCATTTGCAGGAAGAGCTGTAACTTTTTTTTTTAGTGCAGGTGTTGTAAACTGAAGAAGATGCCCTTTCAAATAGGGGCAAGTGCAATGTGTCTTTTGGAGTGTGGAGATTTAAACGATATACATTTTGAAAAATATAAATATTTCTTGCTTTTTCTCCTTGCTCTGAGTTCCACTTTCATTACCAGGAATATTGAAGATAACACTAAAAAAAAAATCTACAGATTAAAAAAAAGAATGCCAAAGCTTTTCCTTTCATTGTGCTTTCGCAGTAGAAAAAATTGTGGTTTTCCTAAACTTTTCAGGCCATAGTAATAAAAAAATTTAGTCCATACTGCTGTCATTACTGTACCTACTTATTAAATAAGTTCTGTAAACCACACCATGGTACTGTACAACTTACAGTTCTTGTATTATAAGAACTTTCAAGGAAATGTCACATAAGATTGTAATTTTTCACAAGCCATGGATAAGCTGCCATAAGAAACCTTAAACTGTCTAGAAAACTCAAGTTATTCAGCAATCTCTTCTGATGTTGGAAAACCCTGAAGTTTCAGGCTGCCCCTTTGTAGCGTGATTCCACGTTGCCTTTTTCCACCCCTTTGACAGAACTAAAAAGCTGAATTCATGTAAAGGAAGGTCAGCTGTGAGATTCCTGATTGTTTATGGTATTCCTTCTCTGTGCAACTGGGTGTCCTTCTTTAGTTCTCTGGTGTGGATTTTCCTTATCTGAAGACCTTTTCCTGAACTTAGTAGACAAATTCTTTTTAAATTTTTCTGGCACCTTTCCTAAGTCTATGAACTTCTTGGATTCTCTTTCTGAATCAAGGGGTAGTTCATATATCTTGTAACATTATCACTCCTGGGGAGACAAAATTCTTTCAACTTTTTGTTTTGGGAATGTGAAAGCTTAAAGAAATGATCTTGTCAACTTGAAGAAGCTAGGGGTGTTGCCCTTGAGTTTTTTCCTGTGCAGAAAAATTACTACAAACATTGCAACATCATGCAGTTTTCCAAAGATCAGTGGAATTCACTGCTATCAAAGAGTATTGGAAGGAAACCTGGTGAGATCATAACTCTTTGGCAATCAGTTGTTATCGGTACATTAAGCTTTATAATATCACTTTTAGCAGCATTTGATCTTTCTTCTGCACAGTTCTTCAGATTCTTGAAAACCATGGCTTTGAAAATTTTTCTATTTGAAGACACCTGCAAATTTTATATGAAAATGTGGACCCATGCTTATTGAACTTTTGCTTGCTTGCTTTACTTATCCTTCATAGACCTCTTATGTGTACCTAAGATCTGTTTTCATAGACTAAAATCAGTGGTCAACAGATCACCTGAGGAATAGATACAAAGATCCTACAGGTTGTTTCTTTTTTTTGCCCTTCAGAATAAAAGGAGCTAGCTAACTTCTGAGAAGGTTGGAGTGTAAATGATTTTTTTCTTGGTTCTGTCCACTTTAAATACTGTTCAATTACTGTTGAAATATATTTCTTCCTTCTCTATGTTCCATTTCCTAACCCTTCATAGAGAGAAATCAAGCTGCAGTTTCAGCTTTCTCATTGTTCCATTCAAATATTTATTTTAAAGGGTTGTTCAAGAGCATGACATTCTTCTTCTCTGGTCCCTTTTTACTGTATGCTTTTTAGAATTATGTATCATATATGCATCTTGCTGGCATTCAGTCTCATCACAGAACTCCTGTTTTAACATCGTTCATTGTGCTGCCTTCCTATAGGTATAGGTTTTTTAAGAACGTGCTAAGGGAGACATTGCAGCTTCTTGTGCTGGAAGCACCGTTGTTTTCTCATTACAGAACGAAGAGCTTCCATCCTATTCTAGACTTCAGGAAATTAAACATATTTCTCTACAGAATTAATTATCACCTACTAACAATCAATGCAATTATCCCTTCTCTCCTTCAACATGACTTGTTCTATGAAATACGCAGATGAGTAATTCTCTCTAGGGAAATATCCTTTCTATTCCTTCTGGGGCAGTGGCTCTTCAAGCATTTAGTCTCAGCTTTTGGTATAGCTACTGTATCCCTCGCATATCACATGTTACTGAACAGCAGCAGGAGTTAGTAGCGTGTATTCATTTCAAAAAGCATTATCACAATTCTGCAGAAGACCAAGGCATTAGAAGCATCTGTAGTTGTAGCCCCATCTTTCTGTCTTTTTGTATATTGCACCCCAAATAGCAGTTCAATTTTTTTTTTTCTTTTTTTTTTTTTTT
>VYZW01036927.1:22721-35967 GCA_013401315.1 Balaeniceps rex | reverse complement strand
TGTCAGGGAAGCTGTATCACCCTTTCCGTCTTCAGTTTAAAGCTGTGTGATGGCGGAAACCTAATGGCTAAACTTCTATAGAATCAATCAATCATCTTTATGATGGTTTTTGGAAATATTTCTTTGAAATGTCAGGTCATTTGATGGTTTAAGACCGTTCATACTTTTTAAAGTACTGTTTTAAAGTGCAGTTCGATTCTGAGAAGGGATTATGAAGTGGCTTTGGAACACTCTGTGTTTGCACCTTGGTAGCTATCTCAAATCTTACCAGTTTATAAATAAAATGCTGTTTCTGACAGCTACTGCTGCAAATTCTGATTAAAAAGTGAAAGCCAAGGAGTGTTTTCTTGCTGATCATTAATTCCTTGCAGTAAAGAGCTCAAGTACATTACGAAATTTGCAACATGAGAACCTTGGTAAAGACTGTCTATTTGAAGCCTTGGTAGCTATTCAGGAGCCAGAATAAAGAGCACTTTCCCAGAGTGGCGTACAATGTGCAGGTACTATAGGAATAAAAGCAGAAGATGCCAACTTTTCTCACCAGTGTTCATAAATCTGGTTTGAAATATTCCTTTAAAAAAAAAAAAAAACAAAACACCAAAACCCCAAACAGATGTGCTTGGTTTTTAACTGGCACTTTCAGAAGTAATGAAACTCTTAGTATAGAAAGAAACAGGTGTCTTTTGCTCAGGAAATTGGCTGTGGTGTATTCAAACACAAACTTAGCCCAGTATCTGGCTTGAAGCTATCTGAAACAGAGCATCAGCGATGAGGAGGATGTTGTAATTTAAATTTCATAGGACACTGAGTTATTATACAGAATCCCTAGATTACTACAATCTTTTGAACAACCATTGATTCTAGCAGTGTGTGTAGACAGCTCACCAAATGTTTTGTTCCGGATTTCTAGCAAGTATAGTGCATACTTACTGCAAGCTTCCTCTTCTTCAAGACCACCAACTGTTGTAGCAACATGATACAGTGTAGTCACCAGTACTGTTCTATATTTCTGAAATCTGTAAATCCACACTTGCTAGCAGTCATGCACAAAATAGGAGAAAGCCTCAAAAATATTAAGGCTGATGAAGATTGTTATAAAACAAAATCAAATCCAGTTTAACAGCAACTAAAGCTATGAGGTTTTGACTGTCAGATGTTTTTTGCTTTAGTGGAAAAAAGAGATTTTGGGATCTTGTAACATCAAATCCTAACTTTTCATCCCACTAAGTGATCTGTGCAAATACTTTCCATAATCTAAAATAAGACATGCAGACCAGAAGTATAAAGCTGCTGGTTTTCTGTGGGAAACTAAAGGCAGATTCAGAGTTCCCTGAGGCAGGCTTTTTGCATTGTTTATTTGGAAAGACATGGATTTCTGTCGTTTTGTCAGTAATTCATACAAGAAGAAAATTAATCAAAGTGTGATAGCTACGTGGAGAAGAATCCCTTTTCCCAGCTCTGTTTCACTGGGCCGTCACTGGCTGTATAACTGGCACATGCACAAATGAACTCTCCGGCCCCTGAGAAAAGCCTTGGGGGACTAGCTGCTAGAGATATTAAAATTTCAGTTTGTTCCTGTTTTCCTTTATCTGTTGACAAAAATATGATGCTTGCATCTCTCTCAGGCCAATCTATTAAAGAAGCTTTGCCAGGGTTCGTTGTTGTGTTGACATGCTCTGCCCCTGTGAAAGAGTATATATATTCAGTACTGAATTCTTTCTGAAGTTTTAGTTGCTATTTTTTTTCCCTACAATATTAAAGACTAGTTCAGGGTCAGGAATGATCATCAAATAGCTGAGACAGAATAGCATGCAGGCCCATTTGGAAAGCTATGCTGTCTTGATACCAGTATCTTTGCCAGAATGTTATGGGCTGGAGCTGTGGTGTCTCTTGTACGGGAAAGTGAATCGTTTATCTGTCACAGCTGCTGTGTGTCACAGTGGTTGCAGGTTATTTCTTATTTGGGGGGAGAAAATGGAAGGCGGAGAAGTGGGGCATGTGTTAATAATTCCTGTATAAGTATGCCTTCGTTTGTACAGTGATCAGAGCCCTCGAGGATAACTCAGGAACTGACTGTCATTCACAAGACTTGGCACCACACAACCACTCAGTAGGCCATAGGTCTTATATGGTGCTAAGACCTTGTACTGGCTCTGTACGACTGATGGATATCAGCACCCCCACTGTGTATCAAGCTGAGCAAGTATTGATGAGGTCATACTGCTAGTAACTGTAGAAAACAGTATGTGTATGAGTGGTGAGGGTGAAGCCCATGTATTGGTGCAGTCTCCACTTTGTCATGGTGTAGCTTCTGAATTGTTAACAGTCAAAATTGCCCTCCATCTAGTTTCCTGTCTTCCTCACTGAATGGTATACAGCTAAACTATGCTCTGTCCAGTCATTTTCTTGATTCTTGCTGTTGTACACTGTGAGGAAATTTTCTTGAGCTGCCACACTCCCTAAGGTAAATAAGTCCTTCTTCCCACTCTCCAGCCCTACTGTATCCTCTTTGATATGGAATCTTTTGTGTCAAAACCAAAACATCTTCAATTACCTTTCATAGTGGATCTCACTAAATGAATGGTTATATATTGCTGTGGCTCTTGTTCTGTATAGTTACCTGCAGTATTATCAGGGCAGGAGCAAGACCTCATCATGTGATGCTTATCTGTACTGCACCTTTTTTCTGATTCTTGCAAAACGATACTAGTGCTCAGTTAGTGCACAGTTATCCAAAATATTGCGATTACTTTGTCTTACCTCTCAATGATAATGGCAGTCTCTGTATTAACCAGAATCATTGCCTTTAATATGTTCCCTGATATATAACTGCCATGGTTTTATGACCCCAATAGCCAAATAATGTTTAAATTCAGACAAATTTGACTCAAGGAATTCTAGAATGTCATAACATAATGCTGAAAAGGCAGAGAATGTTGTATTAACTTTATGTAAATTAAAAAAATGTTATTTAATTTTGATTTTAAAATTGTAACTTGATAAAAGTTTGAAAAGACAGACACAAACTGGGAGCAGAGTACAGGGAACAGCTGGTTTTGACTATTGTTTCAGTAGTAATGCTTCTGCTTAATTTGATTTGATGATGTAGTATCATGATGGTTAGGGCAATAGGAATATCCTTTAATAAATAATGTCCTGCTATATGTCCATTCCCTCCCCGCCCCCCTTTGACATCTTTCACAAAACTATTGCAGGTAACTTGAGAATAGTCTGAGAGCAAAACTTGTAATGCAAGGACATGTAAGTAAATCCCACAGTGATCAAAAAATGTGACTCTCCCAGTGATCGTTATTATGACCTTGTGACCAGCAGGGTAGAGAAGCATGGCTTAAAGATCACTGAGATGTCCTATAGACTGATGCAAACATTTTCCTATCTTCTAGAAAGCAGAGCCTGCTGCTCCTGTTCAGTGATGTCTTTCTCATAGTGACTTATTTCTTGAGATTACTGTCAGAGTGCCAACATTTCTTTCAGGTAAAATAAAAATCTCAGAGTCCAGACTTTTGTGGTCTCTTTTCAGCTCTGCCAGTGATGTCTGTCTATTATCAGACAAGTCTAAGCCTCCACAGCTGAAACAGGTTTAATATTTACACATCTCAGAGCAATGAGTCACATCTTGGTTCTGTCCAGTAAAGCACGTAGAGTTCATCATGAAATAAAGAGTTATTTCCAGACAGGGCCCCTCTCTGAAAAATGTTAACAGGTGGAAACCCTAGTAGATAAATTAACGTCTGCTCTTCAAGAGAGAGTTATTTTTACCACCAGCCTGAGTTTGGTGAGTGCAAGTGTACCATGCAATGATATACAGAAAGCATTTATAGCTAGAGTGCTCTGGATCTGTCCCTCCCCCATTTCTAAAGCAGAAGAGGCAAACAGTCTGATAATGTGTGTGCATTTGTGTATTCATAACACCTACATAAGGAAATTATTTGATTTCTAGGCACAGAATTAATTTGATCACGCAGACTGAGAGAACTGGATCATGAATAAAGGGCACCCAACAACAGATGCATGAGTGCTTTGATGAAGAGAAGTGTATAGAATTATTTTTCATGAAAATACTGCTTGTCTTTGTGGGGTTACTGATCTCAATAAGCTTACAGCCACATGAACATATCTAGAATTTTCGTATGGTTATATATGAGAAGAAGTCTAAGGGAAAAGGCATGTTTCTCCCTCCACCACTTTTTTGCTTGGGGAAATATTAATTTGTAGCTTCTCAGAAAATCTGTACCTTTTTCACAGTGTCTAACTTTGTCTTTTACGCTTGGAGAAACATGCATGCCCATGAAACTGAAGAATTTTTATGCAGAAAGTCGAGCTGGTAACTGGATGCAATAGTCTTGTCTGCTGGCTGCTCTGCTGAGCAAGAATGAGACCTGATCACTCGTGGAATTCCCACTGTCTCAGCCTGAGTGGATGGGCAGTAACCTGCATGCTCCCCCTGGCCCTGCAGCTCTGGTCATGGCTCATCACTGCAACTTCAGTGCCTTTGACACCACTGTCTGCTGAAGCACTTGAGGCCCACCAGTGTCCCTTGTGTGTGTAGGATAGCAGCACCTTATAAAAGCATGATACATTCCTACAGTGTTCCTGACAGCAAGGAGTCCAGCTTTATCTGGGTCCAGTTTTATGGGGAAGGACTGCACAAAAGAAAGCCCACGACAACAATGTAAAATGGTAAGTCGCATTATGCTATATACAGAGTTTAAGTTTAGGAATGAGGAATTCAGTAATGAATCACCTGAACTCTCCTTCCCACTTACTGAATATATTACATGTGTTTAGAAAATTCTGCATCAGTAATACTACAAAAATCTGCTTTTATTCATGGGTTGCATTGCATATCCACAACTGAAAAAAGGGGGTTGTGCTCCCCAATAGGTTGTGCTATTCTAGCTAGGCCACTAATATCACATATTTTAAGAGAACTGCTCTGTGTATTTTCATTTCTTGGTCTTTTCTGAAACACCCAGTACGAATGCCAAATAGAGGCATGGTTTTGATGAGTATCTTTTCTCTAGAAACTGGGCTGAGAGCCACAGACTTGCTTCCAGCGAACCACCAAAGCTTCTTGATGACCTAAGTTGCTGTTGAATTTGGATGAACTCAGACAAGTTTATATGTGAAAGTGTCTGTCTTTCATTGCTAATCCTTTGAGCTATTCAGTCCTTTCAAATCCTCTTCTTTTTAGGCTTAAAAAGGCTACATCTCTATCCAGACACTTTCAGTGTTCTGCTTTCAGGACTTAAAAACACATTTCAAGGCTCTTCCTGTATTTAAGATGATACTGATAACTGCAAAGAAATCTTTTTAGCAAAGATGTTTGCAATATCAGCCAGCATACAATATTCTTTTTATTGAGGTATAAATATGCTTAATTAACTAAAATACATTGCTTGCATATTTTAAAATCGTCTTTTCTAGGAAAAGACAGATGAAGCATGTAGTCAGGTTATCTCATGTCTTGCTTAAAAAAATTCTCCACCAATAAAACATCACAAAATCTCCTTTCAAGAAAGGAGTCAGCAAATCATGTCATGATTTTCAAGGTAACATAACAAGAGACTGGAATACAGGACAACAGCAATGAAATGAAATAACATGTCTGAGTTCAGAATAGTCAATGCTTCATATAAATAGGCTTTGAGACAGGGGTAGAAGAAAGTTTCATGTCATGGGCTCTCACATGTTGAGCACACTTTGACACTGCAGCCTTCTTTCCAAACCTGGGTACTTGGAGGGGTCACCATTGTTGTGCTATCACACTGGAGAGAGGTGCAAGTTCCCCTAACTCATCTGCTTCAAGCTCTAAAGTGTCTAAACTTCTGAAAAATTGCTTCCCTATTCATGATTTTTTTTTTCTATTTTCAGTTGTTTTTTAGTGTCAGGTTGAAACCAAGACCTGGAATGATTTTAACAGCCAAAAAAGGTATAAGTAAAAAAAAGTGTAAGTATGAAATCAATAACCTAGTGGTTATTAAATCTGGTAAGTTCTACGGAGTTTCAGTGATACTTAGTATCTTCTGAAAAAAGATTCCCCATCTTTATCTTTAAGCTTATGACTTGAATCAAGGTGGTGATCGTTAACTCAGGTAAATTTTAAGATAGATAGACGGTGACATAAAAAGGATTTTTTTTTCTGCTTTTCTTGGTTTTAGTTAAAATCGAGCACATCACAGAACATAGTATGAGTTTCCATTAAATTCTCAACAGCAGAAGTTGCCATCTTTTACTGAACAAACTTCTAGCTACTCACAGAAAGTGTTCTTAAGAATACTCTTTTAAGGTCATGGAGAGTCAAATGTAATCAATCATCCTGGAAAACAGAGCCGTGCAGACTCAGAGAATCTGAAATTGTCTGAACGTGTCAGCATAGGGAACTCTGTGCTTGCTTAGTGTGAAATAAAAATGTTCATAGCTACTATGAGCAGCAGGAGATGGAAGATACTAATTTTTCTGAACTTCAAAAAGCATTTTAACAGACACTCATATAAGTGCTGTACTCATCTGGCACGGTGGTATGGCGGTAGCATCTACTGTCCTAATCTGATATTAATTTACTAGGCAAGCATATTGCTACCTCTTACCATATATTAAAAAGGTATCAGGAAATGCTATACTCAATTGCAAATGGCCTCAAGTTGCGCTGGGGGAGGTTTAGATTGGATATTAGGAAAAATTTCTTCACTGAAAGGGTTATCAAGCATTGGAACAGGCTGCCCAGGGAAGTGGTTGAGTCGCCATCCCTGGAGGTATTTAAAAGACTGTAGACATGGTGCTTAGGGGCATGGTTTAGTGGTGGACTTGGCAGTGTTATGTTTATGGTTGGACTCGATGACCTTAAGGGTCTTTTCCAGCCTAAACAATTCTATGATTCAAAAATGGCAAGACAGTTCAGCCTTCAACAGGGTAGGCTTGCATTTTTCTGTGGTGAAAGTCAAGAATTTAAAGAAATTACCCTTAACCTTTGGGAGACTCCAGAAAGAACTGCACTGAACATGGATTTACTTTAGTTTTAAATCCCTTCTCTTACAAGTGTCCCTCCTACTACAGTATGCAAAATCTGATGCTTACAAGTCCAAAAGCTACAATATGCTTTAACATCCTGAAACAATCATCTGTGCTAGCTGCCGACTCTATCATGGAGACTGATGCTAAAAATCTTGACACATTCCTCACTGTGAAACACAGTATTTTAAATTAAAAAGAATAGTTCAGTTTAAGGTATGCTAACAGATGAAAACAAGTGTCTGAAGCAGAGCCTGACCTCCCTAGTGTGTTTTTTTCTTCCTGTGCCTTACACCAGAAACTTTAGCAAAATGCTTCCACTTATCACCAAGCCTCCCTTGTACGGATGAAGCAGGAATGCCTCCGTTTCCATGCCCCCGTTTCTATGCCCTCTGGGGGGGCTCCCTGAATCACCCCTGTGTTGCCCTGCTCGCTGGCGCCCCCAGAGCAGCCCGGCTGAGCAGAACATCAGATTTGTTCCAGGCGCTGCTGGCTGCCAGCACGTGGTGGGACTAACTTGCAAGGAATGTTCCCCTTGGCAGGCAGCCTTCTCCTGGCACCAGTGCCAAATGATATCAACCATAATTGTTGCTATTTATGTCTTTTATTGTTGTTTATATGAATCACTGCTAAGACAGCTAGGTTATCCCAAATCTTTGAACAACTCGTACAGTGGGAAGCCTGACATTAGGTAGAGGATAATATAAATTATTTTTAATTGAATCGACAATTTTTTGAGCTGAGATTTAAAAGCATATTCTGCTTGAGCTTGGAGCTCCAAATCCAAGAACTGCTGAGTCTTAGGACTCCAGCATCGACACTGTCTTCCTATGTGTCCTGGAAGAAGTTTCTTCAATGTTTCTCTTGGTTTTCTTTTACTTACACTTTTCTCTATTTTCTGTTAATTTGGTTTTTGTTCAGCTAGTTTTAAACTAACGTAAGCAAGCAGGCCCACATGTAAATAAATATTCCAGCATTGAGGATAATATCACCTGTATGCAATGGGTCTGTCTGTGGGTTAAACCCTGAGCTTCTTTGTGTGTGGATGAAGTATATAAATAAAAATGGTAATTCTGGTTTTGACTGAAACTAACGAACAATTAAAAACATAACAATGACCCTGTCCTTCTATTTCAGTTTTTCCAAATAAGCAAAATGCAAATATGCAAAGAATATATGAAATTCATGAACTAGACACTGCTGTAAGTGCCCAACAGCTCTGATCCAGGTTTGCGCTTCCAGAAACCCTGGGAATGCTCACTGTCACAGGCATTCTGGAAAGTGTTGAGTAAAACAGCTCTGCATACAGAGTAATTCTGGCATGGCCTAAGAGCAGGTGACTTTACTGTGCAAGTACAGTGTCATATGAATGCAAGCAGCTTTGATCAGGAAATCCCAAGCAGAAATATATTTGTTCTTTTCTGTGTGTCACTACTAAAGCAGACAAAAAAATCTATTTTCTGTAAAAGTGAGAACATTGTATGTGGTGTGCTCCTGTGTGGGGGTTTTGGATGCCTACCGTAACAGCATAGGCGAATAAATCTGCTCTTTGGTGCTGTAGAATAACCTTCTGCAGCACACATTGGCTAGTAGAGTATGCTTTAAGTTCTAAACAAGGAGGATCGTAAGTGTTTTTCTCCACTTCTTGTGACTGGCTGTGGGATAAAATAGCATACACCTCTTCTTGCATTTGCACAGTGTGTTTAGTGCCTCCACAGTTATGTTATATAAATAATATTGCTCATTTAAACTTACATAAGGTTGCTGAGTGCCAATAATACTCATGGCGGAGTTTGTGTTTTGCATTGCTTTTCACTACTACTATGCATTTAATTCTAAATGCAGTACTTCATATTTCATTTTGCAAATGAGAAGCACCTATCAAACATCACTGTTTATCATGACAAGCTTATGAAATGTACTATTCAAGTAAAACATAATGCTTTTTTAAAGTTCAGGATCTATATAGTCAGAAGAGGGCAAATTCCAATGTGGACATATAATGCAACTGTGACTATCCCCAAATACATGCTTTTTCATCAGGTCACCCTAAGCTACATGAAGAAATGGGTTGTTAGTCAGTGTAACAGACAGACCACAGATGTGAAGCATCCGGAGACCCAAGGAAGCAAGGCACCACGATGACATTATGCCATCAGAGATCATGCAGCTTGTACAGAAATAGAAGGGTTGGTGACTTGGAAACAAGAGGCAGAAGGTTTGAGCTGATTAGGGACAGCCTGCCAATGCCAGTGCTTTCTGCGGCCTTCAGACTAGCATTGTGTCAGAGCAGGCACAATACTTATCCTGTGTAGAAATACAGGGTATTGCTTAGTACAAGGCACGGAGAGAAGTGAAGAAGTTTTGAGGTACACTGTGTAGGTGACTCACTCAAAGGAAAGGATATGGTAAATTTTACAGTGTCTGAAACACAAGACTGAACTCTGGGGAAGCCACGAAGACACTCTGAATGCATACACTGGGGCAGCAAGCAATCTCTCTGGATCAGCTATAAAGAGTGTGTCACCATGCATCCTTACTCCTGGTATCCAAAGCAGCAGTCTCAGGCTCAGATTGCAAAAGGTGAAGAAGCTCAGTTGTTTGCTGTCCTGACACAGTCACTTAAATGCACGGAATTATTTATCTTATCTTGTTTACTTTATTCCAAACATCAGTTAGTGCAGAACTCCGAAAACAGAGTTATGTGGAGAACAGATGAGATGCTTTATTATGATGCAGTTGCAGAGTGAAGAATCAAAGGACTCTTTGGTGTAATCCTACCTAGAAATTGGTGTGATACAACTGGGAAACCTTCATGTTTCGCAAACATGAAGTACAGAAACAAGAACCAGTCCATTAGGTCTGAGGCCATTCTGAATGAAGGGATCTAGACATACTGATATTTTAAATAGTAACCAACCACAAACTTGCTTTTAGTTGTTCAGGTTCCTCTTTCTTCTTTTTAATCTTTATAATTCTTAGAAAACAGAATGTAGCCAGGGGAAGGATCGCAGAGAAGCAGTGGTTCCTTTGGTAAATACTACATTGAAATGTTTTTTCTGTCTTTTCTAGTGAAGAAAAGGCTTTTCCAGGATTGAATTTTTTTTTTCCCCAAACCTGTAGTAATGTTTCAATTAAATTACCATATATGTAAAATTTCAGCAGTTGTCTGTCCCTCCCAGGAACATGAGTCTTCTGTTGTTTTCCCACTGTTAACAGCTTAGAGCTAAAACTCTTTCATATTTTAATCACTGCAGATCTATCAAAGTGCCAACCATCTAATTATGACAGTTTTGGTTTTTTTAATTGTTACTTTAAATGTTTTGTCTTCAATTAACTTTCCTCTGCCTTGAAGACAGTATTCAGCAGATTGGAAGGTCTTGGCTGTGTGGTATTATGTATGGTCTGTTCAGATGTATCTTTTTCCTTTGTGAGAACAGACTTTCTGCTGCTTTAGGCCCTGGCTGTTCTCTGCTGATGGTTGTGACAGTTTTGAACATGCCAGGAAGGCAGAGGCCAGAGTGATGATTTTGCTTTACCGGTGTATTTCTCAAAAGCCATCCAAATGCCATAGTGAAGGATGGCTTTGAAATACATATTTAAGCTTATAAACTTGCAATTAAAGAGCCTACCTGTTATGTCAGAGCAAGAGAGAAGTCTTATAAATCAATTGTAGCAAGCCTGAACTAGCCACAAACAAAATTTTGGTGCACTGCCCTTTCTCACTTCTGCCCCTCATATGTGTGGTTGTTCCTAGTGACCAGACTGTAACAGAACATAACATTATTTTCTTTTTTTTATTATTTTGTTTTTTCTTGAACTATTCTGTTCTTTATAGAACTCTGACCATATCCTTTTCCTAACCTTTTTCACTGATGTAATTTCTCTTTGCATAGTATCTCACAATATCTGACAGTGGAGATGCAAAATCTGAAGATTATCAATGCCAAAGTATTGGAGGGTTAGAGTTGTATAGAGAAACATGCAAGGTAGAGCACCGCTGGAAAGCGAACCAAAAAGGTCAAAATTACTAAATATTGTCTACACCAGACTACTGTCTTGTACATGGCTATTATTATTTTACTATAAAATTACTTGCATCAGAAGTGCAACTCTTGCATTTGTTACTGTCACAGGCCACAATGTTGCTGCTTGTTTCCATCTCACAACCAATTAAACAGAAGGAAAAAGAGAATGGGCAGGATACAGACTAGCCTAAATTTCTTAGGGTTCTGTCCAAAGTCATGTTCAGGATCCTTATTTTGACAAGCACTGCTGAAATTGGGTAGGTTTACTGCAGTGCTGTGGAGGTGCCTTCATTTTGTTGCGTTTGCTTGCCATAAATTGTAGCTTTCTCTAATCTAATGCCTTTGCAATTGTACTGATAATGCTGCTGGGCTGTCAGGGACACTTTGTAAAGAACATCTGTTGCAGGAGTCTCCACAAATAGGGTGTAGCACACGTGGCTTTATGATCATTAGTATCTAGCAGTTTTAGCAACCCACCTGACTACATTTTGCTCTTTAGGAATGTATTTTTAAATAGTCATATGTTTAAATTAATGATATCTTCTTTTCTTGCTCTTGAGGGTTTAGGAGCTTTCTGCACTTTAAACTCTCAACCTATAGTCTAGCAGATAGCAACAGCACTTAAATACAGCTTTTTTAGAGCATAGATTACAAGGCACAGAATTCCAGCCTGGAACAGCTGGCTGATAAATTAGAGTGCACACTAATCAGCATGTCATGGTGGAGGATTTACATGGTTGATAGCAAGTGCCAGCCAATTATAAAGCTAATACATCACTATTTCTGTCTCTTCAACGAGAGCACTGTCTGTATAGTAATTTGCTTCTGCACCCACTAAGCTGTAATTTCCTAGTCATCTGGAGAAAGATGCAATTACCAATAGCAAGAGTGATTCTAGGGGGAGAAATCTGAGGGTGCTTGGACATTGTAAGGTGAAGAATTTTAAAATAATGTTCATAGTTCAGCTTCAGGAAATACATTTTTACCTTGATTAGGAGATATTGTTCTGTCCATTTGTGAGATGGCACAATAACTCTAAGAAGTGACATTGTCTTCCAGATCCTCAGAATCAAGTTATGATGTGCTTATTGTCTGAGTAGATGCTTGGTGCTTGTAGAAGAATCTCTGCTTCCACTTCGTACATGAAGCCAAGCATCAGACAGCATGGAAGCATGTGTGGCACACGCACAAGAAAGATGTGCCTGTACACAGATGTCAAATTAAAGTAGGTGGATAAGGACAGGAAAGATGACTAACAAAAAACAATTAACAGTAAAACAGAGCTGTAGTTTGTGTTTTTTCCTCATGATTTTTGTTGTTCATCCACGGCTAAAGACTTCTTGCTGTGTGAGGTGTTAGTCCTGGCAAAAGAGAATAGAGTTTCTATAGCTCTATATAGTTGTTGGATGTTCTCAGAGTACTGGTGCATCTTATCACCTGTAGAATACAATGCTTCACTTCTGGTTGTAGGAAAAAGGCAGAGCTCTAATATTCAGCTCTGATTTTATATTTTGTCTGGTAATGGGCCATTGTGTTCTTCAGCCACACAGCAGTGGAATACTAATTCTGGATGACTGATGAGCAATGCTAGCTCATTTAGCTAAGTTTACAATGACTTTGCGCTGAGCTGGGGCTTTCTAGGCATCAGTAGAACTCCTTTTTGTTGCTGCCTTGTGTACGTGCTGCTAGGCAGCAGCAGCACCAATTTCAGATCTAAACCTGCACTGACCAAAGAACAAGTGAGGAGAGGAAGTCTGAAAGGGGGAATGTTTCAGTTTCTGAGAAACTTTCACTGCCTCCTTAAATGATCAATTAGCTCAAATTGTGTTTGTGTTCGTTCTGAAAATTTCCATGTATGCTTCTTTTATGTGGATCTATATGTTGATGAGCCATAAACTTGTAGGAAATGACTAAGCCATATTGTGGCTAGTTGATTGCTGTGGTTAAAGATGGTACTGGGTGGATTTGAATTTACGGAAATATAGCATACTGCTGAGCCCATTGTGGCTGGGTCTTACCAGTCAAGAACAATACGTGTCAATCTGCTGAAGGAAACAGAATGAAGGTATGTTCATGAGATATACTGTATTTCTAAAAAGGAATCATAACTGACATTTCATTTGTCTGACCTCGCCTTCACTTGCCTTCATTTTGAAATCTTTCCGTCACAATGAATGGGGGCTCCC